>QLTV01001698.1:16967873-16993497 GCA_003457575.1 Thermophis baileyi
GAGCGATAGAGAGCGAGCGAGAAAGAGAGAGAGAGAGAGAGAGAGAGAGAGAGAGAGAGAGAGAGAGAGAGAGAGAGAGAGAGAATATACCGCAGAAAAACAAAAGATATTGCCAGAATATTGTGTGTTGTAGGTAGCTGCAGATAGGGAAAAGGCCTCAGGAATGGTCAGCAGAGCTGACCTAGGTTTGGGAGGAATTAGGCAAAATTAGGCAGAACTCCTGGACAAAGACTGGCCATTGAGCATCAAGATCAGATAGCCACCTAATTCAAGCCAAGACCAAAAGCCACTTTGCTGTAGAACTCTGGCTCATACTTTACTGTTGTTAAATTTTTAAAACTGCACTCTTTAGAGGTAATGTGGGTAAGCAGAGGAAAAACAAAACCCCAATCTGAAACCATAACTCTTAAATGAGACAAAGCCTCCTAGGACTCAATGGGACTTCAAAAGAACAGGAGGAGAACCGTGCTACTGACTCATCACAAATTGGGTTTTTCAACCAAAGCTAAAACAGCAGGCATTTATCTAATGTTCTTTCCTGTCCATGACAACATTATTGCTTTCATTGATCGATGTCCTATTCTTTTACTGGATTAAAAAGAGAGAAAAGTTAGATTCTAAAATTTATTAAAAATTTACTAAAATAAAATTTATTTTAGTAACTCACACGATCAGACGTTGCACTACCGATCCAGAGATTATAAATACTAAAAAGTTGACAAAGCCTATCATAGGATTTTTATGTATATTTCCCTCCTTCATTTAAGACTGCCTGTTGCTAGGTTTCACAAATTGACTCAAAGAAAAAGGGAAAACATCAGGCTTGTCAATTTGAGCTGATCTGCCCTTCTAAAGCTGCAGCAGACTCCTGATTTTCAGTTCCTGCCTGGATTTAGATAATTCAGCCCCATGCTTTCCTTCACTTATAAGCCATGGGTTTACTTGGAAGAAAGCCACAGTAAGTTTCAAGTTGCTCCTCAAATAAATTTGCAAACACAAGCAAAGAAAAAACATGCAAAAGAGAAGAACAGAAAATGTCTCTCATTGTTTATTTAAACAATGAGTATATATGAGCAGTTGGAAAGGGATGATATTGATGTCTTTTTTGAGGTCTTGCCAAGGTTGGACACCCCTGTCCTAAATATTGTGTAAAGAGTATGTGGCTCCTGCCTCAGTTTTGGAGGCTTCATGCATTGGCTTCCCAAAAGTGAGATTTTGACAACCATAGCTGACTGAGAACTAAAACTAAGGAAAAATTTCCTGACAGAACAACCAACCGGTGGAACAGCTTTGCCTTCAGACGTTGTGGGTGCTCCAACACTGGAGGCTTTTAAGAAGAGACTGGACAGTCACTTGTCTGAAATGGTATAGGGTTTCCTGCCCGAGCAGGGGGTTGTACTAAAAGAACTCTAACATCCCTTCCAACTCTGTTATTCTGTTATTCTGATATCCTACTAACCTAACATTTCCCTTAAGCTGTCTTCTCAGATTCTATTCTATTCTATTCTATTCTATTCTATTCTATTCTATTCTAGTTCAGATTCTATTATATTCTATTCTATTCTATTCTATTCTATTCTATTCTATTCTATTCTAGTCTATTCTATTCTATTCTATTCTATTATTTTTGATGCATAGTTTGTATTTAATGGGCAAAACAAAAAATATCTGTATTGCAAATTATACAGGTAGAAAGTATGAACTGTTATATGTTCAAACTGTTCCTCACTATAGTGTTATAAGAGGTTTGTATGTATGTGTGTTATATTACACTGAATTTTTGGTCCAAGCCACAGATTGGCAAATTGCTCCCTGATCCAAATATACACACACATATGCACAAATATGTTATTATTCATCAGTTCAGATCAATCCACTGCAGTAGAACGGACTCTTCACTGAAATTTTTGTGGATTTAGAGGCTGTCGGATGGAACTCTGGGTGGTTTACGAAAATAATAAAATGAAAAAGGACATGTCCAGAACAAATAACCCAATAGATCAAAAGAATACCAACAGAGGTGCAACAACCATGATTGCAACCCTAGGCCTGGGAACAGAGCCAGATTCTCAGTGACTTGAGGATCAGCTGCAGGATGAAAGCTCTACTGATCTCCAGAGACAGCCTATTCCAGAGGGCAAGTGCCATGAGAGAGAAAACATAGTTCCTAGGTCCTGACAGATGACATTTCTTTAATTAAAGGAATCAGAAGTGTGCCTGCTCTGCTCAATTTTGCTGGACAGGCTGAAACCTTCAAATAACTAGGCTCCCTGCCATGAAAGGCTTTATAGATGATAAAGAGCAGCTTGAATTACGTCAAAAGCAAACTGGTAACCAGTTAGCTCGCAAAGCAGCTATGACACATGGGCAAGATATGGCACATTCACTGCATTCTGGACCACTTAGAAGTTACAGGTGGTCCAGAATGCAGAGTTGTTTGCAATAGTCAATCCGTAAGGTAATTAGGGTATACATAACTGTCTGAAGGGCTTCCCCCATTAGGAATGAGTGCACCCGATGGATCTGTGCATCCTGGCCACAGCTGCCACCTGCTTCTCAAACATGAGTTGTGAATCTAGGATAATTCCCAGATTGCATCCTAGTCTTGAATGGGGAAGTGAAACCTATCCAAGACCAAAGTTGCAAATCTTCAGGTACAGAGGACACGGGTAGGGGGGGGAAACACCACACAGCCACTCATTAGGATTGATCCTGAGTCTGTTCCTTCCCATCCAGACTTTGAGACTTTGAGGTCATTGACAGCATCAACTGAATGGCCCAGGTTGAGATATACAACTGGCTATCATCTGCATACTGATGACTCTAGACCCCAAACCAGGGGTGAAATTCAGCAGGTTCAGACAGGTTCTATAGAACCGGTGGCAGCGATTATGCACAGTTCGGAGAACCAGTAAATCGCACCACTGACTGGCCCCGCCCTACTCCTCCCACTCACTCCTTCTCTCCTCCTTCTTGGGCTCATACACACAGAGCAAACATGAGAACGAGGCGAGAAGCAGCCAGGTTGAACGCTAGAAGACTTGGCCGAACTTTTCTGTCGGTTCTGTGGGCATGGCTTGGTGGGGTGGTGCCACCCCACCTTGCTGTGAGTGATGTCAAGTTGGCCATGGCCACTCAGTCACATGACCTCCCACCAAGCCATGCCCACCAAGCCACACCCACAGAACCGGTAGGGGAAAAATTTGAATGTCACCCCTGCCCCAAACCAATCATCTCACTCAATGTTTTCATGTAGATGTTAAACAGGAGGAACAAGAGTATTGAACCCTGAGACATCCCCAAAGTGAGGAGCTGGGGACATGACCTCTCTCCCAAGACTCCTGTCTAGAACTCACCACATAGTAAATAGGAGAATCACTATAATCCAATGTCCTGCACTCCCAAACCCTGCATCCTAACCAGAAACAAATTGCAGTCATCATATCAAAAGCCACTGAGAGATGAAGACCATAACTATTATTATGGTCCATCACACAATCAGCCAGATATTTAGACTGGATCTGTTATTTTTGACCACCTATTGAGTCCTTCCCAAGGACCTGGGATAGGTAGGTGTTGTTTCATGGGGTTAAAAGTATTATTGTTGGATGTAAGCTGTTCCAAATAAAGCTGCCTTTTGCAATTGACTGATGGTGATTTTGTCAATGTTGTCTGCTTGTTCAAATGTTGCTTCAGTTGTTTTGGGTTTGCATTCAAGGCACTTACTGGTACCATCTTTGCTTTTTTTTTTTTCTTCTGTTCAATTGTGTTCCATTCTCAGAGATTGGGTGGAGAAATCCCTGCAGTTTTCTTGACAAACTTTTTCAGAAGTGGTTTGTCATTGCCTCCTTCTTGGGGATGAGAAAATGAGAGTGGCCTAAGCTTCATGCCTAGGGCAGGAGTAGAGCTCACAATCTCCCAGTTTCTAGTCTGATGCCTTAATCAGCGGACCCCAACATTTTAGGCACCAGGGACCGGTTCCATGGAGAGAGGTTTTTTTGATGCCTGCATCCCATGGATGGGGCTTCACTTGTTTTCATGGCCCAGTTTCTGGAATGCCACGGCCTGGTACCCATCCATGGGCTGGGGGTTGGGGACCCCTGACTTAAGCACTATACCAAACTGACTCTATTCAAAAATAGTGAATTTAAAAAGAAGACTCAAGAAAAAATACAAGCTATTTTGGATGAAATACAGAGAAAACAAGAATTAAATTTCCATAGAAAATAAATATGCTGGAATTCTTAGATCACTAATGCTTTCATCTTAATGAAGCTTGCTCAACAAAACTCTTTAAGATTCATGCTTGGCAAAATAATTTCTTTTAGTTCAGACAGCCACCAAAAAGGTGATAAGGTCTTCCCCAAAACTGGGACTGTCTTGACAAGCCTAGAATGTCTGGCCACCCTATGTTAGGAAGGCTATATCATGTCAGAAACAACAATTCTTAATCTCTTCTTATATCTCTATATCTGAGATATTTGGAAGAACAACTTGATTCTGCAGGTCACAAGTTTCAGTTGAAATATATCTAGTAGCTTAAGGGACATCTGTATTTTAATCTGGTTTTGCTGTTCCACACTCTAATGGTATCTTAGGTGAATGTTAAAATTGGATTCAGAGGTCTCTATGATCAAACAGGCTCAACCCATGTTGTGCAGTTGATGTGCAGTTCTTCTTGGAGAAGTCAGACTGGGAGCTGCAGAACATTTAGTGCTTTTGTGATAAGATGCTAAAATCCAATTGCAAAGTCTTTTGGAAAATCGGTAGCATCTTACCACTTGCTAATTTTATTTGGAAAGGAAAAAGAAGGTTTGAGACTGAATCCATCTCAAAGGGTTGATCATCACAGCCTGCAGCCATTTTGTGATTTGGACAGGCAGTCTGTCCACCTGGGAAGATCTTGCTTAATGTGTGAAATCCAATAGCTTCACACTATACATGTAAAGTACTGCTACCGGTCATAAATCATTTTTGTCAATCATCAAAGTATATCAGTATGCTTTTAGTTAACATTTTAACCATGGATAAAGGATAAGAATAATTGAACAGTTTACCAGCCTTAGTGGAATTCAAATGTCTCACTTGCAACCTCACTTAGAATACAATCATATTAAATAAATTTAGGATGCCTATTTTAAACACTTTGGATGATCCCACCAGAAATGTTTACATTTTTAATAGGCAATGGAAGAGGAGGAGGAGGAAGAGGAGGAGGAGGAGGAGGAGGGCATTACAAATATAAGAAAGTGGTGTTTGGAAGAATCTTGAAATCTTGAATATGCCTGTAACCCAGGCAGCAATATAGCATTGGCTAAATGATAGGAAATGTACAATTGAAAAAAAAAAAAGCTAGCTAGAGCTCCTTGGTGTGCAACATTTCCTGGTGCACTGATTTTATTTTCTAAGGAAAAGTTCTTACTTATGCTACGTCCCAATTCCTACTTACTACATACTAGACACAGAATTTGCTTCTTTAATGAGAAGTAAATTGATTTATTCTATGCCCGATCTTCAAGGTAGCATATACCCAAGTACAATTGATGATGATGATATCTATGTTCTCATTTAATGTTCAGTTTCAATTTTTGAGTTATTATTTCCCCCTAATATATTCACAAAGCCCTTTGAACATTATCAAGATCTGCCAGTATTTACCTTTGGGATCAGTACTCCTGACTTTACTGCTAGGTAGAATCAGCAGAAATTTTTGTATTATGTAATGGCGGCCATTTGTCAGTTATTTGTTTTGGATTTATTTTTACTATCCAGGTGTCAAGGTGGCCTGCCTCTCAGGCACCATAAAACTCACTTGGTTTTGTGTACTGTGCACTTTGACTTAAAGGTGAGACCAGTTGTTTCACATCACCCAGCAAAAGTGTCTGAGGCAGATCTTGATCGGCTTGTTTATGGTTCTTTACTACTTGGTACCAGATTATAAGGGATAGAAATCTGTCAAATCAAATACCTGAAACAAATGTGATGATTACACCCAATTTATGTGATTTATAAATTAATACTGCTACACAGCTGGTATCTGCAAAACAAAACAAAAACAAAAAACAAAACCCCCCAAAAACACTATTCAGTGGATAGTGTTTTTGTTCACCAGTGTTTAGTTAGAAGTCAGCTTTTCTTCACATTCTTCATTCTATAACCTCCTCTGCTGCTGCTTTGTGACCCATCTCCCTCTGTTAAACATGTTCAGTCCTCATTTACTTGGAAAAGGCTTCTGATTTTTTTCTCCTAATAATATACATAAATTTTGGATTCCCCTAAGCAGACAGATGTTATCTCTTAGATGAAAGTGGTGCCATTTTGGCCATATGAGAGCTGGCACAGAGAAGTGAGAGAGGGTTGGGGTTTTTTTTTTTTTTAATGTAAAATGTAGTTTTAGCCACTTACTATTTATTTGGTTACTTGAGCTCTCCCTTCTAGATTGGTTCTTATGGAAGAGATGATGGCTTAGATACCACAAGTAACAAAAATACTCTAATTAAGGCTTCGATATCTGTGCAGAGCAACTCTCACCACCGGGGAGCCTGGGAAATAGAATTCCATAGCTGCATGAATTTCCTACATTTGTAGTATCAAATTCTGGGATATAGGCAAAACTGAAGAATGTGCTCAAGACACATTCAGTGAACCACCATTTATCTGGGTCATACTGAGAATGCTGATTAGATTTTTCCTAGGGAGATTCCTTGCCATCAAATGTTGATTTTATAATTAGAAATGACATTGTCAAAACTGCTATATTTCTCTACAAGTTACTTGACCATATCTCTTTCTTTTAGGGAAAGAGATATGGTCAAGTAACTTGTAGAGAAATATAGCAGTTTTGACAATGCAAGAGATAGGGAAATGCGGTGGCTAACAGAGAGGTCTGTGGCTGGCAATAGTAATGGAATAAAATTCTAATGATCAGTGTCTTCTCTTCTGCTTGCCTGCTACTTGCATGCAATTAGGTTGCAAAAATTATAACACACTTAGATTCTAGGTACCTGGCCATAAAGCGCTGAAGCCCTTCACCATTTTGCCTTTCCCCACAAACATCATCAGCTGAATCTTGAAACATTATGCTAATGTGCACGTCAATTTCATGCAAGAAGGCCTGTTCTTTCTTTTTTTTTTAATGGAAGTGTAACTGATGCAGCTTCTGTTGCTACAAAAGTGGAAAGTTTGGCTTGCTCACTTTGATGAAGAAAGTCTTCTATTATTTCTGTGGTATTGAAATTAATCTCCAGATAAGGAGAAACATAATATTATAAACATAAAATCCGTCTGGAATGGCAAAAGAATTAGAATGCAGGCTCCAATAGTGTAATGCCTAGGGCTGTGCAGATCTTTAAAATTTTTGACAAAGGTTACACCAAAGCTCCCTTTCACAGCTGCTTGTAAAGCAACATGGCTCCCTTCCTGCTAATAGCAACACAGTGCAGCTGTGATATTTGCTTCAGCTACTTTGCCGGGCAGCATTTATTATAGCCAGAAGAGGCTTTCATGCAGGAAACCTCTTCAGTTCCTGGAAGAAGCTTCTGCCCATGTACAGAAATGGCACAGAAGCCTCTTCCAGCTTCTTCAAGTGCCTGGCAGAGACTAAGAAGTGATGTGAAGCATCTTGCCAAGGCAACTGCATCTCCTCTTCACTTCACACAGTCCTAGTAATTTCATCCCCATGTTAGCCCAGCACACTAATCTGGGTCAATTTCATTCACCCAATTGCTTGTGTTTTCACAACAGATGGAATCATGAATGAGGTGTGCTGGTAGGGTGGCCCAACACATGGAAACTAAATTAGCCAATCATATTTTAGCCTGTGTGTTGTGTGAACTAATCCAAAGTAGGGCTCCAGAGTGGAGAAAAAAATACAGAATTTCATCTGTATTTACAGAATGGCTTTCCTCCATTATGTTTTGCAATTTTTCCTCTTGTATTTATAATTTAAGAATATTATTTGATGCTTCTTCTTAGAAGATGCAAGCAACATATACTAATAAATGAATAAGAGCATGTGCTAATGTAAACAAATGAGGTATAAAAATAATTATGTTATTCATTATAACACAGGGAAAATTGGGAGCACAATGGACTTGCTTGAAAAATTGCTTATTTGGTGGTTTGGTCATTTTGATTGTATCCCGTTTCAGAAGAAAAACCACAAAAATTATCTATGGAGATTCTCAGTTATCCAGGTCATGGTTGTCCCAAAGGTGCTTTTTCAAGAGGCAACTGGAGTTTCAGAGCTGAAGAAGCTTCTTAGATGAGAAGCGAAACATCTTCAAAGAAAAACCAGAAAGTCCAGTTGCCTCTCAAAAAAGCACCTTTGCAACCACAACAATTAGGTGTTCCTCATATCATCTGGATTGAAAGCACCGTGTCAAACCATACCCCAACTTCCTATATGAAACCCCCCTTTCCCTCCAAGTTACTTTTAAATGCTAGTGGGAAAGATCAGAGAGAAAGTTTCATCACCTTGGTCCTGTCAGAACTTCAGCTAAAGCAGGGGTGTCAAACTCGTGTCGTCACAGCGTCATCATGTGACGTATCGTGACATTTTTCCCCTTCGCAAAACCAGGTATGGGCTTGGTCAGCGCTTGACAGCTCCAGCCCACAGGCCACAAGTTTGACAGCCCTGAGCTAAAGCATGACAATTAACTTGTCTCTAGGAATTCAAATTCACACTCGGGAGAGAGCAGCAAAGGTTCAGGGACTCGGCTCAGTTGCTTGGGTTGCAGATAGAAGAAGGCCTAATAACAAAGACTATCAAGGAAAGATTCTCTTCCCATGGTGCATGTATTCATAACAATCCTGTGGTTCAATCTTGTGTGCCTTCTTCCTCCCCTTACGTGATAAGTGACTTCCTGCTGCTCAGTTCTCAGTTCCACAAGTGGAAGAGAATTTTGATAATGATCTCGTCTGTTCTCAGAGCCTATGCTTTCAGTGTTCCTCATATCAGCCCTCACAGTTTCATGTCAGATTATGCCCACTAGGATCAGCTACCATTAATTTTAGGTTCCCAGATGTATCCTGTTAAGTCCTTTGACCACACAAAGTTAGCAGGAGGCTACCTATCTTTTCTATCATGCCAGTTTATCTTAGCAAATAGCAGGGCAGAATAAATTACAGGTACGATCACAACTTACGATCACAAAGAAGCTCAAAATTTTCATTGCTAAGTGAGAAAGTTGTTCAGTGAGTTTTGCTCCATTTTACGATCTTTTTTGCCACAGTTGTTCAGTGAATCACAGCAGTTGTTAGTTATACGGTTGCTAAGTGAATCTGGCTTCCCTAATGACTTTGCTTGTCAGAAGATTGCAAAAGTTGATCACCTGACCCTGGGACACTGCAGCCATCATAAGTACATGCCAGTTGCCAAGCGTTTGAATTTTGATCATGTGACCATGGGGATACTGCAACTATCATAAGTGTGAAAAACGGTCATAAGTCACTTTGTTCATTGCTGTTGTGATTTCAAATGGTCACTAAACAATTGTTGTAAGTCGAGGACTATCTGTATTAGAGTAATAGTTTCCCATTTCTGATAAATTCATCTTATACTACAGGGCTGTCAAACTGGATTTCTTTGAGGGCCGGATCAGCATTGTTGTTGTCCTCCGTGGGCTGGCTGGAGGGGGGAGACGGGACGGATGGCAGATGGGACGGACGCCTCCCGCAGTGCCCTGCCAGCCAAAATGGGGCATGGGGGGCTGCGTGTGGCCCCCTGTGCCATATTTTTGGCCTGGACAGCCTCTTGCAGCACCCCATGCCCCATTTTGGCCGGCAGAGTGCTGCAGGAGGCCGTCCAGGCCAAAAACAGGGAAGGGAGCTGTGTGTGGCTCCCCAGTGCCCTGTTTTCACTAGCAGAGGCACCACGGACCAGTCCTTTGCTATTTCCAGGCCAGCCCTGTGGGCCAGATCTAAGAACCCCGCAGGCCCACATACCTTGAGTTTGACATCCCTGTTATACTATGTCACTATTAGCAGAAATGGGGAGGGAGTGGAATTAACATAGATACTCAACTTGTGGACTTTGAAAAATGAACACAACAGCTCCTGTGATTTTAATGGGAGGAGGTTAAGCAGATGATCATGTCCCACATCAAAAGCACTGCTGTAAATGGGCATTATTTGGTAGGACTACACCATCAGTGAATTGCTCTGCAGTTTTGTGCATATTCAGAAGTAAACACCACCAAATTCAGTGGGACTTGAAGTCTGACCAAATTCTGTTAAAGTTATTAATGCTTACACTCATGCTCAAAGTTATGATGCCACTGAAAAATGTGACTTATGACCGTTTTTCACAGTTACGACTTTAACAGCATCCCCATGATCATGTAATCAAAATTCAGATGCTTGGCAATTTGTTTATGACCTTCGCTGTGTCCCAGGGTCATGGGATCACCTTTTGCACCCTTCTGGCCAGCAAAGTCAATGGGGAAGCCAGATTCATTTAACAACCAAGTTACTAGTTTATCAACTGCAGTGAATCAGTTGAAATGTGTGGCAAGAAAAGTCTTAAAATGGTGCAAAACTCACTTAACAAATGTCTCACTTAACAATAGAAATGTTGGGCCCAGTTGTGGTGGTAAGTCGAGGACTACCTCTATCTAAAATCCTTGGGCAAGTTCATCCTTCTGTAAGAAAAATCAGATTTTTGATTTTTTTTTTTTAAAAATACAGTTTTCCAAATGAGAGAGGTGATCTTTCTATCTGTCACTTTATACAGTGCTTCATTTAACTGAGCCACAGAAGTGTTATTATCGTTTCGACGGTTCCTCAGCAGCGTGCGTGGTGCCTGACAGGCTGGGATAGTTAAAATACAGCAAATTGTATTTCAGAGGTGCAGAATGAATAGAGCTACTTAATTTGCAAGGTTTCACATTTTTCTCCCCCAGGTAATACTATCTGGGTAAAAATAAAGACAACTATCAAGTAAACATGTGATTGCTTAACCTTTGACATTGTCACTGTTAATCAAGAAGTGACACCTTGTATATATATATATATATTTACCTTAGCTATTATGTGTTCAGTCCATCATTGTAGCTTCCTAATGAACAGTAATTAGTGGTATTTTACTGTGTGTTTTATCTCTACTCTTCAGTTAATAATACACCTTTAGAAAGCCATTAATCTGCTTTGGCTTGAGGATGCAGAAATAAAATCACATATGGCCACTAAACGGAAGTAATAAAATGCCCTGGATTTTACAGAGATAGAGCTGTATAGATGTATATTACTCCAACTGACAATGTTGTAAAGCCACATTACTCCACCAGCAACTCCCAGCGTTCCCCATAATAATCAAGTTGATGTTGGAATCCTGCCCTCCCATTGCTTTTTATAGGACCTACCTTAACCATGCAAGCTTCTTAGTACTAATGGAGAATATTAACAGCATGTTTCTGCCACCTGAAAGAAAATGTGATTTTCCCCTTTTTTTAAAAAAAAAAAAGTTTTGTTTCTCAGCTGCCAATCTAAGTAGCTACTAGAAAATGAAAGTGACATATGTAGCAGAGCATAGAGGTGTTTATAGAGTTTACATAGCAGTTTCAAGGTGTACAACAACAATGATTAAAGTGTTGAATGGTTTATTTACTCATTAGAATGCGGCTGGGCTCATAGTTTATGCAAAGGCAAGATAAACTTTCACTTTCAATTACTCTCATGGGAGTTAAGTATCATTCAGTATTGATAGATGGAAACAATGGCTAAAACAACCTGGCTTGCGGATTAAACAATTTAATTACCTTCCACAATAACTGGGGCACAACCAAATGATAATGAGCATGGAATGAGAAAGTGACATTCTTGGATTTCTAGGTCTTTAAGATAAAAAGACTGCACTTGGTCATTGTCAGAAAATCCAGAGTCAACACCTCCAAAGTTCAGATTTTTAAAAAGGCAATATAATACATTTATATTTATTTATATTTAAATACATATACATTTTGATTTAAAACCACAGATGGAAGAAGGAAAGAGAGAGGGAGGGAGAGAAAGTCAGAAGTGTCCATTGGGGGCAGGTTTCAAAAATAAGAAGACGTCATCTAATACTACACAAAAAGACCTACCTTTTTTAATGTGCAGTGATGACAGAGGTAGGTAGGTAGGTAGGTAGGTAGGTAGGTAGGTAGGTAGGTAGGTAGGTAGGTAGGTAGGTAGGTAGATAGATAGATAGATAGATAGATAGATAGATAGATAGATAGATAGATAGATAGATAGATGATAGATAGATAGATAGATAGATAGATAGATAGATAAGAGAAAGAGATACACACACACACACACACACACACACACACACACACAAATACAATATTGACATGAACCCTACTTAATAGTTCACACACTGCAAGAAGAACATGATGAAAAGGAACAAGCAGACACTTTCTAATTTTCTGCTTGCAAAGACATTACAACTGCTAAGCTTACCCATCAGTGCCTGTTTAAGACTCTCACTAAAATCAATAGATTTTGAAATAGGCTTAACTGTGGCTGGATAGTCCATTGCTTTAACAAAGAGAAAGAAGGGAACCAGTGAGCCAACTCTTGTACTGTAATTTGGAGGTAGTTCAGAGATTGGTAATCAAGATATTAAGCATTCTGATATCTAAGCCTTAAGAGGAATGTGGGTATGTTAATTCCACAGAAAACATGACTGAGGGGATAAATGAAATATTGCCATATATAACTCAGTTTTTGTCATGGAACAAAAAAGCTGGGAGAAATGGCTGAAATTAGGAAAAGAGCCAAGCTATTCAAAACAGCTAGATAAGTTTAAGCAGTAGATTGAAATTAGCAGGATGAATTTTTAGGGGATCAATATAATATGCTTCATCTGAATAGGAAAACTGAAAGACCAAGTGTAGGATGGGCAGACAAGGCTTGGCAGTAGTACATGTTAAGGAGATCTGGATGTTCCCTCAAAAGTTAAACATGAATCAGTAGTATGATACAGATAATAACAAGGCAAAGAGAAATGGTTGATTGGTATGTTAATTCCACAATGCACAAATCTGCATTGACGTGAATATAGAGTCCAGAGTACCTGAAATACCGTATTTTTTGGAGTATAAGATGCACCGGAGTATAAGATGCACCTTAGTTTTTGGGGAGGAAAATAGGGGGGGGGGAAATCTGCCTACCAGGTATTCATCTGGTTAGCGTCCTTAGTCTTGTCAGCTTCAGCACATTATTTTATCCCCTGGTTAGGGCTTAAAAAACCTTCTTCGGAGGGAGTAGCAATGAAAAAAGCCTGCAAAGACTTAGAGCTGGAAAAAAACCTTCTGAGGGAGTAGCAATGAAAAAAACAGGCAAAGGGAAGATCGCTTAGCTAGCAAAGCAGGGAAGATTGCTTCACTGTTAGCACCTCGTTAGGGCTAGGGAAAAAAAGCTTCGAAAAAGCTACATTCGGAGTATAAGACGCACCCAAATTTTCAGCTTCTTTTAGGGGGCAAAAAGGTGCATCTTATACTCTGAAAAATACAGTAATTGTATTCTATTCTGCCCTGGTTAGACCTCATTTGGAAGTCTTTGTCCAATTCTTGGCGCAACAGTTCAAAAAGACCATGACCAAGAGCAATTTTAGGGGAGGGCTAATGAAGGGTCTGTATTCCATGAGCTACAAGGAATGGTTAAAAGTTGTTTAGTTTATAGATATGGTAACTCTGGAATCATGACAGCAGTTTTCAAATATCCGAAAGATTGTCACTTAAAAGAGGGATTGGACTCATTTGCCTCAGAAGGCATCACTGGAATCAATGAATTAAAATTACAAAGGAGATTCAGGCTGGAATTCAGAAACTTCCTGACCTCATGAACTGTCAGCCAACAGAACAGCTGTAAAATGAAGTGGTAACTTGTTTCCTGCAGATCTTCAAAAAGAGTGGATTGCATCTAAGATTACATCTATGATTTTATGAATGTTTTTGCTGACATATTTTTAGACTTATCAGCAAATGAAATGAATATAAGGGAAGGTACCTTCTTTTTTCTTTCACCTTACTTTTTCTCAAAGTTAAAAACGGGTAGTACAAATGAGAATTTGATTCATTTTCCTGTACTCAGCTTCAACACAATACCATGTACCTTGCTTTACTCAATGCCTGCCTCTTTTTTTTTTTAATCCAACCTGGATTCAATCTTCACTAAACCCAAGTTGTCCTATGCAAATTCAATTGTGCAGACTAATTCGCCTTTCTAATGAATCCTTTCCCACCAAAATCTCATTTGCTAGTCCATATTTTCTGTTCACATTTTCAACCCTTGAATGAGTGCATTTATGATAAAGTAGTAACAGGAGGAGATTTTAATGAAATATTGGATCATGAGCTGGACAGAAATATACTGGTACAAAACAAAACAAAAGTTACTGAGGGAAACAATCAAGATATATATGGAAGAACTGAAATTGATAGACCCTTGCTGTTTGAGGTATCCAACTAAAAGGCAATATTCAGTCTATTTAAGTATGTGCCAGGATTTTTTTAGACTTGATTATTTTTTAATATTATTGACTCTATATCATTAAATTCAAGAATGTGATATTGATCTATCAAACCATAATGCAATTATTTTGAATTGTGTGTTTGAAAAACCAGTCAAGGTATTGAGAAATTGGTATTTCAATGTTTCCTTATTATATGATAAAAAAATTATACAACAAATGCAGATAGAGACTTTGCAATACTTTGATTTAAATTCAGAAACATCAACTGCCTGAACGTTTGAATAAAAAGCATATAAATCTTACATTTGAGGTAAAATTATTGCTTATTGCATCATACAAAAATAAGATTAAAAATGAAATGGAAAATAACTTGAAAGATGAATTTGGCACAGATGCGTTGATGGCTATCTACTACCTTATATAGAGAAATATAGAAGAAATATGAATTAAATATCATAATCTCACAGAAGACATAATTCATATTAACAAATTTATGATAGAGCTATTGGGAGAATGACTATTCCACCTTTCTACCAAACATAATGCTCAATGCAACTTGTATCAATACAATAACACTCGTATCAAGTTTGGAAACCATGTTTGCTTCTGCTGTGAAACACATCTCCTTATGTTCACTTAAAATATTTAGATTTTGATGGTGCACCTCTCCCCAATTACATCCACCTGGCCTACCAGAGCTGGAGAGCAGGGCATGTTGTGTGTCCCAACTATTAAGGGAGTACATCCAGGGGTGAAATCCAGCAGGTTCTGACAGGTTCTGGAGAACCAGTAGCGGAAATTTGAGTAATTTGGAGAACCGGCAAATACCACCTCTGGCTGGCCCCAGAGTGGGGTTGGAATGGAGATTTTGCAATATCCTTCCCCCAGGAGTGGGGAGGGAATGGGGATTTTGCAGTATCCTTCCTGGAGTAGGGAGGGAATGGAGATTTTCCAGTATCCTTCCCCTGCCATGCCCACCAAGCCACGCCCACCAAGCCACACCATGCCCACCGAGCCACGCCCACAGAACCGGTAGTAAAAAAAATTGGATTTCACCACTGAGTACATCTGATGGGACTTAGGAAAAGAGCCTTCTCTGTGGTAGCTCTCTCCCTTTGGAATATCATCCCCCCAGAGATAAGATTGGCCCTCACTTTGTTGCTTTTCCGCAAGGCCTTGAAGCCATGATTTTATCAGCAGGCCTGGGCACCCATTCAGAGCCGATAAAGTAGCTTGTTTGATTCTGTTTTTGCCACTACAGGGTGGTTGGTTGGTTTTAAAGTTGTGGATTTTTAACTGTGGATTTTTCATGCTGTACACTCACACACAATGGTGTGTGAGTTGGGCGGCTGTATAAATTTGTTTAATATAGAATAATTAATCTTTAAAATGGCAATTTCATTTAAGCTTTCTTCAGTTTGATTTTCACTGGTCTTTTAGACGCCTTGACAGGAAACAACCAATCGATGCAGAATCTTAATGCTATGGAGGCATTATTGCAAGGTGGAACACACAACTTCTGATGCTGCATTCTGAACGCTGAGAAAGACATAATCAGCTTTATATTAAAGGACCAAGGCAGGTCATGTTTGCTTTGGGGAGAGCTACTATTTACCCCTATCTTGAAAGTCTCAAGAATGAATCCCTGCTTTCAACCCTTCTGTGTAGGTTTTCATACTTTTTTAAATATAATATTTAATTTATTCAAGAAAAATTAAAATACAAAACACCAAAATATTGAAAAAAAAACAAAAAAAAAAACCAAAAAAAAAAGAAAAGAAAAAAAAACAGACAGGAAAAGGAAAAAACACAGTTTAAAAGTGCCTTAAAAATTAACACATATACACACAACAACCTCCCTAGTTGAATGCTGATAAATATAATACAACAATGTTAATCTCCCACTCCTTACAAAAGAGACCAACAAATTTTAAACTACTCAACCATTGAATCTGTTTACATATTGTTAGTCTGCCATCTATATACTATATCAATAACAAAATAGTTAACAGGAAAAACAACAGATAAAATTTGTGTCTCTGTGTGTATGTGTGTCAGGGGTGGGTTCCTCCCGGTTCAGACCGGATCGCCCGAACCGGTAGTAACCCGCTGGTGACATCACTGAAGTGGATTGGCCAGTGCCGGTCCATGGGCACCACCATCTTTTTTTGTGAATTTTTTTGCGAATTTTTTTACTGTTTGGAAGGTTTTTCCTGTTCTGCTGCTTGAAAAAGGGGCCTCCCCCCCCCCCCCCGGGTTTTTCTTACCTTTTTTTCTCCCACCCACCCCCGGGTTTATACTGACCTTTATTCCTTCGCCCGAAGCACAGCTGATCAACTCAGCTGTGTTTTGGACTGATTGCAGCTACTGATCATGTGCGGAAGCAAAATTGCGCGAGGGAACCCGTGCACGCGTGCGCACAAAATGTCGCAATGCGAACCGGTGGGGAAGGTAAGTGGAACCCACCCCTGATGTGTGTATAGCATATGCAAATGATAACAGCTAGAGCCCGCAACTGAATCATGAATTTGACTGTCAAAAATTGCACCTATTGCATTCATTCTTGGCTACAGCTACTGAAAATTCTAAAACTGTGTGCTTTTGTGAATCCAGTAACTCAACTTGCCTCTTAGGTGAAAACTTGTTTCCCCCGCCCCTTAAAAACCTCCAAATCCATCAGTCTTTGGAGTTAGATAGTTCACACCTGATCACACCGTACCACAGCATGTAAAACCTTTAATAAAACAAAATACGTTGGAGTGACAGAGCAAGCCAAACCTTCTCAGTCTTATGAATTACCCAACTTTTTCGTTCTGAACTTCTTGAAAAGTTCACAAGCCTTGAGCCCAGTTTCCACCATTCTCATTAAGTCCCTGCTGTGTTGAGGATGTCAAAATACATTAAACTGCTAACGACAGCTGGCTTGATAAACTGAGCTATTTATTTCAGTGGATTTTATGTATTTGTCCAGTTTTACATTTTTAATGAAATGCCTATGGCTCAGCTGTAAAAGCTATGGGCTTGATTCATCCTTGGCTTAAGCCAATTTTTTACATTGCTTGTAATTCCACGGAGTTTGATTGCATTCTTGGTTTACATTGCTTAACTGAAAACAATATTGAGTCCTTCCTTTTAATCTGAGGCAGAGATCCATCTTTTTAAAAATGCACAAACACCATTCTGCCGTGTTATCTCAAAAGTTCATTAAATACTTAGCTAAATGCATAAAGTTAATAGCACATATAACTTTGTTCTGCTAAGATCTGGTTCAATTTTCTCCATCTGATTAGCTAGCAATTTGTACAATTACACCTCAATAAATGCAATGCTGATTTCACTATTTATATTATTACAGCACTAAAGCAGGTACAGTTCACAATCACTTCTTGCAATATTAATAATCAACCATTTTTGTACACCTTTTTTTTTTTTCAATTTCCCAACTTGATTAGCTAACAATCTACACTAAAACACTGGAGTTAAAAGTCGAGCTAATTGCCAAGGATTTTTTTCCCTCTTTTTTGTTTTCCTTACTTTAAAAGCCTACTTTACATTCAACTGGTTTTATTAGCATTAATGATGTTCCAAAACAGTGATTTCTTTCTGCCACAATGAGACATATTTCTGCCCGTCTGTTAATATTTGTTATAATTAAAAGCGATTGTTTAAAAAAAAAAAGCTATACAATGTCAGCCTTGGGAATAAGCATCCAGGAAGGTGTTTTTAGTGCTGTCACTTGAATACTTCTGTGGTTCAGAATGGACTTTCTTGACATTAAAGCCATTGTTTCTGATGCACATTTGGCCAGACAGAATGTCTGGGGTCAATTTCACTGGAAGGTGGCAGGAGATACCTCTTCTGACCAACAGATAGCAATTTACACGATTTAAAGCCCCTCAATATATCACTGTCTTTGTTTCTAAGAAGAAGTCAAAGTTGTTTCATGAAGCTTTGGAGGAGCTGATGGACCTTCAAAGAGAGTGAACCTTCAGTTCTGGGTGCCTCCTGCATGTACTGTAATTTAGTGTCAGCTTCTGGAAACTTAGTTTTTAATATTCTTATCATGGCAGGCTACACAGAAACAAGAAGAGAAACTCCTTCTCCTTTCCATTTAGTGCTTAATAAAATGTAATCCAAGACAAGAAGAATTCAGTGGTGGGAATATTTCATGTGACTATTATGATCCTTCTTTAGGTTCATCTGTCTAACGTCTTGGAGCAATATGTCTGGTAATCCTTTAGCTTGTTTGGCTTGTGTGCATTCATAAAACATTAATTATTATTTTTTAAATGTGGAAATATCAGTTATTGTTCTTACCCCAGGTCAGGTTTTTAAATGATCAATCCAGTTAGTCCTCCAAGTTCTAACTCCTCCTGCAAAAATTATTCATTTTGAGAAGCTGTTTTCAGAGCAATTGGCTGAGGAACAAAGCTTACCAGAGGAACAATTTCTCAGTCTGTCTACTACTTGTTCTGAACTAACATGCATGGCCTCATCTGATTTTGTTGCTTTATATCCTTATGTTCTTCTAAGTACATGATAACAGGAAGTTAGTTCAATGCAAAGCTGTCAACCCTTTGAGGAAGGCCAAATAAGGAAACAGACCTGCAAGAACTTCAGTAATGCTACTTTATTGTTGTTGGATAGAATAACAGAATTTTGAAAGTGTCTCAGATTTTCTCTCTGTCCTATCTTATATTAAACAAAATGAAGTGAGGATTATTATTTCCCCCCGAAATCTTGTGTTTTCTCTTTTTTTGTTGTTGCAGGGTACAATAACAGAATCTTGAAAGCTAGTCAGAGCTTCTATCTGGCCACATCTGCCAAACACTATCAAAGTGAGGTTATTTTGAGTTTCTTTCTCACACTGTTCCCTTTCCCATGGCTGAGTTGCCCTTTCCTCGTTTCTCAGTTCCTGTACATCTTCATCAAAGTTATCTCTTCCTTTCTTCATAAAAAAAATAAACTCAGAAAATAAAAAAATAACATAAAATAGCAAGAGGCTGCAGCAGGTCACATATAAGCAGTCATTTTTGCTCCGTGGTAGGAGTGTAGAACATGCTGTTCCAAAGATGTCCACATTAAGTTTTGTCAGGACATGATGCAACCAGTTGTTGATACTTTATCACTTTCACAATTTAAACAAAATGCATAACTATGTCTTAGATTCTCCCTTTCCCTCTCTCTCCCTTCCCAAACCCTTACCTTCACAGACAGAGGCAACCTGAAATTCCAGATGTATCATCCCTATCTTGACCTTGCTCCCTGTATTCATTTATTACCATTATTTCTAACCTGCCTTTCAGGAAAACAATCCTCCCCAAGCTGTTTACAGGTGATGTAAACATTTGCAAATAAAGATACAGCAACTGTTAGGTAAAGAACCTCTTCTGAACCTTCCCACAGAGCAATTGGCAGCAATGACCAGTGAGGGGAGAATAGTGACCAATTGTGCAGGTTTCTGTGACAACGCTGGACTTGCCTACCTCCCTCTGTCTTCAGGGATTCTTCCTATATGAGGCATGGAAAAATTATTTTGTAATAATTACAATATTTTTGTTCTATTTACTTCTATTAAATCCACACAGTCCTGCTTATATTTATCTATAGGAATTAAGTACAAATGAACAGAGTGTTACTGTCTTGAGAATACTGATGCCCAGTAGGCCTCTGTAAGGCACACAGCGCTTTGCGCGTCAGGGACAGCTCAATTCTCCTTGCTGAGGTGATGTAATTTATCTTGACAAAATGCTTCATGATGTCTCCTTGAGCCCTTTCCCGCTGCTGAATTCAAATGCTATCCATTTTCCATTCGTTCGGCAACAAGTGATACCTGCATGAAATGTCTTGTTTCCTTTGCCAGGGCATCTGTGGCGACTCACCCCTAAATATTGCTGTTCTGATTAAGCAGATTCAGGGCTTGGTAGGCAAATGAATTGGTTGAATCCTCAGGTTTTGCTGCTCTGTCTTATGAGCGCATAATCAGCTGGTAGTAAAACCATCTGCCAGTCAGGGCATTGTAGCCAGAATGGGGTCGGTCTGATTATCTATCATCTATAGCATCCTTTCTGTATCATCTCTAGCATCCTTTCCTCCTGTTCAGGGCCAACTCTAGACGTTTCAGTGCCTTAGGCAAAGTCATATTGTGACACCCCCTATCGTGTGGCTCATCTTCTGATTTTGTTAGGAATTTCAAAAAGGCCTCCCTCTTGCTCCTTTTTTTCTTCTTCAGGTTTTTGAGATTTACACTTGCGATTTTCAGCCCTGCACACTTTTTGTTTCTTCCTTTACACTGCAAAATTATATTTAACCCTCAAGCAGTCATGAGCTGAGAATGAGATGGACATCATGGGGACATGGTAGGAAAAGAGTTGCTAGGGCGTGTAATGTGGTGGCTAGGACGGACCCAACCAGTAGTTTCAACAGGTGAACAAGGCTTCTGCACATCTGCTTCTGACAGCTGTTGGAACTGTCACCAGCAGTCTGAGAGGAAAGATGAAGGGAAGCATCTTTCAAATACTCTGTGCAACTCTATTGCCTAGAATCCAAATGTTGGCTGCATAGTTCAAAAGCCCACATTCCGTATTAATGACTTTCTGTGAAACTAGAATGGCACAAAGTTGATGGACTGCCTCTGAACTGCAGTTCAGCAATTGAGAGAAGTATGGCTATTCATAAAGGTGAATTCTTTCCTTAATATAATTAGGAATCTGTTCTTTATTTCAAAAACAAAAACAAAAAGTTGTAGCTCATGAAAGAAGAAGAAGTGCTAACAGAAGGCAGTTATACCAGAATTGGAAATTTGTCTTAGGGCAGAGTCAATTGGGGAAGCATATATATGAAGCCAATTAAGTGTTTTCCAAGGCTGGGTTCACACAACATACTAGATAGGTCTGTTTTTCTTGGCTCCAAAGAAAAACAGGCAACCCCCCCCCCAATTGGCTCTCTTTGCTACCATCTATTGATCACCCAGAAATTCAACTAGTTTAATTTAATTTTATTTTGTTTTAAGGTTAGTAGTACAGCATGTGCTACAAACTCAGTTGATATTGTATTTTCTGTTGGGGAAGGGGAAAGAGAACTTTAACAATCCTATCCCTACTTCAAAGAAAAGCAATGCTGGAAATACCTAACTTACTGCTTTTCTGTCAGCTCCATTTACTCTGTTTACTTTTACTGTTTATGCTATAATCTTTTTTTTATTATTTTATTTGATTGAAAAGAAGACAGGCAAGAAAATTAGGCAGCTAGAAAAATGTGACTCGGAAAAATACATAGATGAAAACCAAATGCTATCCTCAGGAGCAAAAGGTTGTGTGGTACAAAATAAATTTGTACCATGTGCTAATTCAATTCGGTTTTCCAAATTCTATTTACCAATTTATTGTTTATGTAGAGCTTTCATTATATGGGAAAATAAAATGCAATCACCATCTGTATTTAATCAGCTGCCATTTTTAAATATTTTGCACTGTGCCAAACCAATGCATTTCAACAGGATCTGTTGAAATTACCTATTTAGGATATTCTGAAGTTCATATTCATTTAATACTGATTCATTTCCAACGTAAACAAGTTCTCCAAAGGGCACTAACAACCCACTCCATTTTAGATTGATACTAAAGTTCCTATGAAGATTCTTCAAAAGCATTGGGTTTTTTTTAATTTGAATGGCATCATGCTTATAAATTTAAAGACATCAGAGATGAAAACAATGGTCACCCAACTGAATGCTTATCTCAGCCAACTCAAACAAAACAACTGTATAACAGAGAAGGAATGGTGGAAAATGAGAGGAACAGATACAGCCCCAATGAGATTCTATGGACTCCCCAAGTTACACAAAATAGGAGTCCCCCTCAGACCTATTGTAGCACTACAAGACATTCCTATGTATAACCTGGCCCTGGCTAAATGGGTGTCACAACACTTAAGCTTCCTGACCCAACCCTCGAACAGCACATTATCCACACAATTTCTGACAAAACTACGAGGCTTAAATGTGGCTCCTGGATGAGATCATGGTCTCCTTTGATGTAGTGTTCATATTTACATCCCTCCCTCCCCACTTAGTAACAGATAGAAAACTAGAAGAAGAGTACAACACAGATCAGAACAACCTAACCAGGACACAAATCATGAAGCTACTTCAATACTGTCAACACATTTTCTTCACATTCAAAAGCAAAATGTATGAACAAAAGGGGATCCCACCATGTGATCCCCAATATCAGGAGTCATTGCAGAAACAGTCCTGCTATTACCATTTTTAGATGTACTTGTCAACAGACAAGAGGATGGAAGCCTAGAAACCACAGTTTATCGCAAGGCCACCAATGCACTCCATGCGTTCTGAATTTCAACAGCAACCATCCACTGTCACACAAAAAGAGTTGCATCAGAACACTAAACGGCAGGGGGAGAACCCACTATAGTACCCAGCAAGCCAAACAGCTGGAGAGTAGGTACCTACAGTATGTGAACAATTCAAGCAGAATGGGAATCCATAATCATTCGTCACAAGATGTCTGCACAACACGGTGGGGAGAGAAAGGAAGAAACAAGGCACAAGACCAATCACATGGTACACCCTGCCATACATCAAAAACATTTTGGAAGCTGTAGAACGCAGCTTCCGAGATCTGCAAGTAGGAAACGCACACCACCCAGCAACTACCATACAAGGACAAATTATGCATTGCAAAGATCGTTTGGAGGTGAGAGATACTTCCAATGTTATCTACCAGATCCTTTGCATAGATTGCCCTGTGACTATGTAGGACAGATGGGGAGAAAGGTAACCACCAGATTGCAAGAACACAAGCGAGCGGTCAGATGAGGAGACCCAAACTCATTGGTAGCCTCACACTGCAATGAGGACACACATTCAACTTTGCAGTGACTAAGATTGTTGGACAAGCAGGCACAAAAAGAGCCAGGGTAGCACTACATATCAGATATTAATACAATTGAGAATGTCCAGAGATATTTCATGAGACGAGTACTACACTCCTCCATTCGCAACAGAATACCTTATGCCACAAGACTACGCGATTACAGAAAATACGACTTCAGCAACAGAGTGGTCAATGCCTGGAATACACTACCCGCCTCTGTGGTTTCTTCCCCAAATCCCCAAAACTTTAACCTTAGACTGTCTACTGTTGACCCAATTCCTAAGAGGTCTGTAAGGGGCATGCATAAGTGCACCAACATGCCTACCGTCCCTGTCCTAATGTTCCCATGTACTCATAACCATCTCATGTATACATGTTTATACTTTTACTGTAATCTTATATATGCTTGACAAAAATAAAAAAATAAATAAATAAAAATAAATAAAATAAGTGATTGAAGCCTGGGAAACAGGCTCTTCATCAGTCAACAGGAGTGCTGATTTACCATCAGGCTGTCAAGTACTTAGAAGGTGTGGGCTGGACAGCACAAACAAACAAAAGCTAATGACTTAAAAGCCAGCCATCAACACACCCCAACCAACATCTAAAAAGCCTCTTACAACAGACACTATAAATACCACACAGAGAACAGCATACACTCTGTTAGAAAAAAGTAACATGAAGATGGGCTCCAGCACGAGTCGGAAAGCTCGGAAGACAAAACTTCTGATCCCAGTGACCGACCCAGATTGGATCCTGCAACATTATCCTGGGACATGTATATTCACCTTCATTCATGTTGTAAATTTGAATTCATTGTGATTCAGGTGTTCATGTAAAGGGGGGGGAAAGACTAAATAGCTTGACCAGCATCATACAAGTAGATTTCTTACCTTCTCTTACCCTATTAAAACCGAATTGGGTAGGGTTGATAGAAATATAATGGTTGCAATTATGGGAATATGTTGTATTTTTTTTTCCCCTGTAATGATTAACTATCATTGTTTTATCAGTCCCTGTCCTTTTTACTTTTAATAAAAGTTGATCTGTAGCAATCAGTGCTTTCCTTATGAACAGATTTGCATATGAACTACATAAACTCCCTGACACTGGTATCTACTTGGATAGAGAAAGATGATTTCCAGGGGCATCTGTGGGTCAAAAAAGTCAAGATGGCAATTGCAATTGTGCGATGAAAGGGAATGAGCTTCAATTGAGTGGACATAGTTTCCATCTTGATGTTTTACACACACATACACACACACACAAATGTTCTATATTTCTCAAAAATATTTATCAATTGCTACCCATAACATTCTAACAATTATCGGTTATGTACTTTAGGAATAATAACTTTTGGCCTATTGCTGCTATAGCTCTTAGCCAAAGTTTTTGTCAACAGCATTAACAAATAGTTTTGTATAGGTTGCTTCAGTTCTTTCACTACCACATTGTGAATCTTGTATTTAGCCTCAACCCTGTTGTCTCTATTTTATTTAACTTTATTGCTTTTCAAAAACAAAGTTAAAAATGATGTAGACTAACATTAATTTCAGAGTAAGAGTTTGACCTTTTTTTTTCTTTTGTAGCAGAACCAAAGGAAGTCAGCAATCATTCTTTTTCTATTTTCTTTATTTTCTCTTTTTTACAATCCTCTTTATTTTCTGTTTTTTCTTCTCTTTCTCAATACTATCTCTAATTTCTAACACATACAGACCACTTTTCGCTCAGCCGTAATTCATCTATAGACTTCTGGGTGAGATCAGAGCAGGATTGAAAGCAAGTACCTTTATTAGTATGCAGATTAATTAATCTGAGAATACACAGCCCATCACCATTCTTGCTAATTGTAGTTGCCAGTATGTAGCTGTGACTTCAACAGCAAATTGATATGATCCTGGCAAATTATATTATTCATCCCACTGGTATAAAACCTTGAACTGCTGCTTTAAAGCCAGTAGGGCAGGCCAGACTGAGTTCTTTCATTTTAGTCTGATGAAATCAACTCATTACTGCACAATATTTGTATTTAGGTCTTTTCTACTTGAAAATGATGCAAGAGAGTTGATGGAAATAAACTGCATATGTTAGGGCTCATCAATCTAAGGCCACAGAACACCATGAGATATTTGAAATACCTGGGTTTTAAATAGCAATAGCACTTAGACTTACATACCTCTTCATAGCGCTTTACTCTACATGGGGCTACCCTTGAAGAGTGTCCGGAGACTACAACTGGTCCAGAATGCAGCTGCGCGAGCAGTCGTGG
>QLTV01001698.1:16993904-17015315 GCA_003457575.1 Thermophis baileyi
TACAGCACTCTCTAAATCAGGGGTGTCAAATTTGCGGCTGTGGGCTGGATGCATCATGCACTGGCCACGCCCACCCCTGGTTTAGCGAAGGGGGAAAAGTCGCAACACATCACGTAGTGACAATGTGAGTTTGACACCCCTGCTCTAAATGATTTACAGTGTCAGTATATTGCCCCCAACAATCTGGGTCCTCATTTTACCAATCTCAGAAGGATGGAAGTCTGAGTCAACCTTGAGCCAGTGGGGATCGAACTCCTGGCAGTGGGCAGAGTTTGCCTGCAATACTGCATTCTTACCACTGTGCCACCACAGCTCACTACAAGTAATGTAACACCATGTTAATTAACATTAAGAGAGCTACTTTGGTCTACTAGTTAAGGCACCAAGGTAGAAACTGGGAGACAGTGAGTTCTAGTCCTGCCTTTGCCATGAATGCCAGTTGGGTGACCTTGGGTCAGTCACTCACAGGGTTGTTATTGTGGAGAAAATAGGAAGAAGATAGATATATTGTTTGAAGAACATAGGAGGAAGGTGAATGTGTGTTGGATATGTTCACTGAGTTATTTGTAAAAATAATAAAAGTGGGATACAAATAAACAAATATTAAGTTTTGTTGTCATGGATAGACCTACTCTTACCCTTTGCCTTACCCTTCTCTCTCTCTCTCTCTCTCTCTCTCTCTCTCTCTCTCTGTCTCTCTCTCTTCTCTCTCTCTCCTAGAACCCTCCCTCCCTCCCTCCCTCCCTCCCAAAAAATGCCCATCACCCAAATATCAAATATATCCTTTGACCAATGAAGTTTTCATATTTTGGCACCGCAGACAGTTGTTGGGATATTCAAGATGTTGTGCAATTGCTATGCTGATGAAAACTCAATTCTCATCTCCTTTTTATTTCACCCAAATGAAATAAACTCAGGGTGCTATTGAACAGATATCTAGAACAGGAATGAACTAGATCAAGAGAAGAAGAAAATAAATTTGGCCAAAGAAAAGATAATGGCTGCTTCTAGATGTAATTACACTCTTCCATAATGGTAAGGATTGTATTTTATGAGCCTTCTGGATACATTCATAATTGTAATTAAAGTTATAGCAGAGGTGGGTTCCTCCCGGTTCGCACCGGTTCTATATAACCGGTAGTAAACCGGTGGTGACATCACGGAGCCGGTTCTGTTGGTGCCAGTCTGTGGACGCTGCCATCTCTCTTTTTTTTTTTTTTTTGAATTTTTTTTTATTTGATTTTTTTAAAAAAATTTTGCTAGTTTTTGCTTCTGCGCATGCACAGAAGCTGAGTTTTCAGCACTGCGCATGCGCGGCCACGCGGCATGTAATGCGCACGCAGCCACATGGCACGGGAGGAAGGGAACCAGTGGCAAGGTAAGTTAGAACCCACCCCTGAGTTATAGGGTGTTTTTTTTCTTGTATTATCCTTTCTCTACCTCTATTCCATCTATGATTTCCCAATGGGTTGAAAATACAGCTCCCCAAATTCTCAGTCATTGCTTCTTTATCAATATTAGCTGAGAAGTCTCATGATTATGTGCCATCAACTCATTTTCAGCTCCTAGCAACTTCATAGATTTTCTCCGAGGGAATAAGTAAAATGGTGAGTCTTATAGTAGCATGACTATGTATTAACGTCATTGTTTACCAGTTTCTTTAGAATGTCGTGTAAGACTACATGCAAAGGATTGGATCATTAATGATCTAAACTGTCTTGGTGATAGTATCTCAAGGATATATTGGCCAAACACACCTGCTTAAAAATGTTGATCCTTTTGTTCCTTCCCCTGCAGATATACAGTATAGTAGATGTGCATGAGGATAGAAGCTTTTGATTTGCATCGCTCAGATTGTAGCATCGGTTCCAAGGGGGATTAGAGAACATATGGTTAGGTCATTGCCTGCTTTTGATAGGTGGTGAAAAGGCTTTAAATAAATTTCCCCACTGAACATTTTTCTGCAGTGGAATTTTTGACACACATTTTATAGCATGAATCAGCTGGAATGTAAGGCCTATTTTAAGCCATCTGGAAGGTGTGTGGTTGGACCCAGAATTGGTTACAGGGATTTCAGAAGAACCCAGATGTAACCTCCTTGCTACACAGCCTATACATATCAGTTTAGAAGCCATTCACTGCTGAGAAGATGGGATTTGTTTGCTAGCAGGTGAGCTTCAGATTATGGTCTCAGTCAGGTTCTAAGCCATTGTCTGCAAAAGAATGAAATACAAACTTAATAAGATTTTCAGTAGACAGGGTCCGAGAAGCATCTTTGGCTTGTTTTGTGGGGTACGGGGTGTGTGTGTAATGTAGCTTTTGAAGAAAGATGTGGCTAGTTAGATTTGATTTCTACTGACTCTGTCTGTGTGTCTGAATGTTTTAGTTTTGCTGTAGTGGTTGTTTGATGGCTTTATATTTCCATTTGGGAGGGGGGTGAGCTGCCTTCACGATTCTTGAAAAGGGGCATATTTAAATACACAAACAGATTGGCTTGGCATCTCTTTTCCTCCTGATAATAGTCAGCCAAATTACCTATTGTCACCTGATTTACTGAGCTATTTGAGCAGAAATGCACTGATTAGTTTTATCAACTCCATTAAGTTTTAGCTCTTTTATTTGTGCACGCGGGGCTGCTCTGGTGTCTACCTCCTTACTCTCTTAATCTGTGCTTGAATTCCTGCAAGAGTTGGATTAGCGGCGAGTGTTGACTGAAAGGAAGGCAAGGAAGTGAATGCCAGGCAGTATTATTTCCAGCCACAGATCTCAGGGGGCTCAGAAGCACCACAGTCTCATGTTCTGGATGACCTAACTCTATTGCCCTGGCAATGGGTTTCCAGGGCTTTAATTTAGTTTCACAAAGATGCTGGCTGGAATCACCTTCAGCTGCAGTAAGCAGTGTTTGAAACTCTTTTGCCATTGTTCTGGCAAGGGATTGAGGGAAGAATCTTTCTCAACGATGCATTTCTGGGCCATACAGCTGTGGAAAGCAGCAAACAAAAGAGGAAGAGTGCCAATAATCCCAAGAGTGCCAATAGACCCGTCTCTCAGCCAACTGTGAGCTCTGGAACTTTTACAGAGACAAATTCAGTGTATCAATTCATAGCCTTCGTTGGGCATATTCATAAGGCAGGGTTGTGCAAGGTTTGAGGTGGGTAAATCAAGGGCCAGTTTTGGCTGTTAGGTAATGAAGGATAGGAGAAAAACTAAACTTGATTTATTTATATTTATAATACTAAGAGATTTAAATATAGTACTTTTTTTTTCATTCTGTCATGTTAACAATTCTAAATTTGTAAGAAAAGCAAGCACCAGACTAGAAACCAGGAAATTGTGAGTTCTAGTCCTGCCTTAGGCATGAAAGCCATCTGGGTGACTTTGAGCCAGTCATTCTCTCTCAGCTCAAAATGCCAAGCACAGGTGACAAGCCAGTTTGTCAATCCTTGTCACAACCAATGGATCAACATTCATCTGATCTAATAAAAGCAGACCCTGCACTTGTGAGAAAACACTAGGAAGGAAAAAAAGAAAAGTCTGAATCTTTAGTTCATTAAAATGTTGCATTAGGATTTAATTTCATTTCTTTTGTGTCCCATTGCCCAGGGTTCTTCAAGGCTTTAACAAGGGTTGGTTGTTTTTTTTTTTTTTTTTTTTTTTTTTGTTGGCCCAATAGAAGAAAATCATCCAGGTAAAAACTTTTTGGAAGGAATTGGAAACATTTTCAAGGCTTTTGGGGAATATTGCAGTCTTGGGTCCTTAAGTTATAAAGTGACCAAAAAAAAAAAAATCATAGAAAGATGACCTAAACCAAGAAAAACCAATATTTTTCATGAAGTTTTCAGAGCAAGCTGAATGAGTTAATGTTGTCACACAAATATAATGTGAAAAGATGTGGACCTTTCCATGTTAAAGTTATTTATTGTTTATTGAAAGATTGTGAGATTTGAGTAAAAGAATTTGGGAAAACCTTCCAATTATGTAATGGGTGGATGCTAACCACTTTCTTTGTTTCCTTTCTTGAATTCTTTCCTTCAATTCAATAATGTGTATTTGGTTGTGTGAATTAAACTACTCACAATAATCGCTTCCAAATCTATTGATTTTATGTATTAATATCTTATTATGGAGTTGTTAATATAATTGCATCTGTTATATTCACAGACCCAGAGAGGCATATTTAGAACATTATTTAAATTACTAAAATTCCCTGTTAGCTCATTATCATTTTATTATGTTTATCCTGAGAGTCTGCCTACCTGATTCACACCTGACTATTTTAGAATCTTAATGAAATGTTTATTTGAAGCAGCTCTGAAAGATCTACAGGTTTTCAGTAAAATCTCATAGGTGTACTGGTAAAACTTGTGAACTCATCCAGTTTATCTAAGGTAATGACATAATAACAAAGGATGCCACTTGATTGGAAATGTTACCTTTGTAATGTGTGCATAATGTAATAATATCTCCATCCCAAGGCATTGGCAATTAATGAGAGAATGAAAACTCTATGGCCCCTCTGAAGACAAAGCCATCCCCTAGACAAAAAGTGTAATGTGACAGCAGATTAGTGCCACTGCAAACGATTATCTGTCCAGTCAAAAATAATTGCCAATATCTAATCAGCAGTCATTACCTTCTAATTTCACTCAGTATCATTCTCACACAAGATTGTCAGAGAGGAGGCATCTGGGATTTATATATTCTTAATTTTTGTGACATGCATGAGAGGTTTTTTTTTTTTTTTTTGTTTAAGCAAGGAGCTTTGCTGACCAGCAGAAAAGGCTTTGTAGGTGCAAGTCTATTCAATCCTCCATCTGTGAATAATACAGCAATCTTCTTAGTTTTAGCTTTCATGTCCTAAAGAAACTTTCAGCTGTGAAGCTCATTGGGCCATTTTTTATTTTGTCAAAATCTGTAAGGCCTTTCTACTTTGTTCCAATTGCCTCATTTTTGGTTCATTCACTTACCCTGAGCCTTCATATACAGTTTTCTAATTGGTCTTTGCCTACCAACTGTAATCCTTTTATTATCTGTTTCCAAAGTCCATTGAGAAATCCATGGCTACATTACATTGTGCCGAGTCAAGAATGTGCCAAAATACTTGAAGTGGGGATTTGTGATGAACACTAAGTTGAAGAAATCTATCCTATACTATTCAGGAAAAAGAAACACCCCTCACTATACAACCTGGAATAATCTTTCCCCAAAATAATGGATTATTGACATTCCCTTCCTTGAGAATTCCTTAGCCATTATTTTAAAAAAAGCAGGGGGGGGGAGGAATGTGAAAGTTTGATTCTAGGGATTAAGGCACCAGACTAGAAATTGTATGTTTTAGTCCAGGGGTGCCAACTCAAGGCCCGCGGGCTGAATGCGGCCCACGGGGTGCTTAAATCTGGTCCGCGGGGCCGGCCTGGAAATAGCAAAGGACTGGCCCATGGTGTCTCTGGAAGCCAAAACAGGGCACATTTTGGCCAGCAGGGTGCTGCAGGAGGCATCCATCCCGGCTCCCCCCCCCCGGGCCGGCCCACGGAGAACTACAATGCTGATCCAGCCCTCGAAGAAATCCAGTTTGACACCCCTGTTCTAGTCTTACCTTAGCCATGAAAGCCAGCTGGTTGACCTTGAGCCAGTTACTCTTTCTCATCTGATAGAGTTGTTGTGGGGAAAATAAGAGACGGAAGCAGGGGTGAAATCCAGCATCTTACCTTAGCCATGAAAGCCAGCTGGTTGACCTTGAGCCAGTTACTCTTTCTCATCTGATAGAGTTGTTGTGGGGAAAATAAGAGACGGAAGCAGGGGTGAAATCCAGCAGGTTCTGACAGGTTCTGGAGAACCGGTAGCGGAAATTTTGAGTAGTTCGGAGAACCGGCAAATACCACCTCTGGCTGGCCCCAGAGTGGGGTGGGAATGGAGATTTTGCGGTATCCTTCCCCCAGGAGTGGGGAGGGAATGGGAATTTTCCAGTATCCTTCCCCTGGAGTGGGGTGGGAATGGAGATTTTGCAGTATCCTTCCCCTGCCACGTCCACCAAGCCACGCCCACCAAGCCACACCACGCCCACCAAGCCATGCCCACAGAACCGGTAGTAAAAAAAATTGGATTTCACCACTGGACGGAAGGAATATTAGGTATGTTCGCTGCCTTGAATTGCTTATAAATTAATAAAGGTGGGATACAAATAGAATAAATTAAATAAATAGCACAGAAAAGGTGAATGTTAAGGTTCTTCCCTCATGCCAGAAGGTAGCCTATAATCCACCAAAATGATACAGGTTGGGGATTGTGTGATAGATTGTGGTCATACCACTGCAGCCTTTAAGATGGGACAGAAGACAGAAGAGAAGCTTTTTTTTATTTTCCTGAATTGTTATAACATCAGGGAAGATGTATTTGATGCAGGTGATAAAGGAGAGAGACAATAGTGGTGGATAATGCAATAAAGGATCAGAATGTCTTTTGAGCCTTATTTCCAATTGAATGATGTGGGATCAACCTCTCCTACTTGCTTTATCTCAACTGTGCTGCTGGTAAATGTCAGGCTGCTAAAATTAAGCCCCCTTTGAATGATTCAGAAAGACCTACGCTGGATCCTCTTCTATGTGTGAAGCATTCTGCGGGCAGTTATAAAAGACTGAAATAAAACTGATCTTGCTTATCAGGATCTATAAATATAAAGAATGCCTGATGGGGGCCAGGCAGCCGCTTTGACAGAACTCTGCCTTCCAAAGGTTTGCAAACATCATTTGGATTTCATGTAACGCAGATCAATTTAATTTTACAGACTATCCATCTGATACGATGTCAGATCAGCTACTTTATTTAAATCCCCGCTCACACATGCACAAAGATAAGAAGGCAATCTTTTCAAGTACTGTTATAGGAGCTTCAAGTCGAGAAAACTGAATTGCTATGTGTGATCTTAAGTGTAATATCTTATACAAATATGTGAGTGAGTGATTGAGTGAGTAGCTACTGCTTGCAATGTAATCTGTTGGTTTTTCAAACTGGAAGAAGTAAGAGAGGGTTGGGGGGAAAGGCTGGAATACTTAATCCGCAAGCATGTTGTCCCAAGGTAACGAATGCTATTAAAGAGAAGACCGCTGTTGGAAGCCTGTATGATTGGGACACTTGCTGTATTCCAATGATGTGGCTTTTAGAAGCTAAATTGAAATCTATGTAAGAATACCTGGGGGAAATTATGTTTCTGATAAGAGCAAAGGGCCGCTTTGGAGAGTAGGGGTTGCTTATCTGGGACTGATCCACACCAGTATTTGTGTAAACAGCAACCATGAACTTCTGCGGTACCCTTTAGATGAAACTCAGTGTGTGAAACTCGCGGCCCGCTGGCCGGATGCGTCACACACTGGCCATGCCCACTCCCAGTTTAATTAAGGGGGGGAAAGTCACAATAAGTCATGTGACAACAATGTGACGCCGCAAGTTTGACACCCCTGCTTTAGATTGACACAGTTATGTCAGGTTTTTTTTCCATTCATTTTATTAAAGTTTACAAATAACAAAGATTTTAAAAAAATTAAACTAAAAAAACTGAAAAGTTTTTTTTAAAAAAAAGAAAAAAGACTGAAAAGAAGTAGAAAAAAAAGAAAAAGAAGATATATAAAAGATAACTCTCCCCCCCACCCCCAACAAGTATAAACAATTTGGTTAACTTAACACTTTTTCTAGTACTTCAATTTTTTAAAAGAAGTTTCTTCCCATATCTCATCCCTTATCGATTATCAAATTGCAAAACCACATAATTCAGTCCTAATCAGCAAATATCTATTAAGAACTGTGGTGGCACAGTGATTAGAATGCAGTATTGCAGGCTAATTCTGCTGACTGCTGACAGTTCAGCAGTTCGGTTCTCACCGGCTCAAGGTTGACTCAGCCTTCCATCCTTCTGAGGTGGGTAAAATGAGGACCCAGATTGTTGGGGGCAATATGCTGACTCTGTAAACCGCTTAGAGAGGGCTATAAAAGCACTGTAAAGCAGTACATAAGTCTAAGTGCTAATGCTATTGCTATAAAGAGTTACTAGAAATATTAACATATATATTTTAATCTTAATTTTAAAAAATTCAATTTTATAATCCACACTTATTTATCTATTGAATTTCACCTACATGACTCTAGTTAGAACATCATCATAAAGCCATAAGAATAAATATAAATATAAATACATGAATTAAACCATAGACTAAACAGCCTTTTCCCCCTTTCTAAGATTATAAACTTCTCTATATTCAATATCTCATCTTTTACCTATAAACAAATCCACGAAACATCATCTTTTCAGTAAAGGGTTGCCAGAATAACAAGATAGCTTGTTACTTAATCTTGATCAAATAAATCAACATTTATATTCCTTCCTTTTACTTCTAACAGTCTTAATATTTAGTTTCAGAGCCAGTTTGATCCAGTGGCTAAAGCACCAGACTAGAAACCAGGAGATTGTGAGTTCTAGTCCTACCTTAAGAATGAAAGCCAGCTGGGTGACTTGGGCCAGTTTACTCTGTCTCAGACCATAACACCAAGCTCAGGCACAAGCCAATTCCTTTTATTGTAAAACTTCATATGTTCAAATTTTATCAGATCTTTAGTCCCTTTATAACTTTATAACATTCAAAATCTTATTTCTCGTTTTCTATTTCTTGTTAATTTCCACTTTTTGTTGATCTTGATTGAGATCCTTCATTTTTTGTATGGCCTCATTCTCTGAATAGACTATCATGTAAATATTGCAATTTAAAATGGTCCATAAGTTCACTTTGTGGTGGTAAAAGGTACACACACATCCCAATATACAACACATATGGTTTCTGTTGATTGACCCCATGAAGGGCACAAACACAAGCAGTTTACAAGTCTTTGTAAGTATATTAATCAGTATCTTTTCTGTTTGTAAGTATTAGTCTATGTAGATTTTTATGTGTTTGTCTAGGGAAATAAGTGATATGTGGGTTGCTTCACTTTACTTCGTTATATGGTTTTTCTGCATGCTTGTACTTTATATGTGTGCATGTTGAAGACCCAAGATAGGCTTCTGGGTCACAGCCAGGATTGGTTTGTGTGCTTAACTGTATTTTCTAGTGATCCTCCTTATCTTTGATTTCTAAGAAAGCCCTTGCTTGAATTACAGCAAAGGAATGCATTGTTCTGAGAATACTATTCCCATATAACAGTGATGGCAAACCTTTTAGATACTGAGTGCCCAAACTGTGCACGTGCGCATGCCCAAACATGGACATGCACACGTGCATGCATGGACATGCACGCATACATGCACGCATGCACAGCAGAGACCCGAAGACCAGCTGGCCGTCGGGAGGCGGGGCATCCCAACACCAGCAGCGCAGCAAGAGGTAAGATCTTTTTCTTTCGTGAGCTTCTGTTTCGACGTTTGCAGGGAAACAGAAGCTCACGAAAGAAACGCCACGGAGATCTGACCTGGGGCGACGGCCCGCGTGCCAGCAGAGAGGGCTCTGCATGCCACCTCTGGCATGCGTGCCATAGGTTCGCCAGCACGGCCATATAAATTGCAGAAATAATTTATAAATGTCTATATGTAGAACTGCTTTTCATGATCCCACTGTCACTAATTGAAATCACCTAATTAAAGTATGGCCCTTGAATGATCAAAATTGACATTGTTATAGTATACAAGCACAGTATTGTAGGAAGTCTAGAAACTGGTTTAGAGCATAAGGAGTTGTCTAATTTTTCTTGTGTTTCTTAATTTAGGAATTATAGCAATAGCAATAGCAATAGCACTTAGACTTATATATTGCTTCATAGTGCTTTACAGCCCTCTCTAAGCGGTTCACAGAGTCAGCATATTGCCCCCAACAATCTAGGTCCTCATTTTACCCACCTCAGAAGGATGGAAGGGTGAGTCAACCTTGAGCCGGTGAGATTTGAACCGCCGAACTGCAGCTAGCAGTCAGCTGAAGTAGCCTGCAGTGCTGCACTCTAACCACTGCGCCACCTCGGCTCCTAATTATTGCATATGCATGTCTCCTGTTGCTGTAAATTGTGTCGTTCTTTCTTTTCTATGCAATGCAGGCATTGCTATCACAGATCACAGTATCCCTTTCGGCCGCTTTAACCCCTCCATAGGTTTGCACATCTGAAGGGGAAGAAAAATGGGGGAATGTGGTTGTAAAAGACACACACACACACACACACACACACACAGACACACACACACACAAGCTGCATTCATGAGCAAATCTATGAGATCCTCCCACCCAACCCCACCATACATGTCAACTGCTTAAATAAACCTTTTAAGTCAACATTCACAGCAAGCTGAATTGACCCTGAATGACAACAGGGGCAAGAATCAGCCACAAACCAAGTTGTTTATATTCACTTACCATCTCTCTGAGATAGTACAGCTGATATGGTGACCTCTTAGGAAGGGATGAATAATAAGAAGTCACCCAAATGAGTTTATCAACAACATTCCAACATCATGTTGTAATTTTACACTCTGCCTTTTCCTTGGACTTGACTTTGCAGTGTAATCTGCCAAAGTTATATAAGTTGTGGTTCTGTTTTTGCTCAGGACCCTATGATGGATGCTCAGTGTAAGTTACTTGCATGCTAAATAAATGTATGTTGTATCTTCAAAGTGGTTTGGTTGCTTTAGGTGAGCTAAGCTTTGGCCACAACAACATTGTCCTAAAATATTCAATCCTATTAAAGCTTAATGCAATGTTGTCAGTTTCATGCTTTCCTTGATTTGCAACATATTCCATGTTGCACTTGAATGTATCCTTGTAAAACAAGGGACCCCTCTTTTAGACTCTGTTATGGTGTTGCTCTGGCCACATCATCTCCTCCAGAGTGACTCATTAAAGTTCAATATCCTTCACAAGTAACCAGAGTACTTGCTGACTAGGGAGCTTCATCATCTGGCACCCACACTCATCTAAATGTTATCACCATATCCATATAGTTACCTTGACAACAACAGAGAAATCTTTTGCTACTGCATTCTTCCTGGTTTGATTTTGGATTTTGGGCTTTTTTCCTCCTAGGTGAACTGGCTTTTCTCAGATGTACAAAGCCACATTCCCTTTACATTGTGGATTGCTCCTAACTTCATTTCTCCCCTCCTGACCTTATCAGCAAGGTTAATTCTACCAGGAGCTCATGTTCTTATCAGCAGCAGTCTAAGAGTTATTGAAGTCATTGAGTAATTCCCTGAGATGATAAATTGTAGGAGATAAAAAAAGATGCTCCTGTGGATTTTTCCTTCTTTTTTTTCAGGGGACAAGTTTAATAAAAATGAAAAAAATGGGACAGAAAGGTTAGAAGCAAAGGAGCTTCAGAAAATGTATCTGCACCAAATGGTTGGAGATACCTATTCCTACAGGAACCATCTTTTCTGAGAGACAGCCCTTGGGCAGGGCTGAGTTAGGAAAGTAAGTGTCATTGGATTAGGAGTATCCACAGTCATAGTCACTAAGTTCAAAATGGTTGGTATGTACATAACATGCATTAAAAAGAGACAGAGTTTCAATGTTATGTTTGCATCTGCCTTTTTGAAGTCTGTGACCATCATTGCGGGAGCCCTTCTGTTGGTCAGTTCAATTTTTCTTCCCTTTAATTTGGATTGGACCTTTAATGTGTTATGTTTGTTTTTAATGAATGTTATAATGTTCTTGATCTGGTCATTAGAAGCTTCAGATGTTTTGTCAAAACAAATGGCATTATAAAGGCAGAAACTTTTAAAATTAACTTCTGGATCCATTGCTCACAAAGATCATTGAATACATCCAGTATTAAAGTATTTTGCTCCATTAGCAAGTCAAATTTAAATGTTCTTCTCCTTTGCTTGTAATCTTTAATTCCTGCTGGCTTCCTTAGGTATCCAGTATTCAAACTCCCATCTTATCATGTTTCAATTCTATCATGTTGAAGATTTCAAAACAGCAGCATTTTCCCATGAGAAGGATTCCCACAATCAATTTCAACATCTTATTCCAAATCCATCTGCATCCCTAACCCATTTATAATTTTCCAAAATCAATGTGTTTTAATCACTCTTTTGCTGCTTATTTAAAAAAAAAGATTTTTTAAATATTCTTAAACTTATCTTTAAAACTTCTTTCATCAAGGATTAAAGCAAATCTACCCAGTGTATCTTACCAAACACGCTGATGGGAAGGTTCTTAATGGTTTAAATGAAATTAATAAGCAATTTCCAAAAGTGAGTAAGAAATTAGGCTCAGCAAAACTTTTTGTCTGTAAGGCTATTTTGTGTTTGTGAGCTCCCTCAATTCCCAGCCACCTGACTCACTAGCTGACCACAAGAAACTCAGTTCCTGCAGTCTACTCATGAGGAGCAGCTGTTTGGAGTGCAATTAGGTGATCTCACAATCTTTCCTTTATCAAGAGAGATTTGGCTGGCCAGAAAAATGCCATCTGCTCACTGATCTTGCCACAGTGGAATCTCTGTTCCCTTGCAGATGACTATTTTGTCATGCGTCCTCACGGAAGTCCACTTAAAAGGATGTTTTGAAGCATAGCAAGCAACATGACATGGTAGGCCAAAGTTTAGCAATTGCACTGGTTGTCAGGAATACAGATGGCCATAGCAAATTTCTTCAGCTGCTGAGAATCATTTTGATTGCAATGACATAAAAAACCTGTGCCATAAATAAATAAAAGGGATTGAATGTTTTCAAAATTTTAGTAGGTCAAGTTTCTCAGGGGCTATTGTTTCTGTGTAGAATCTTCCAAATTTCTTTATAAGTTATTAACAAGTTGGTAAACTAAGTTCACCTTTAGAAAGAGCTAAAATATTTATCTCACAACCACTCCCTGTTTTTCTTCTATATTGATCATTTTCTGCCAAGTATCATGCCCTATTTTAGAGTTGTTAAGTTTTTCTCACTTAAAAAAATTAAGCAGAACCAATCAGGGATTTGTCAAGTAATCCAGTCTGATCCACTTTAATCCCCATTTTGTGGGTCAGATTTTCTTCAGCACTTACAGAACCCCCGCACATGAGGAAGCAAGATGTGCCCGGCGAATACTTCAATATTCATTTGAATATTGTGAAGAAATCAATATTCATTCATTTATCACTTTTGTACTTTGAAGTGTCCATCCACAGTTCACAAAGATATGCTGTGCAATTGCAGTGAAAACTTAACACAGTCTGATTAACAATGAAACATAAGCTATATAAATATGTAAACATAAGCAACCTCACTAAGAACCAATCTATGAACCTGAGCCAAGATGACATCACAACCCAAATGTTCTCTAAAAATAACCTCTGTGTTAAAGCAACTCCAGAAAGCAATTAAAGGGAAAGTCAACCTGATTTCTAAGCCATTCCAAAGGACAAGCATGTCCACTGAGACACTATGCCTCCAAATTTGGGCTCCATACAACAGACTAAGCCTAAAAAAAAAAGAGCCTAAAAGATATTGATTCATTGGTCCACCTCCAAATGGATGACCTTAAAGAATCAGGAAATGTTAAAAGCAGGATGGACTAATTTTTAAAAGAATACCACTGTGTTAAAGCACTACTCTCAGCAACATAACACGTAAGGAGTTCTACTTAATACTGATCAAAATCACTATTATTCCCCACCCACTAACTAAAATGCTCCTCTCTTATTTCAAACTCTCTACACCCTACAGTTCACCTTCATCTTCCCTTTCTTCACTAGGTTTTTTTTTTTTCATTTTCAGAGGAAAATATCTTTTCATTGTTACAAATGTGTCACAATAATCTAGATAGGTCATGGCAAAATCATGAGTCACTGTAGCAGGGTCCCCTCACCATGGTAGTGCTCCTGCCATCCCTCTCAAGGCCCTGTAGCTCAGGGCTGTCAAACTCATGGCCTGCGGGCCAGATGCGTCACGCGCTGGCCACGCCCACACCCAGTTTAGCAAAGGGAGGAAGTCGTGATATGTCATGTGATGACGCCATGACGACGCGAGTTTGACACCCCTGTTGTAGCTTGTCCTGTCCAGATGATTTCTAAGCCACACAAAGACTGCAGGCCCAACTCCACCACTTCTCTCTCTCATCACCACCATAACAGCTGCCACTTTCCACCAGCACTGCCATTGGTGTCCAGCCCACCAGCACCTGAGGCCAATGATGACCTCGCTCCTCTGCTTACAGTCAGTCCAACTCCACCATTGCTATTGCTCCACCAATGCTGCACTCTCCACCAGCACTCAGTCCTGCAGTGTTGATGGCATCTCCAACAACGGCATCCACTATAGCCGCTATGAGAGCTGTCACTTCCATTGTCTCCAGCCAGTCACCATCTGGCAATGGCAGTTTCAACCAGCCACCTCAACAGTAGTGTCATCATAACCATCATTACTGGTGCACCCAAATCTCAAAATTACATTAGCTGGCACAGATGTCTGTAGCAAGCCACCCGGATATCAAAAGGATGGCATGTGTGTTATAATGACATCACAAAAATAATGGAGTTGTATACTTGCCTTGTCCTATTTGACACAAATATAAAAGAAGTATCATTTGCATTATGATGAACATGTCACTTGTTGTTGTGCTCACTGAAGTGTGAAAAGATGTTTCTCTATAAGGCAGAGAATATTGTATATACTAGCTGTTGCCAAAAATATCCTATACGCACAAACACACAATTGTTTTGCTTATTTCGGATAATTCCTATAATAAATGTTTTCATACAGTTGTCTGAGAATGGAACTATCTTGTGGCATCCAGGAGATATATGTTTCCACACATACACACACACATGCACACACACACACACACACACACACATACACACCAAAAGGTATTCTCTGCCAGAGTGAAATGCTTTCCTCCCCAATCAGGAGAGATTGCATGCCTCAGAATCTTTGAAGCATTTGTTGGGCATATTTGTGGGAGTTCTGTAAACCAATGAATGAGAGCATGCAGGCCCAGGAAATTAAAGCCCATCATTCTGACCCTCTGTCTCCAACATTAAGGCAACACTGAATACTAACCTCCAGAGGATAGCAAACATAGAAAGATCAACAGAAAGAAACTCCATCATCCAACCTTAACTAGAAAGCTTATAATGCCAGGCTAAGTCCCAGCTCCAAACTACCTACTTTGGTTTCCTGATTCCATTGCCCTCTTGTTTCATCCAGCTTCTCTGGCTGAATGCTTATCTGCTTCACCGACTGCTTTGCCAGATGTGTATCTCTGTGGCAGGCCAAAATCAGAGATGGAAGATTTTTATTGCTAACATTTCATGACCCTGCAGAAAATATGTATTGCAGCTTCTATGTCTGGCATTTCCTGTTCCTACAAAATATACTGAAGCAGTAAAACTCCTTTTTATATACAGTAAATGCTAGGCCATAGCTATTTCAGAGAACAGTGGTGATATGATACTGAAAACCTATTGAACAAGCAGCATTTTTACCTTATGTTTAAAAAAAATCCATAGTTATTCTAGTTACTGTAACTTAGAACTATGCTTCATTAGATAATGCATATACCCAGCAATGTAGATTATTAAATAATGAATTTAAAAGGAATGATGCTTGACTGAGAGCAAACTATTTTAAAAACTGAAGCATTCTGTAATTGCTTAACAGTTGGCTTACTAAGTATACAAAGATCATCATAAACTTGTATGAATATATATATATATAGCAATAGCACTTAGATTTATATACCATAGTGCTTTACAGCACTCTCTAAGCGGTTTACAGAGTCATCATATTGCCCCCAACAATCTGGGTCCTCATTTTACCCACCTCGGAAGGATGGAAGGCTGAGTCAATTTTGAGCCTGGTGAGATTCAATCAGCCAAACTGCTGGCAGCCGGTGATCAGCAGAAGTAGCCTGCAGTACTGCACTCTAACCACTGCGCCACCGCAGCTCATCTTGAATTCTTGAATTGTATTTTTTTTTAATCCTCAGTCAGATGGAGAAGAGGGGGAGAAAGTCCAGCCTACCACATACATCCCTTAATATTATTTTGGAGAGACAGAAGATGCTGTAGTTTTAATTTCCCATTTGAGAGAAATGGAACCAGCCAACATATAATTACATATATGTGCTATATAAATTTAGGATGGTTTCTGCAATAAAATAAAATAATAAATGTTGAATCCCAGCAAGCTTATCGTAATTTAAATAACCATTGTTATTTAAGAGGAATAAAATATATATATATATATAATTGCTTCTGAGGAAAACTGCAGTCCTTATTGTGTTGAGACAAAAGATACCTTTTTATTATTATTATTATTATTTAATTAGATTTTATCCTACCTTGATTAGTTTTATAAATAACTTAAGGCAGTGAACTTACCTAATACTCCATCCTCCTCCTATTTTCTCCATAACAACTCTGTGAGTTGAGGTGGGCTGAGAGAGTGTGAGTAGTCACCCAGCTGGTTGCCATGCCTAAGAAGGGACTAGAACTCACATTCTCCTGATTTCTAGCCTGATGTCTTAATCATTAGACCAAACTGGCTCAGGAAGAAACATAATTTGGAAATTATGTTTAGAAATTAAATTAATTATGCCTAGAAATTAAATTAATTGAAGAAACAGAATTTAGATGTAATTATTGTGGATGATTGCTATCAGATGATTAATATGTTACTCTTTACTCAGATGAAGAAGTTCGTACTGGCTTCAGAACTAAATGCTAGGTAGGGCTGATTATTCATATCCATTCCAAACCAGTTTCAGGGCTGGTTTGGAGACTGTCAGCTAAGAGATGGATGAGGTAGATATATTTTTATTGATTTTTTTCCTCCCAGGGCTCCAAAATATGAGCATCTATAGATCTGTTTATATATGTTAATATAAAGTAGGGAAAACAATGTGGGGCTCTTGATGCTCTCTGAGCTTGGTTGTTTGCTTGCAGATGTTTCATCACTAGACTAGGTAACATCATCAGTGCTTCCCTGAGCACCCATTCAATGGATACTCATATATACTTCAAGTCACCTCCTTGACCCTGATCCTTTTGGAGCCGGCCTCTCAATGGAGGCTTCTGCCTTAAAGCAAAAGGATATGGCCAACAGGCTGATCAACCTAACTTCTCTTGTCTCTCTGGTTTGGGTTTGATCATCACTTCCTAGACTTCCAAGTGAGCATGCTGGCCCACTTGAACTCTGCTCTTCGTTTTCCTATTCTTCCTATGTGCCTTGGCTTCTCTAGCACCATACTTAGCTAACTGTTCTTCAAGGGACTCCCCTCCCCACTTCTAGATGCCTTGCCAATTCTTCCCTTGGTTGACTCTTCTCTGCCAACCAGAACATCTGCTTCTTTGTGCTCCTACATGGCTGCAGAGAGAGGAATCCCAGCTAATTGTATCCTCTGGACTCTTCATGGCTGTGGAAAGAATCTCTCTCCCTTTTCAAGCTCCGTTTTTTCCCAATTCTTGTTTCCCTAAATCTCCACCCCCTCCCTTTGCTATGGCTCCCATTTTATTTATTTATTTATTTATTTATTTATTTATTTATTTATTTATTTATTTATTTATTTATTTATTTATTTATTTATTTATTTATTTATTTATTTATTTTGGACTGGCTTTATATTTGCTGAGCATATATAGTCCTAATCCTAACCACACCCTTCTTTTTATCTCTTCCTTGTTTTTTCTCTCTCTTTCTCCATATTGCAGCAACAGTCTTTTCCTCTGATCATTTTCGTCCTAATTATCATGTCCTATCTCCAGAGTCCCATTTCCTTTATTTCTTCTACAAATTAACCTTCTTACAATCTCCTAACTATAACTAGGGGATTGCAGTTATAAATAAACCTACCCAAAGTTACCTTTTAAGCTACTGAAAATACCGACTTAAATATGCTTCCTATTAGTGAGTGAGCAGGAGTGAGTAACAACCCATTTCCCCATTTTAAAACCATGGGCATCCTTGGGGAGAGTTAGCAAAGTCATTGTGGTGGATGCAATTTGCAATAGGCTCTTTTCATGTGTCATACAGACTTTTAAAAAGGGTGGGATTGCATTTAAATCTATCTTCATTTGCTTCCTTATTTCCATTTAAATCTATCCTGTTGTTGTTGTTATTAAAAAAGCAGCACCACAATATTCCATCGTCCCACACGTTTGTGTGAGTGTATATGAAATAAATTATACTTAATTTCCAAATGAATGAATGAATAAATGAGTGTGTGTGTGTGTCCTCCTTTCACTTCTGATGTATAGTGTAATCTTTAGTTTCCTGTTCAAAATTATTTGCTACTCTGGGTATATAGCAGAGTACATTTAATTTAATTTCTTCAATTTAGGTGCCATCTGACTCCATTCGACTCTGGGTGACACACAGAATAACAATACAGTACAAATAATAAAAAATGAAATAAATAACAAGAAAAACAAGAGCAAGAAAAACAAAGAACAAGGTGGTGATCTAACTAGTAATATTCATGAAGCATCCCACAAAGAGCTATCTAAGAAGTCCCAAAGGTGCTTTTTTCCCAAAAGGTAACACGACTTTCTTGGGTTTTTTTCCCCTTTGAACATGTTTCACTTCTCATCCAAGAAGCTTCTTCAGTTCTAACTGAAGGCATCTCTGAGAAGGTTGCAGACAAAAGAGTGTCACAAACTTGCATTTTTAAAAAGCTGTAGATATGGGAGCTGGGTATAAAATTATGTATGTTAGGGACAGCTGCATATAAAATGCTCTATTAGGTAAAGCTACAAAGAGCAATGAATGCAGATTTTCCAAAATTGTGTTGCAACCATTTCTGCAGTGAGCTCCTATGTGCTATTTTAGGTAAGGATTTGTCTCTGATGGCTTTTTCTTCTACTGTTTTTCTTGAATGCCTCGGAAATGTCAGGAATAAGCTTACTTGGCAGTTTCTCCACCCACCTCACTGGCAATGGTCAATTTAGTAAAGACTTACTTCTCCTTGGAGATGTTAAAAAGCAGCAAAGTCAGATTCCTTCTGTTTGTTCATTTGAGATGAATGGATCAGTTATCAAAGAATCTTATAGCTCTACCAGAACTACAACAAACACTATAAATAAAAGTAATTCAGTCTGGATCAGAAGAAACACTTGTATTTGATTTTTGAATGCTAAATGTAGAGTTGAATTTCCAAAATTTGTCATAGACACTCACAGAAGAGAGACAGGGACAGGGACAGGGACAGGGACAGGGACAGGGACAGGGACAGAGACAGAGAGAGAGAGACAGAGAGAGAGAGAGAGAGACAGAGACAGAGACAGAGAGAGGGACAGGGACAGGGACAGAGACAGGGACAGAGACAGAGAGAGGGACAGGGACAGGGACAGGGACAGGGACAGGGACAGGGACAGGGACAGGGACAGGGACAGGGACAGGGACAGGGACAGGGACAGGGACAGGGACAGGGACAGGGACAGGGACAGGGACAGGGACAGGGACAGGGACAGGGACAGGGACAGGGACAGGGACAGGGACAGGGACAGGGACAGGGACAGGGACAGGGACAGGGACAGGGACAGGGACAGGGAAGAAAGAAAGAAAGAAAGAAAGAGAAAGAAAGAGAAAGAAAGAAAGAAAGAAAGAAAGAAAGAAAGAAAGAAAGAAAGAAAGAAAGAAAGAAAGAAAGAAAGAAAGAAAGAAAGAAAGAAAGAAAAAAAGGATTAGGGTATATGAAAGAATGCTTAAAAATTCCAAATTGGTCTGAGAGTATTCAGTTTAACAAAACAAATGTTGTTTGAAAATTTACACCTAATGTCCCACTTCCTAAATTTGTAATTGGACTACAGTTTCAACACAAACCTTCACATTTTTATAACCATGCTGTATTCTTCAATGAAAGATAAATGGCATGATCTAGAACAGGGGTCTGCAACCTGTGGCTCCGGAGCTGCATGCGGCTCTTTGGGCCCTCTGCTGCGGCTCCCTGTCACCCTGACGCGGCAGAGGGATGAAAGAGCCATCATCCTGTCATGGCAGTGGCATGGCCGGAGCCTTAGTGCGGGAGCGAAGCGCCCCTCTACTTTGCATGGCAACAGCATTCCACCTTCATTGTGGTACATTTGCTGTTGCCACCAGCAAAGAGAGCTGGGAAAGAATGGCGGGGGAAGATCTTGCAGGGTGGGGGACATCCCCCAAGCCTGGCCTTCCTTCTCCCTTGTCGGCGGGGCCAAGAGAAAGAAGGGGGCAGCGTGGGGAAGCGCTCCCCTCCCCTGCCGAGCACCAAGCACAACAGCCCAGCGGGGGGGAGATGGCTTGGCAGAAGTGGCCCCATTGGCGAGTTGGACAGCAGAGAGGCCTGGCCCAGCTCTCGCAGCAGAACGCTGTTCACCGCCTTTGAAACGCGCTGCTTTCTGTTTCCTGTTCCTTCCCCGGGCAGTGATGGCTGGGGCCATGGGGGGGGGGAAGCAGAGGCATCAGGGCTGCTCCCCCCCCTCAGCAAGCCAGGCCTGGAGGAGCGCGGAGAATTGCAGGCGAGCGCTGGACGGTCAAAAGACGCGCTCCGATGTCGCCCCAACACATGTTTCCAGCACGCGCTTCTCTGTCCCGAAGTAGGATTGAGTGGGGAGAAGGGAGCAGGGGGAAGGGTAGGAGGGAAGGAGAAGCCCAGCTGGCTTTCCTTTGGCGTGGGGTGGGGGGAAGACCCAATACCCCCTCCATGGCCTGCTTGCAGCTCTTGCAGTGCCTTGCAGAGCACAGTGAAAGCTAGCGTGCTTCACAATGGGGGACACTGGGTCTCCTCTCCCTCCTGGAGCCCATTCCCTGCCCCACTCACCCCTGGCAACACTCACTGTCTCTCTCAGGGCGGAGAACAAACCCAGAAGTAGCCGCCCGGCATTTCCTGTCAGAGGGAGGGAGGGGGGGAGACAGGGGGAGAGGGAGGGAGAGAGAGGGGGAGAGAGAGAGGAGAGAGAGAGAGAGAGAGAGAGAGAGAGAGAGAGAGAGAGAGAGAGGAATGCAGGGGGCGGGGGGAAGACCCAATACCCCCTCCATGGCCTGCCCGCTGCTCTTGCAGCACCTTGCACAGCACAGTGAAAGCTAGTGTGCTTCACAATGGGGGACACTGGGTCTCCTCTCCCTCCTGGAGCCCATTCCCTGCCCCACTCACCCCTGGCAACACTCACTGTCTCTCTCAGGGCGGAGAACAAACCCAGAAGTAGCCGCCCGGCATTTCCTGTCAGAGGGAGGGAGGGAGGGAGACAGGGGGAGAGGGAGGGAGAGAGAGGGGGAGAGAGAGAGGAGAGAGAGAGAGAGAGAGAGAGAGAGAGAGAGAGAGAGAGATATTCGGCTGGATGGATTCGGCCCTCGCCAAAGACGCTCATCCATCAGCCAATCTCCCTCTGTATGTGTCTCTCTCTCTCTCTCTCTCTCTCTCTCTCTCTCTCTCTCTCTCTCTCTCTGTGTGTGTGTGTGTGTGTGTGTGTCTCTCTCTCTCTCTGTGTCTCTT
>QLTV01001698.1:17015942-17030886 GCA_003457575.1 Thermophis baileyi
TAAGATGAGAGAGATGAGAGAGAGATGAGAGAGAGATGAGAGAGAGAGAGAGAGATGAGAGAGAGGTTGGAAAAAGAGAGATAGAGAGAGATGAGAGAGAGAGAGATACAGAGATAAGAGAGAAAGAGAGATGAGAGAGAGGGAGGGATAAAAAGAGAGATGAGAGAGAAAGAGAGATGAGAGAGGGAGAGAGACAGAGAGAGGGAGATACCTATTTCCCATAGAAAACAAAACACGGGGAGCCACAAAACCTGGGTAGGTGTGGCTGGGGGGTCATGTGACTGGGTGGGAGTGAGTGACGTTGAGTTGGCCACGCTCACCCAGGTTTTGTGGCTCCCATTGTTTTTCTTTCTGTGGGAAACGGGCCCAAGTGGCTCTTTGAGTGTTTAAGGTTGCAGACCCCTGATCTAGAACTTAAATTGGTCAAAATGAAACTTGGCTTCCTGAACAGTAAAGATGCAAAATAGAGTCGAGGGTATAATAATAAATAAATATTGATAGTAGAAATAAAGAAAAATGTTGTTTACAGACTTTTTTTTTTTTTAATGTAAGCAACCACCTTCTTATTGACACTTTTCCCACTCTCTGCTGATCTTTAAAGATTCTGAGAAACAGTCAGATGAAATGAAGATAAACAAGCCATGTTCATTGTCAATTCTTTTTAAATAATATTTTAATAGTGTTTTAGGGGAAAAATTCTGAATAAACAAGGAGAGTGCATTTCTCCATAGGCTTCATGGAGCCTTCAACAAGCTTTTCCTGGCTCCCACAGAGCCTTCACAAAACAGATAAATTTTGATTTATCTGAGATAGGTCAAATAATAGGTTAAGGAGGCCATGACACCATTTCATTCCTCAGAGTGTCAATTTCTTTGTAGACTTAAGAGGCAAATGGATTCCATAATACTTATGTTTCCCATTTTGTTCTTTATAGCTTCCTTGGGAAACACCTTCACCACCCTCAAAATGACCCTCAAAAATGACTGAAAATTTCAGCCATGTTCACTTGAGTACTAATATCATAACTGTTCATATCAGCTGTTAGTTCACTGAGAAGGCACAATATTGAATCTCTCCCAGATTGCCTATGTCTGCAAATAAACAGGTTAATGGTCATTATTCAAATCTAACTATGTGCAGTATTGAAACAGCAGTGAGAAATATATTCCCCTTCACATTTACAATTCAGTTACAAATACATACCCCATGTATCCATAAGAAGAAAAGCTGTATGCTTGCATCTAGCTGAGCATTTCATTTGTATTTAAGTTTTCAGTGTAGCCAGGGAACCTCTTAGTATAAAGTGGGCCCTTAGTACAGAGTAGGAAGTCTGGTACTCTGCAAAGATTTCTTGGCCTTCTCAGAATTACTGTTGGCTGTACTTAGGGGGCAATATGATTGTAGGTGAGGAGAGAAAACTTAATTATAAGTATGGGTTGGACTAATGACCTGTTAGGATAGCACCATCATCATCATCTTGGCTTTGAAACTGTAATGGTTTGTGGGAATGATCTTGGCAGACAAGAGGAAGAGCTGCAGACTAGACAACCATCATTTGAAAGATGTTTCAGCTCACAGAAGGAGAGGAGATATGGGAAGCATTTCAGAAGGAGCCCTCCCTAGTTTTCTGGAGTATAAAAGGAAAGAAGGAGAGAAATACTGCAAGATTCTGTTAATGTAACCCTACAGTAAAGATAGTTAGCATGTATTGTTGTGCTTGTCCAGACTACCTTGAAGAACCAACAATAAACCCTGAGCAGCTTTAGAGAAAAGTCACCAGACGTGAATCCTGTAATTTTCTGGCGCAATCATTCTGTGAGGAGGGGTGGTCTTTTCTGGCAACTCTAAAGCTGTTTCTGTTTCTGGCTGCTTGGAAACAAGGCAGGTGAAGGATCTGCAGAATCTCCAAATCATTCTCAGAACCCAACAAGATGAAAGACATAGAAAGAGAAGGAGAACAGAGCTGAAATTCCAATAAATGGGAGCATACATTCCTCATCTTTCTTAATCTGTGACGCTGATCTGAGACTTGCTCTCCTCAATCCATACCTTTTTGGATTTTTAGAAGTAAGATTTTAGAAGTAAGAGATGTTAACTCATCAGAGATGCTAGAATAATAAAAGAGAGGGATAATTTAAATAACTACATTGTTCATTTAATTGCACATTACTAATGTGGTTTAAGTTATGCCTTGGTTGTATGGACATCATACTGCCCAGTACTAAAATGGAAATTCAGGGAAGAAGTTACAATACTTAATAACTGAGAAGGCCAAAGTCAGGTCACAAAATTTTACCAAGTGTTGATCCACAGAACCAGTTTCAGCCAAGGCCAGGGCAGACCACTGATCATTTCTTGAAGTTAGGACTGCATCAATGCACCAGGAAGGCAGTCTCCATCTATCTTTTTTTCTGTTATGCACAGGGGTGGGCTTCAAAATTTTTAGCAAGGGGTTCTCTGCCCGGTTGCTGGGTGGGCATGGCCATGGTGGGCGTGGCCTAGTGGGCCTCCTGCACCATGGCGGGAGGGGCTCCGGAGGCTTTGTTCGAGCCTCCGGGAGGGCGAAAACGGCCTCCCCAGGCTCCTTCCCAAACTTCCAGTAGGCCCATTTTTCACCCTCCCCGAGCCTCCGCGCGCGCCCTGCACTTACCTGCACCCAAAACAGGCCGCGTGGGGAATCCTGGGAGGGGTGGGGTGGGCAGGGTGGGGCCAGCCAGGAGTGGGATTTGGGGGTTCTCCAAACTGCACAGAATCTTAGCTAGAGGTTCTCCCGAACCCCTGCGAACCCCCAGCAGCCCACCCCTGGCTTTGCATCCAAAATAGTCTTTTCTCTCTTCTTCTTGTATTTTTAACCAGGTTGACAATGGCTCTTCCACTTTCTCCTTCTAGCACAAGGGACAAGACAAATGATAAAATTGAGGTCTTCTTCTTCTTTTTTTTAACCACTCCAGGTTAAACTAAAAAAGCAGGGGAATCCACCAATCAAGAACTGTGATAAATGCAGACTAGTTTTTTTAAAAAATCTGATCATCTTTGTGGTCAAAGTGGAGGAAGAAGCTGAAATCGGGAAAGGGATTTCTTAGACCAAGGACATTTCTAGCCATTGTCCATACGGGAGACAAGGAGCTGAAAGCTGGGGAGCAGAAAAGCCCACAGAATGCAAAGAGAAAATTGCAAATGCTTTTGATATTAAAGGCGAAGAATCATGTCTTGGTGAATATGGGAAGCAAAAGAGAATGATTTATATAATAGAGACCATTTCACCAAATATATAAAGCACATTCCAGCCTCACCCAGCATATTTACAACAAGGGGTTTCTTATAATGAGTGCATGCAAGCAATCATTTCTCAGAGACAGCACTAGGAAGGGATATTATTTACAATATCCATTCCTTACAAATGAGACTGAACCAATATGCATATAATTTGAGAGGAATGAGATGATATTAAAAAAGAGGATAGGGGGGAATGCCATGTTATCCATTTACCAGCACATTAAATTTAAGTTGAATGCCTGGAAATTCTCTGCGTAAAAGCATTTTTCAGGAGATCTGAACACAGTGGCAACATTAATTCTATAAATAAATTTTGAAGATTATTAGAAAGGACTCCTTATAATACAATGCACTGCAATTAATTATCTGTGCTGTAATTTGTAGTCCACAGATATTTTTGAAAAGGAGTGTCTATTTTATTAGAGCAACTGTGCCTCAAAGAAAACTTACCAGAAAAATGTTTTCCCTTAGTTTCTCTCTAATCTACAAGGAGGTGGGTGAACTGAATTATAGTATCTAGCATGGCCACCAATGGTAGTACGTGAATCTGGAACCTTAGGTACAGGGGTGGGTTCCAACTTACCTCGCTGCCAGTTCGCTCCCTCCCGTGCCGTGTGGGGGAAATTATTCTTGATCAACGTTTATGTTTTGAAATGCATGCCTCTTGAAATAACTAATAACAAATTGAGTTATGTTTTGAGGTGCTAATTCCATCACTTCTTCAGGGCTGTTTCCATCAACAGGCTTGAGAAAGATCCTAAAAGTTTCTTTCTTGGTTTGGTTTTACGTAATATTTATTGCATTTTTATAAACTGTTTATATTGCTCGCATGCTGTTTTGGGAGGATTAATATCTTGAAAGCCAGGATATAAATCATTGTTAACTCATACATATATAAATAAATCCATGCTGTGTCTTTATGGGTTCCAAAGTATTCTGTCTGAGTGGAGTTGAACACACTATTGTGTGTCATTCCCCAGTTATTTTCCGCCATCAATCAAATGCAGTCACAATGGTGGTTGTTTTTTTTTTTTTCAAAGCTGATAGAATCCAAACGACAGTAAGGTATCTCTGAGAGGACAATCCTCATGCTAATTTACTCAGAAGTAAGCTTCCCTGAATTCAGTAGTCCTCAATTCATATATAAGATTACAGTCTTAGGTCATTCATAACTTATGGTTGAATTTAGTGGGATTTCTTTTGGGTTGACTGTATGTGTCTACCCAAAGAAATTTTTCTTGAGTGACTATTCAGTTGCAAATCTCATTTAACTCAATGAGATATATTCTTAGGTTTTGTTTTGTTTTTGTTTTTTTGGGGGGACGACTTTGACCCTATATATGTTGACAGCAGCAAAACTATCGTATGCACAAAAATAGAAGCACACTTCAATTCCCACCATGGACGAATGGTTGCCGAAGCTGATGGAGTTGGCAGAAATGGCTAAATTGACTATTTTGATTAAAGAAAAGAATATAAGTACCTTTGTTTCCACATGGAGACCGCTTCTGAACTTTGTGCTTGAGGTGGAAAAAAATGAATCTCTGATTTTGGGTTTTACCAATTAGACTGATAGATGCTTATAGAAATGGCTAGTTTATATTACTATGAAAAAACAAAAAGTTGTGGTTTGATGTTGGTTCTGCAACCCAACAAGACAGACACAGACTTCAGAGGATAATCAGAACTGCAGAAAAAACAATTACTGCCAACCTGCCTTCCATTGAGGACCTGTATACTGCACGAGTCAAAAAGAGGGCCGTGAAAATATTCACTGACCCCTCGCATCCTGGACATAAATTGTTTCAACTCCTACCCTCAAAATGACGCTATAGAGCACTGCACACCAAGACAACTAGACACAAGAACAGTTTTTTCCCAAACGCCATCACTCTACTAAACAAATAATTCCCTCAACACTCTCAAACTATACACATTAGGCTGCATTACTATTGATATGCACCAAAGACAAATTCCTTGTGTGTCCAATCACATTTGGCCAATAAAGAATTCTATTCTATGTTAATGCTTTATTTTACTGCAACAGAGGGAGTCAGAAGTCAATGCTTTTTATTCTTTTTTCCAACCCTTCCTCATTTCTCTTCCCCCACTTCCCCCCCACTGCTTTCCTATTTACTTTTGTATTTTGTATCTTATAACCTAATAAAATGTTTAAAACTTGAGATATATTCTTAGTTAAGTCTGCAAGCATACGTTTTATATATTTCCAAATACTTATAAATACATATATTAAATACGGGCACTATAAGCAAGCACATATCTCCTTTATAACTGTTTAGCTAATCGAGGCTCAGTTTTTGGGTAAAACTCAGCTGAAACATTGAGTTTTAACATGTGTAGGTCTATGTGTCTATGTCTGTGTGGGTCTGTGGGTCTGTATCTGTGTCTAACTGGCTTCCCTAAATAGAAAAAAAGGAAATATATCCCTGCTATTCTTTCAGTCTTAAGTTACTATTTCTGGTGTCTGTATTCATTAGCTCTCAAGTGTTTTGCATAGAATATAGTAGGCTAAAGTTCAATATAGTTAAAAAGTGCTCATTAAAAGTAGACCAAGGAAGAAAAACCTGGAGTTGAACTCACATTTATTTTGGGTCGCAGGAGAAAATATCACATTTCTGAGTCATCAGGCATATGCCTCCTCTTTTATGTCATACATAGGATTAAGGCAGATAGATGTATGTAGATTAGCTGCTTTCCATCTCTATTTGCAAGACATTATCTGTAAAAGCAGAAATTTGGGGTCTTGCCATTAATTTCTTTTGATTCCTGTTTCAGCCCTCTTTGCTGATTCATAAAATTAGATTTCATTTCTGCTGACTCAAGTTTTGGTTCTACGGTGTTGAATTAATTTTTGGTCTGTCTCTAGTCTGTTATCCCAAAGGTGCTTTTTCAAGAGGCAACTGGACTTTCTGGTTTTTCTCTGAAGACGTTTCACTTCTCATCCAAGAAGCTTCTTCAGCTGAAGAAGCTTCTTGGATGAGAAGTGAAACATCTTCAAAGAAAAAACAAGAAAGTCCAGTTGCCTCTTGAAAAAGCACCTTTGGGACAACCATGACCTGGATCTCCATACACCTATTGCAGGGGTGGGTTCTAACTTACCTCGCTGCCGGTTCGCTTCCTCCCGCACCGCGTGGCTGCACCTCGTGCGACCTCACCACATGCGCAGTGCAAAAAAAATTAAAAAAAATCCCCCCCCCAAAAAAAGCCAAAACCAAGATGGAGACGCATGCGCAGTGCCAGAAACTCGGCTTCTGCGCATGCACAGAAGAAGAAAAAACCGGAAAAAATCCCCCCCCAAAAAAATCCCCCCAAAAAATTCAAAAAAAATTCAAAAAAAAAGATGGCGGTGTCCACGGACCAGCACCGACCGAACCAGATCCGTAACATCATTGTGACATCACCAGCGGGTCACTACCGGTTCGGGCGAACTGGTCCAAACCGGGAGGAACCCACCTCTGACCTCTAGTCTGTTAGTTTCATTGTCATGAACAAATCCCAGGTGAAATCGTTAGTCAGAGTTGCTGAATATTTAAGTAAGAGTTCCATATGCAAGTAATAACATGTACTCCACCACCAAGTCCCTCTCCTACTGTTTCTCCCCTGGTCATTGAGATGTTCATCTAAAGTCCATGGACACTGATTTCCAGTCTGGGATTCCCATTAGATACATAATGTAAGCTTGTTCATCCCTAACTGATTATTCTATCTTTAACTCCTTTATGCAACCTTGAAAAGCTGGTCCAGAAATTCAGAAGCTTTTTTCAGAGCTATTTAGAAATACTGCTGGCAAGATAATTATTTAGCACAAACTCCTCCTCCTTGAAGAAATCCTGCTTGAACCCTTCATAAAGGGACCTCTCACACATCATTTTTGGAAATAAAAAAAAATGAAAGCTGTTAGGTCGAGCAGGTTATTATCCATAAGATTATTTTCTTTTTACTAAATATAAAGAAAGTAGCTGCAGTAAATATAGTGCAGACATAACAATTACAATAAAAGCAAGATTGATGGCTATCTTAGGGCCCACAGGTACGGAAAGGCCCATCCACTCTTCTGTCTTCATAAACAGACAAATTAGCATGCTTTATTACCTGGCTGGCAGGTGTCCAAAGAGGAATTTAAGCCCTTGCCTTGGACAGCAGAAGGGGTGGGAATGCAATCATAGGAAATCCTCCCTGAAGATTTCGTTACTTTTGGCAATCGGGCAGCTGTATTGCACAGTGAAATCCTTTCAACCCAGAAGCATCCTTCGGTTAGCTTTGAATGCAGACAGCAGACAGATAGTCCCAGTGCATACTTGATTAGGGCAACCCTAACTTTTTGCAAGGCGATTTCTGCAAGGCGATCAAACCAGTCAGTCCTAGAGGAGATCAACCCTGACTGCTCTTTAGAAGGCCAGATCCTGAAGATGAAACTCAAATACTTTGGCCACCTAATGAGAAGGAAGGACTCATTGGAGAAGAGCCTAATGCTGGAAAAGATTGAGGGCAAAAGAAGAAGGGGATGACAGAGAATGAGGTGGCTGGATGGAGTCACTGAAGCAGTCGGCGTGAACTTAAATGGACTCCAGGGGATGGTAGAGAACAGGAAGGCCTGGAGGAATGTTGTCCATGGGGTCGCAATGGGTCGGACACAACTTTGCAACTAACAACAACAACAACTTTTTGCAGCTCAAATCTGGTTTCCCTTCCAGTGATTCCATCTGCCAGCCCTTTTCCACTTCTGAGAATGGCTTCTCAATGCAATCTAGGACCATTTGCTTCCTTAAAGTGGCCCTTCATTATTTAACTGTGGTGGAATATAATCTGGATTCCCAGGAGGGAGGGGCTGCATTCCAGAGGTTTGCCTTTTGGACAAAGAGTTTCTCTGTACATTCCCGTGAGACAGTTTCGATGCATGCCAAATGGGTTTGTGACCCTTTCTGCTCTGGAAATATTCCACTTCCTATTCAATTCCATTAGAACATTGAACATAGTATAACAGAGTTGGAAGGGACTTTGAAGGTCTTCTAGTCCAAACCCCTGGTTAAGCAGGAGACCCTATACCATTCTGGACAAATGGCTGTCCAGTCTCTTCTTGAAAACCTCCAGTGTCAATGGGGTTTGACTTTTTCTCCTTCGTAGGCTCCCACATGCATTTAGTATGCAACAGCCTGATATTTTACAATTAAATGTTTAATCTGAATAGACAGTTTAGGATTGTACTGCACATAAAACCCAGGAAATTCGGCATGACTTTCTCCTTTAGGAAATGTATGTAGTCTTGCTGTCTTAGAATGATGAAAAATTATTTACCCACTAAACGGTGCTCTAAATGAAATGTCACCTCACTATAGAGGTTTTTACTCTGGAAACACAGTATTGCGTTGTTGAGAAATCAATATTGTTTTTTCCCCTGTTGTCTGCTTCCAAAAGGACATCAAATCTGCACGACACACGACATTTTACAAAAATGCTGACAAATCTCCTCTTTGCCACCTAGCCTGGAAGCATTCACATCTTAAGTGCACCATAATAAAATGCCTCTGATTTCTTTCATCATTTGTCAAGTAAAAAAGAATATTTATTTCTTACTCACTTGAAGTAAAACGATAATTGATGAACACCAGAAGGGCTTTCTGGGGTAGGTTAAACATCTGACAAAGTCCACGTAAGCTAAAATGCCATCTCAGATATTGATTTTCCGTGAAAGGGTAAAGGGTTATCTTTCTTTTCTGAAATGTTCTACTTTTCTACCAAATATAACCAAGAAAATTCAAAGAAAGAGGAGAAATCTGAAGAAAACTCTGGAACAAAGAAAGATAAAAGACAAATGGTTGCTAGTTCAAATGTCTCCATTTGCCATTCTAACTCTTATTCGTGAAAGGGTGAGAAGACGGTTTCAGAACTCCAATAAGTAAGACATTAAGATTAAGTATTAAAGACAAGTATTAAAGATTAAGCCCTTTTTGTAATCCTATGGATAAATGTTGCACAAATTGCTTGAGGATTCTTTTAGCATTTGAACAGACCCCCTGTTGGTTAAATGATCAGGAACCTTTCTGATGGGGTATCCTTGCTTGTTATAAGACTGAGCCCAAAGCTTTTTAATATGATAGCAATGACAGACTCTGGGAATACTTGATCATAATAGTGAAAAAGACATTGCCCAGCTGCTATCTTTAGTTGGTAAGTTTCGTATAGTATGACTCCTTGTGGGGTCTTTCAGCCATTGATTTTGAGACACATTTTCTCTGACATCTGTACCATCTTTTATTTTGACTCCTTAACTAGGAGATGCCAGATGTTATCTCTACTTGATCAGATTGATTCACGCTTATTTACTTGTTTGTTTTAGAAATGGATACCCAATTCTACAGCAAGTCTGGTAGCATAATTTAAAACATTAATAGAATAAAAAGGTTTCCAGGTTTCCCGTGACACAGGTTTCCCATGTCCAGTCAAGTTTGATTCTAGGGGGCAGTGCTCATCTCCGTTTCTTAGCAGAAGGAGCCAGGGTTGGCCAATGAAATTTCTGTGATCATGTGACCAGCATGACTATATGCTGAGGTACATGAAACACTGTTACCTTCCCATTGAAGTGGTACTTATTTATCTACTCTCATTTGCATGTTTTCAAACCATTGGTGGACAGGAGCTGAGACAAGTAATGGGAGCTTACCCGATCATGTGGTGCCCGGGTCTCAAATATTTCCAGCTGACAAGCTCAGCGTCTTTAACCGCTGAGTCATTGCACCCCCTATAAACCATAATAGATTTTTTTAAAAAAAAACCACCACCCAAACACTGAAAGAAAAACAACTATTAAAAGATAGACTCACAGGCAGTACTCCCCCCCCCCACATCCATTATAACTGAAAAGTTGGGAAAGCGTCCAGATTTCAGAACTTTTCTTGTATATAATATGTTTTTGTATATAATTTTTAATAAAACTTTTAAACCAAAATGCAGAGTAATATAAAGTAAGGTGGAAATAAAAAAAGAAAAGAAAAAAGCACAAGAAAAAAATGGAAAAATAGAAAAGAAAGAAAAAAGATATGAAGTGCCTTCTGATATTATTCACAACAGTTATGTGTACAAATATATTTGAACCTCTCTCTCTAAAGTTAGATCGTATTATTCTTCTTTCTATAATCTGTCTAATCTAATCATCAAAACTATATCTCACAAGCTCATTTCTTTTTTCATTTTTTACACAAAAACTACGTAAGAGGCTTCCAGCCATCAATAAATGTAGACAGGGCCTTTTCTCTAATCAAAGAAGTCAATTTATCTATTTCAGCAAAATCTGTCAACTAAACCACCATTCCTCCATAGTGGGTACTATCCAATTTTCCATCTCGTATATTGCATATATTCCATATAGTAATCTTGCCACAGTAAACATGTATTAAAATAATCTTCCATGGCTTTTTTTTTACTGACTGAATCTGTATCTCTGAACAGAGCCAATATGAGGACCAGATAGAGGAGGGGTCATGCTCCAGAAAGTAGGTAGGCAAAAAAGGCATGCTTCCTGGATCCTATGAGGCGATACACATTAATGGAGTAGTATATAAAGAATGCTATCATTACCTGACAGTATACCAAAGTAGTCTGAAACCTTCTTAGCAAATGCTAAAGCAGGGGATTGATGTGCTGGGCAACAGGAACTCCATGGACAGAGCACCAGTAGAAGAGAATATTTGTAGCTCAGAGTTGAATCTGTGAGATCCTTAGTGCTCTCCGAGCTTGGTTGTTATCATGCAGACATTTCATTACCAAACTAGGCAATACCATAAAGTGCCTGATACATACCAAGGTCCATTGAAATCACTTAGCATGTGCTGAGGGGGCTCCAAGACTGGGCACGAGTTGGGTGAAGACACCACATATGACTTCTTTCTGATTGCTGAGAAGACTCCATGGACTTCATGAAGACTTCTGAGCAGTTGAAGTCTAGGCAAATCCTTAAGTAATCCAACAACAACAGCAAATCATGGCCATAAAATGCCTTCTTCGGCCATTGCGATACACTTACTATCTACAGGCCACCAGGCCACCAGGTGGATCCAAATTCTGCATTTAAAGTTTTACTGTGCCACGGGAACTCTCGTTTCCTATGGTTTGCTGAGGTGGTTGCCATTAATCGCTTGAAGATTCCCTTGTGCATGCAGAAATGGCTTTATGTCAATCTATGCCTTCCATGGGCGTAAGGCTTGCCATTGGTTGCTTTCCTGCGTACGTTATGGGCTCAATTAATGCTCTTGATAGATCTTATATTTGAGGCTGATTTTAACCATGTTATTGTAATGTAGGTACTGATGAGTCAATACAAAATGCTTGCATCTACCTCTGTTCCAGAGGTGGGTTCCTCCCGGTTCGGACCGGTTCGCCCGAACCGGTAGCAACCCGCTGGTGATGTCACGGAGCCGGTTCGGTTGGTGCCAGTCCGTGGATGCCGCCTTCTTTTTTTTAAAAAAAAAATTGGATTTTTTTTAAAAAAAAATTCTGCGCATGTGCAGAAGCCGAGTTGCCGGCACTGCGCATGCGCCGCCATCTTGTTTTTGGCTTTTTTGGGGGGGTTGGAATTTTTGGCACTGCACATGCGCGCGTGCACCCACGAGGTGTGGCCACGCGGCACGGGAGGAAGCAAACTGGGGGCGAGGTAAGTTAGAACCCACCCCTGCTCTGTTCGTCTTTTAAACAGTATTGTTTAAATTATTAAAAGGGACTAATTGTTTTAAATCCTTTTTCTGCTGCTCCCACCATCCAGTCTGGGAGAGTCCTGTATTGAGACTCCTTCTTACCCATGTGGTAGGAGATTTTCAGGAGAATGTCAAGAGGGAAGCCAAAGAAGACCAATGTTGGACATTTTGTTTCAGTGTTATTCAAAATGAGAGAATTCATTGCACAAAACAGTCTTGACCAAGAATTTTGTCTGACGCTTTATTGAAGTGAAGCACCCATCCAGACCGATATTGAAGCAGTCAATTTGCAACACTAACTGCATTTCTGGGAAAGTGCCTTTTTAGCTTGCCCAAATGTGATCTGTAGCAAGCTCATCACTTTTTTTTTCTTTAATGTAATCTACACAGGGAACTTTGATTATTGAGTAAATTATAAATACAATAAATAAATAAATAAATAGCTAAAGCATTCCAGCTATGACATGGTTCCTTGGGGATCCTATTGATTGGATTTTACATTATGGGATAAATCATCTCTTTATTAATTTGTTGACAAAGTATAATGGCTGGATAGGTTGCTTAGGTAGGCTAATATACCATCCTAGAATGTCTAATAATAAAGGTCAGTATATGTAAGTTTTAAATCAATAAATATTTTCAAGCCAGGTCAATAGTTTTAGTCCAGCCTTATTTATTCACTTAAGAACAGCTAAACTTTTAAAGTCATTTCAGCAATAGGTTAATTTTGGATTGTAATAAATCAGTGACAGTACATTATTACATTAGGCATACATATAATTCATCAATTAGGCATACATATAATTCATCAATAATATTTGTCCAGCTTTGCATAAGTTATACAATGTTTCCAAAAGAAATAAGCCCTGATTATTGGGCAACATATTTATTTGTTAAAGTTATACACTGCCACATAAAATAAAACGGCAGAAATGACCACATGATCAAAGTTCCATTTATTTTATTGTCTCCTGTATACAACACACATAAAAAAGTAATAGGTGTTCAACTACACAGTCATAATCACCAACTTCACTATTTTAACCCTCCTCCAACCTAATTTGCAATCTAGAAAATCAGCCATAGATTTACTGGGACAAACCACCTGGTCACTGTGGAAGTCATATACTCTTTGCATTTTTCTGATATGGTTCACTGGGCATAGAGACTGAAGTTATCCAATTCTATTTGTTGAGGGGACTCCAATATGAGTCCAGAGCTCAGATCAAGCATCCAGAAGAAAGATCCACTCTGCTTGTCATTACAGCCTAGCTGATTTGAATTACACCCCACCACCTCAACAGCATGAACCTTGATAACAAAGAAGTTGTGCCATAAGATCAACACCTAACTTCCCACCATCTTTCCAGCTGCATCATAGCTGCATCATAGTTTATGGACCCATTACATTCCAGTGGTGGAATGTAGTCTGGATTTCCAGGAGGAAGGGTGTGAATCAGGGGTGGGTTCTAACTTACCTCGCCACCAATTCGCTTCCTCCCGCGCCGCGTAGGCACGCCGCATGGGCACACGCACACATGCGCAGTGCCAAAAATAAAAAAAGCCAAAAAAAAAGCCAAAAACAAGATGGTGGTGCATGCGCAGTGCCGGCAACTCGGCTTCTGCGCATGCGCAGAAGAAAAAAGTAAAAAAAAAATCCCCCAAAAAATTTCCCGCCCCCAAAAAAATTCCAAAAAAAATATGGCGCCGTCCACAGACCAGCACCGACCGAACCGGCTCTGTGACGTCACCAGCGGGTTGCTACCTATTCAGGTGAACCGGTCCGAACGGGTAGGAGCCCACCTCTGGAGTGAATTCCACAGAGCAATAAGGCAGTGAAACATAGACAGGAGAATAAGAGTAAAGAAGGCTTCTCCCTAGAAATTCTCACAGTGTATTTATAGCTATGGAAATAGTGCAAGATTTCTGCCCATAGCTATGGAACAATAAAGGAAACTGCTCAGTAGTAATTCCATGTGCATCTCCAGGTTCTTGGGGCCTGACAGACATCTTGCCCAAGCCTACAACCCAGGTCCACCTACTCATCTGCAGTTAAATTTTGACTGAAAGTGGTATTATTATTATTATGAATGGATTTTGAGTTTACTAATAGCAACTTAAAGTAAAAATTACCAGCAATCCAAGTTCCAGAACCAAGATAAAGGTCTCCGAACATGAAGGGGAAGACCAACACCATCTTGTTGATTTCTTATCTCCTGGAACACATCACCCAGCATGATTCCCACTCTCTTTGACCAACAACACCAGGATAATTCTGCCTTTATCCACCAAGAATGCAATCTTCATAATCAAATTCCCCCAAGCACACATATGTTACAAAATCATCACCCATAGTACACATTTTGTACTATGTAACATGTACTTTGTACGTGTTTTGGAACGACTGCTGCTTTGGATTTGGCCTTTTTGCAGACAGCACAATCCAAAAACCCCCTACCCCCCTTCAGCTCCACACCTTTTACGAATTCCGGCCTCTTTTCAAGACACCAAGAATGCAATCTTCATAATCAAATTCCCCCAAGCACACATATGTTACAAAATCATCACCCATAGTACACATTTTGTACTATGTAACATGTACTTTGTACGTGTTTTGGAACGACTGCTGCTTTGGATTTGGCCTTTTTGCAGACAGCACAATCCAAAAACACCTTACACCCCTTCAGATCCAAACCTTTTACGAATTCCGGCATCTTTTCAAGAACACGAAAACTGGCATGCCCCAATCTTCTATGCCACTTGTGTATGCACCTGTAATGCAAAGGTTTTCCAGTTAGTGCATTTTGAATATTTATATTTTGGTGAGGAACCACAGGCTTGCTCTGAGCAACCTGTTTCACAATCTTCGTATTCTTGGTTGCAGCCTTTTGTGAAGCAACAGGATCTATCACTGGGATCTCTCTCTCTGTGCCTGTGCTTCCCTTTTTTCTAATTGGCAT
>QLTV01001698.1:17048034-17068633 GCA_003457575.1 Thermophis baileyi
CTTCCTCCTCTCTCTCTCTCTCTCTCTCTCTCTCTCACACACACACACACACACACACACACACACACACACGTACCTGGTCTGGGCACATAGACGGAGCCCTTCCTGGGGAGTTCTCCTGCACGGACGCGCCCGGCACCAGCGGTGGCGGCAGCGGTGGGGGCAGACCAAGTGGCTCTGCTCGTATTGATGGGCAGGAAGAGGGGCTTTTGGGAGGGTGTCCAAAGCCCAAAGCTGCTGCCCCCACCCCGGCCAGCTCTTCTCCAGTCCCCCGGGTTGGAAAGACCTTGTTCTCTCTGAAAGGGAGCCCACCAGCTCTCCCCGAAAGCTTTCCCACGGGCTTTCCCGCGAGCTGTCCCCGGGCTTTCCCGCAGCTTCTTCAGAGTCCACTGGGAATTCCGAAGGACGTGCTAATATTTTTTTTTTGGTTTTTTGCAAGTCCGAGGAGTTTTCTGCCCCAAGAAGGGGGGGGAGAGGATGCGACGCCCCCCTCCCTTGCCAAAGGGGAGAAGGCAAAAGTGACATTTTAGGAGTGGAAAGGCCAGTTGCGGAGGCAGAAACTTGGGAAGGGAAGCGGCAGTGCATCCTTTCAAAGGAGTCCCAGGGTGGGCGGGCATTCAGCTTCTCTCCCCCCGGGGATCCACGTATCTTCCAGGGAGAATCAGGTGCGAGGATAATTCTGCCCGGGCACCGGGCGCATCATCCTCAGTACGGTCCCAGGCAGGGTGGCCATGCTCCAGTCCAGGTTGCCAGGCTCGGTGGAGAAGCGGTGGCAGCAGCAAAGGCAGCGCCAGAGTCTTGGCCCCTACTCGAGGTGGAGCGGTGAGGCGAGACAGATGGCAGGGGTGGGCAGAGCGACTCTCCCTGAGCCTCTCTTCCCTCCAGTGGGCAGTGCCAGCACAGGCGGCAGGCTTTCCTTAAGGGGGGGAAAGTGCCCCAATTCACCAGCTGGCACCGGGCACGCACCCAGGCTGAGAAGGGGGGGCACACACGCAGCCGCCGCCGGTCTCTCTCTCTCCCCGGCTCAGCTCAGTTTGATTTTGTGCTACTTTGGGGGCGGGAGGGGGGCTGATTAAAAAAGCGTGGTCGGAAGGGGAGAAAAAACCAGGGAACTTTCGGCCAGGCTGGGCGTGAAGGAGTCTGCCAGGCTGGGTGTCCAGAGTTTGCCTCTCCTTTCTGCCACCCCACCCCACCCCACCCGTTCCAAGCCTCTTTTTATTCATGAGCTGAAGGCAGGGAGATGACAGCGAGAAAGCCAATGGGGGAGGGGGCAGGCTAGGAGGGGCCCCCCTCCCCATTTGCGCCTTCCTCTGCAGGGCTGCCCCAAGATTGCAATCTCACCTAGGAGACTCAGCAGGGTCTCCCCGTTATCCCCGCCGCCTTGCCCTGCTTCTTCTGGCAAAGTTGAGGTGGTGGAACAGGGGGTGCCTTCCCTCCCTCCCTTCCTTCCCCCCACCCCTCCCCTCCCCCAAACCTCCGGGGGAAATCAGGAAGAGGCCAAGGCACAGCGATGCCTATTCTCCACAGGCACCAGCTCCAGCGGCAGAGCACACCCTGCCCTTCGGGACCGAGGCTGAGGGGAAGGCAAGCAGGCGGCAGTCAGCCAAAGGCCCCATGGAAGCCGAGCGCGCCAGGCCCAAAAGGCGAGCGAGCCCCGCCATGTCCCTCCAAAGTGGCTCCTTGGACGAGCGCAGTGGGTCTTCCTTCCCCCCCCACTGCCAGCGTCGGCCTTACCTTCTGCTGCTGCTGCTATGGGGCTGAGTCTGAGAGTGGCTGTGGAGGGGAAGGCAAGCGGGCGGCAGTCAGCCAAAGGCCCCGCGGAAGCTGAGCGCGCCAGGCCCAAAAGGTGGGAAACAGCAAGTGGATGTCCCAGGGCTGCTGCACATGCGCACCCACATTGGACTGCTGGTGCTCCAGCATGACATCAGGCTGGCCGGGATAGGGCCAGAGTGCATGTGCAGCCCTGGCACATCCTCTTTGGGGGCGTGGCCAGCCAGCCGTCGCTACCGGTTCTCCGAACCACCGGCGGCCACCGCTACCGGTACGCCCGAACCGGTCCGAACTGATAGCATTTCACCCCTGTATCAATCAATCAATTAAATGAGTTGTGCTTTGCATCTGTTTGCATAGACATCCAGTACAAATGGCAATGGCATCAAAACAACGTCTTCATGTCATGCACACAAATGTTGCAAGCCTTTGGCTGCAGCAGTATTGCAATCCAATAATTCAACGATGCATGAAACATCCCCACCACACCCCGGTCCATGTCTGATTGGATTCTATTAAAAAGAAAAGTTGATCCCATAAGCTTGAGATCTGAGGAGCCCTGGATGGTCTCTGAGCTTCTTTCGTTACTCAAACTAGGTAACATCATCCATGCTACTCCTTCACTGCCAATTGACTAGCAATGATGATGTTACTTAGTTAGGGTAATGAAATGTCTGCAAGAAAACAACCCAGCTCAGAGACCACCCAGGACCCCTCGTTTCAACCCTGAGCTACAAATATTCTCCTTTATTGGGATCTTGAGGTCTACCCAAATTAGCTTTTATTGGCTCTCAGTCGACTGAGTTGAGTTGCTTGTAAGACTGATACAAGAAGTTTCACAGCGCAGCTGAAAGGTGACGTGGAAAAGGTAGCTTATGCATTTTCCTAAAGCGTTTCTTTCTGCTGTTTCTGTTGTGCCCAAATGTTTTGAAGTCTCTCCCAGATGATGCAGCTGCCGCAGCAGCAGTAGCATCAATAGCAGCCTGAGATTCCGTCCTAGGAAAGACATCCAGCTGATTGATTAAATCCACAGAGACATGATGGTGTAAAGAAACTATTCAGGCTACAATTCCCCCAGGATGAAAGATGCTCTGATGCCATGCACCAAGAGGCTTGTTCACTGCCACTGGCTCCCTCTGCTGCACGGGAGCCATTTAGCGGGTGTTTCATGTGGGAACTGCCTGAGCTTTAGCAAACAGCATGGGCCCAAACCCATTCATTCACAGCTTTGTGCCGGCCTCTGGAGAGAATGGCGCAGGATTTCCAGTGTCTAACTTGGTCTCTTCAAACTTCATTTCCCCCCCCCCCCCAGAATATAACTATTCCCTCTGTGTGGCAGCAGCAGTCGCCAAGAGCCATCATTTTAAACGGTGTTCTAATTTCTATGGCAACCACTTATTTTATGTGCTTATTTATTTATTTAGCAGAACTTTAGCTTCCAGGCAGTGAATCACACAATGCAAAAAGGCAGTTGCTAGGTGTGTAGGAGGGGAAGCGCATGTGTGAGATAGCTCTGAGACAGTGAGTTCATGATTGCTTTAAAAGCGATGGAAAGATTATATCTTGCCACCTGACATTGGCTGGTATTCAAACGATATCTGAAATATTTGCCACCCAACCAGCCATGGCTGATAAATTTGATTCAACTAAAGGTCTCTCCCTCTTCCCCCACCCTCTCTCTCTCACACACACAATCTATATTTGGTTTAAGATTATGTTGTTGGCACGTTTTCTCCCCATGCATGTTCCTCAGTCCTAATGAGTTCCATGCACACGAACCAGTAATTTGCTTTCTTAACTTAGAAAGAAACTTGCTGATAAACCCATTGTAAACATGGGCACATCTTTAAAAAACAACAACAACTCTGGGCTGCTACCACTTTTCTTCCAATCCTCCTACCTAATATGGAGTGGCGATGAAGAAAAGTCACTTTATTTTTCTGTTTTGGAGTGGATCTGAAGATGAATCATGCTGTGTCCTCCGAAGATCTAGGGAATTTTATTGATAGAGGTCCATGACAGAACTTTCTACTGCTGCTGTTTGCAAGCTTTCCCAGATGTTTCCTCCATTCACCTTAGGGATTGGTGTCCTTTATTTTAGCTTTATCTTTCATCGAGACTCCAGGTTGCTCACATTTTCTCAGAGAAGCAGAATGATGTAACCTAGAATTAAGGAGCAACCTAGAACTAAGGAGAAATTTCCTAACAATGAGAACAATTAACCAGTGGGATGGCTTGCCTTCAGAAGTTGTGAGTGCTCCATCACTGGAGGCTTTTAAGAAGAGGTTGGACAGCCATTTGTCCGAAATGACACAGGATCTCCTGCCTGTGCAGGGTTTGGACTAGAAGACCTCCAAGGTCCCATCCAACTCTGTTATTCTGTTATACTGATGTCCTGCTGACCTACCATTTCCCTTAAGCTGCCTTCTCAGCTAGTTGGCATTATAAGATGCAGAGAGGGCAAAAGTGAAGGTAGAATGTAAATTTATTGGGGGCTCGTTTCCTTCCTCTCTCCCCCCCTCCCTTTGGCTTCTTACACACACTGCCTCAGGCACATGTAATTGAATGTGAGGTGAACCTCCACACTGTGTAATGAGTCATTTTACTGGCCAGGCTTTAGAAAGAGAGTTGACAGAGCAGCCAGGCCCCAAATTATTTCGTTAATGGTGGTCCCTCCTGGGACAAGAGTGCTGCAGAGTGTGGAGGGATGGAAATTGCAATGCTCGGCCTGTCCCATCTCATCATTAGGATGCAGAAGAGGAGGAGAACATGGAGGGGGTGTTTCTCTGACGAGTGAAAACAGGTCTCTTCCTCTGGGAGAGCACATGCTTTCAGAAAGAAAATGATGGCTCTATTTTAAAGGACCCTTTAAAATATATTTTAGAAATAAATACCTCCTCTCTCTCTCTCTCTCTCTCTCTCTCTCTCTCTCTCTCTCTCTCTCTCTCTCGCGTTCTTCCCCCCGCCTCCTCCCAAGCAGCCTTTTTAGGAGCAGGAACGGGAGGGGTAGCCTTCCTCCCTCTCTCTCTCTCTCTTCCCATCAAGGTGGTATTCTTATCAATGTCATGTCATGGGCAAAAAAAATTTAAAAGCTCAGATTTGGAGCTAATGGCTGCCTTGGGAAGAAGTGGGAACACTTTTTTTGGGGGGGAGTGTGTCTCGGGGAGACACAAAGGGTCCTGGGATTTTCCATTGTTCCCCTCCACATTTCAAGATGGGGTTTTTTTTCTATGCTTGGATCAGAATGGTTCTATGGTCCTAGGAAAATACCTGGGAATAAGTCATTTGCTGGAATTCTGAGGGCAGAGAAATTGCTGCAAATCTTTACTGCCCATTGATTTCCCTCCTGCAATAGCCCTCAGCTATTTGCGACTTTTTTCTTCCCTTGCCCTATCAGGAAAAGCACAAGGCTGGCTGGGATTCAGAGATACCAGGATTCATAAATTTCCAATTTTGCCATGCATCTGAGTCATTTCAAATAAGTGACTCACTTTCAATCAAACTTAGAGGTTATTACAAGGATCAGAAAGTCTATCCTGAGCGACCTGAAGGAAAAGTAAAAGAATAGAATGCAAATAAAATGAACAAAATGAGAATGAGCCTGCCTGAGGGAAAGATCTATCACCTTGCATATAATTGGCCAAATGCACGTGTTTCTTTTATAATCAGTTAATTTTAATATGTTTACTTCAATATGCCACTGTACCTATATTTGCCTGGTTACTAAAACCTTTGCTTAAAGGAAGATGTAAAACAGTTCAGGTGTTAAGTTGTGAAGGATTTAAAATTCCAGGAATTATTGCCCAAAGGAACATGCTCTGTCGTTCCATTAACTGTTAACAATTTGCAGTTAGCTATAGTAATTGATCTGCAGTATTATCTAGTCAGATGAAAGAGGTATTGGGGTATTTTTAACTATTGTATTCATTGTTGTACACGGGGCTGATGGTAGAGGTATATCTACAAGGCAATGGACTATATTTTAGTAGTTTAGATTAAACAGGCCTGAATTTGTATGTCAGTGCCAACATAGATTTGACAGAGCTGCTGATGGTCAAGAAGCTGGAGGGAACAAGGGTCTGATTCAGGAATAAGACAATTTTTCTGACATCCTCATTAACCACTCTCAGATACCCATTATGGCATTGTGGAACACAATAATCAACAATAGCAAGAACCAGTGTAGCATAATGTTGGACTAAGAGTGGGATGAGCCAAGTTCTAGTCCGTCAGTACACTGAGAGATTATGCACTGGAGACAAATTGTGTAGGATCCAATCTGGGTCAGTCACCAGGACCAGAGTTTTAGTCTTCCAAGCTTTTGGATGCTTGCTGGAGCCCATCCTCAGGGAACTTCTCTCTACCAGAATGTGTGCTTTAGGCTATTCTATGTGTCATATTTATGTGGCATCTTCCCATCGGTTGATTGGTATGTTGCTGGCCAGCTATTGGTTGTTGTTTCCTGCACACTTTCCAGTAGAGAGAAGTTCCCTGAGGATGGGCTCCAGCATGAGTCCAAAAGCTCGGAAGATTAAATCTCTGGTCCTGGTGACTGACCCAGATTGGATCCTGCAACACTATCCTGGGTCATGTATATTTGCCTTCGTTCATGAAATTCCTTGTGTGTCCAATCACACTTGGCCAATAAAGAATATTGTATTGTATCTCAGTGATGGCTCTTGCTGAATAATTTTGGACCAATCCTTCTTTCCAACCCAACCCATTTCCCATGGTTAGCTATTGACAGGATTGTTCTTGTTTTACTCCAATAGAAGGGAGGACAAAGCTGAATAGCGTCCTGTCTTAGATAGCCAAAATAATTACTTGGGTCTTATACAATTTGACTTGGGTAAGGACCTGTAGAAGGATAGAACTGCCATATCTGGATTATAAAAATCTGGGTTACTCCTAGCTGAAAAACAAAAGTTGAGTTTCCTTTACCTATTTATTGTCATCGTTTTTTGCAACCATGATATAGTTGTCCTAGAGAAGAGGCATTATTTATTATATAGTCCTTAACATCAAAACTTTGGGATGGCTCTCTTGTGTTACATTCTTTGGAACTGTAGCCTCTACCATCTCTTCAATTGGATTTTATTGAAAATACTACTTGGGGAATGCAAGCTATTCAGAAATATATTTGATAACCTTTAGTTTTTAGATTACAGATCCTAAGAAAGCAAGTGATTGTTGCTATTTGTTTTTATATTGCAAGAACCTAATATCAGCTTTTGGGATCCAACAAGCTACAAATCAAAATGAACAATTAGGCAGAAATGCTTTTTTTAAAATTGTGAATGTTTTCATATTTTTGAGAGGATTGAAATACTGTCAGCTGTAGAAACTTGGTGGGTGACTTTGAGCCAATCACTCTACCGTAGCCAACCTAGCAAGGTTATTGGTTAAAATGAAGAGAGATCATGGTGTACAACATCTCAATTTAACAGAATTATTGTCAGTTCCCTAACATTGTTTCAATAAGTTGGAATGTTCATGAGAAGCTTATTATTTTTAAATGTATTCTCCAAGCAAATGCTGATTTTCCATTTGGGGGATGCACTGTTGGATTTTTTTTTTTCTTTCTTGTTGACTGTGAATCCCAGATATTCAGTTATAACTGTAGCCATACTGTACAATGGTTGGTTGGTTTCTTGAGTGAGTTGGTGGTTAGATTTGATATTACAGTATTGGCATCATTTAATGCTTGTGCTAGCTGTTTCTTTAGGACAAGTGTTGATACAGTCAACCTTATTCTGTTGTTTTTGTGCTGTTCTAAATGCTCAGTTATGCTTTGTTTCAATTCCTTTTCTCTTTTAATTAAAAGGTTTTATTTTATTTTTTTCTGAAGAGAAGGCAGAGGAGAAGGTGCCTGGCTGGGGAAGGAAAACGATTGAATAGCTTTGCTGGCTTCCTCTACTGCTGACTTCCCCTGGTTTGCCTCTATAGTGTGATCTACTATACTTCTGGCAAGGCTTCAATTTCTTGCCCTGAGTAGATCTTGCAGTTATTTCAATTCTGCTTCTGTAAATACTTTATTTCAGATTATAAATCGACATTGATCTGGTAGCCTCTGTTCTGTTATTTCTGTTTCTGGATATTGTACTTTCCAGACATGGTGAATTATTTTCAAATATCCTCTTCTTCTTGGATTTGATTTGTAATCACATATTATTATTTTCAATATCTTTGAATATTTATGACAGGTAAACACCTTTGCATCCCAGTTATTTAGATATAACAGCAGCCATGCTATATATTAGCTGGTTTGTTTCTTGGCAGTGAGCTGTCACTTATATTTGATTTTATATTTTTCCCCACTGATAATTCAGACTGCATTTTCTCCATGGTACATCACTGTACATTAACGTCATTTTGGTACAACTGTGAGTTTGGTTCTTATTTCATTATTCTGAGATCCTGAGGTTCATGTCATTAGCACTTGTAATATAAAGCAAAACATGTTTATAGGAATGATGCATAGCTAAATTATTTCAGCTATCTCACTCTTGGTTTTTTTCTGTGTTGTTTTTTTTAATGTGAGTACATTTACAATGAATGGTGATAGCACACTTAAAAGAAAATAGCAATAGCACTTAGACTTATATACAGCTCCATAGTGCTTTATAGCCCTCTCTAAGTGGTTTATGGAATCAGCATATAGTCCCCCAACAATCTGGGTCCTCATTTTACCGACCTCGGAAGGATTGAAGGCTGAGTCAATCTTGAGCCGGTGAGACTGAAACTACCGAATTGCAGACAGCCAGCAGTCAGCAGAAGTAGCCTGCAGTAATGCAGTCTAACCACTGCACTGCCACGGCTCACGCAGCTGATATGGATATGTCTGAAATGTTGACAAAATGTTTCTGAATAGAGATAAAGCACAAGTCAATGGCTTCAGAGAAGCAGATACAAATTTCTAAGCATGGTGGTTTTACAGAAGGTAGATTGGAAATAAGATTTGTTTTCAAGTAAAAATGCATACGAACATATTACAGGTAGTCCTCGACCTACGACCCACAATTAAGCCCAAAATTTATGTTGCTAAGTGAGACATTTGTTAGGTGAGTTTTGCCCCATTTTACGACCTTTCTTTTGACAGTTGTTAAATGAGTCACTTGTTGTTAGGTTAGTTACATGGCTGTTAAGTGAATCCGGCTTCCCCATTGACTTTGGTGGTCAGAAGGTCACAAAAGGGGATCACATGACCCCGGGACACTGCAACCGTCATAAATATGAATCAGCTGCCAAGCATCTGAATTTTGATCACGTGACCATGGGGCTGCTATAATGATCATAAGTATGAAAAAATGGTAATAAGTACCTTTTTTCAGTGCCGTTGTAACCTTGAATGGTCACTAAATAGATTGTTCTAAGTTGAGGTCTACCTGTACTTTTATTGTAACTGAAATGCATTTATTTTATTTTGTTCATGGCCTGGAAAACGATACCTAAAGGTTATCATTCCACACTTTCAATATTTTTTATTGTGATTTTTTTCATTTTTAGGGAGTGGGGGGAATTTTGTCTTAATGTGTTCTATCCCTGCAACCCACTCCATTTGCTTTCAGAATCCACTCCATACTTACTTTGTGGCTAGCATTTATTTTAATCTTTCGGTTATTTTCATTGCTCTCATTACTTCCAATGGGTTTTCAGTGGGCTTTGACTGGTATTCTAGTCATTCATTGAATTATATCCCCTTTACAATAATGGGGGCTCAGACTAGGACAGGGATGTCAAACTGGTGGCCCACGGGCCGGATGCATCATACCCAGGCCACACCCACCCCAGCTCCACAAAGGAAAAAACGTCGCAAAATGTCACATGGTGGCAATGTGACGCGGTGAGTTTGACACCCGTGACCTAGGAGATACCTACCATGGTTAGCTTTTACACTAGAATCTCAATATGTCATAATTGTCACGATACTACAGAATCAAAAATGGGGATGGGGAAGCTGATCAGCATCAATGGGAATTTAAGAAGATGTGCCATCATCTTTGAAGTTCACGAAGTACATTGTGATACTTAGGCAGGGTTTCTGAGTTTGGCTGCGATTGACACAGAGAGCTTTAGATGTTCCTGTTCAAATGACAATCATCTAAAGAGGGTTTGCAGTTGCCTTTGCTAGCTCTAATGTCCACAAATGACAAACCAAACGACCTTCTATAGAATTACTCCACAGGAAATTTCGGATACAAATAATTGGCACAAAGGCTTGAGGAAAGACTTTTTGTAAAAAATTTAATGAGGTTAAGCAGATCTTGGAGGAATCATTAGCTGCAACAAAGATTTGAGCAATGGTTTGCTTTAATGTGTTACTGGAAAGCCCTGGAACACCCCACTTTTGAGGGGCAGAAGGAAGCAGCTGCATTACTTTATTCCACTCATAAAAAGTAGCTGATGACAAAGCAGTCAGTTGAGGCATTCTAACCCCAACCAGCTGTTTCACTGCATTGAGACAAAGAGATAGATTTCTGCAAGGCTATGTACCTTATTGAGGCAGATTGGATGCAGTCCATAATACAATTTAAAAAAAATACTGTATGTACAACCTTCTTGCATTTTATTTCATGTTTCAGTACACTCGTTTCGGTACATGGGGGATTCTGTTTTCCCTTCAGAAACTGGTAAAGGGAGCAACTGTTCCAAAATCAGATCCTGGAAGTCCTTGCAAACTATGCAAACTTTCATTATAAGTTCATTTGGATTGGTTCAGCAAGGAATCCCATAGACTGCTGTAATTGTTGTAAACTGAATCTAGATTTACTCTGCTTGCTCTCTGTAATTGTATCTTGGAGCTCACTGTGCTACAGCCATTAGGCCCATGAAAATTAGCTTTCATTGCCAAGACAAATGATTGGCTTCTGATGGCCCAGGAAAGAGCCACAGGTAGGAAGAGCAGAGTTGTTTCCATACCAGGCCAGATGTTAGCAGCAAACTCTAGTTGACAGTCATTAGCATCAAAGCACTTTGGAATATGCTGGGGATTTTTTCCTTCCTATGGTCTCCTTCATTTCTCATTTTAGTAGTTTGTGTTTTTGCTGAATGCTTACAATGGGAATTATTTTGGTTTGCTCAGAACATGAATAAAAATGTATTTAAACTGAACATGCAGGTGATATGGATATGCCTGAAAAGGGAGAGAGGGAAGGGGAAAACGTGCAATCGTGCAATATTGGCTGATGTAACCACTTTCTGAGTAGCTCATGTTCTTAAACTGATTCCTTTCCTGCAGTAAAGCTGCAGATCTGGTTTCCCCCAGCTAAAAATGTGTTTTGAAAGCAGTAACTCCATTGGATTCCATTCCCTTCCTTGTTGATTTCCCTCATACAGCTGTTATAGTTTCTATGCTGAATCCAAGGGCTCTCCTTAAGAGAAACTTTTTGATAGCCTCATGGTTGTTATGAGAATGATATAACTTTGCCATTGTCTTTCATGTAATACTGATGCATCATCTCGATTTTCAATGCACTGTGCTATTTGTAAAGGCTTTTTCAAAAAAAGATTTGAATGTTGTTGTTTTTTTAAATATAAAAGAGTTTTTTTGTTCATATTCCAAACTTCAGATAGAACTGGACAGACTTTATGAAGTCAGCAAATCATTGGCATCCCCAGGAACGGGGAAGGATAGAAGGGAACAGGAGAGGTCCGAGTAACACAGTATTGTGTAATTGCAACAACACAAGCCCTGTTCCTTTTCTATATGGGTTGTGAACTTGCCCCTACATCCTAAAGAAGGGCTTTCAAAAGCTAATAAAATTAATGACCGCCTGAGGATGGTGCTGCAGTAAACACAAAAGCTTTCTCTGTTAATCATGTTTAAGTAAATACAGTATTTGTATTTACAGAAATAACATAAAGGAATCAATTCAAATATGCCTTTGCACTCAGAATTATAGTTCCACGTAATATGCTATCAGCTAACATATTATAGCTATACCTATGTAACCTTTCTGCCCCAACCTTGGGAATAAATACTGAGAGCCATTTTGCAAAAGTCAAAAATTACACATGCTTCACTGAATTATATCAACACCATGCTCCTCCTTTTCCTGATTCAAACTGTTACCACCCAAAGTTGTTGCTGTGGAGCAAATAGGAGGCTGAAGGAGTATTAAGTATGTTCACTGCCTTGAATTACTTATATAGTAACAAAGGCGGAATAAAAATCAAATAAATAAATATGACCCATTGATTTGAATACAAACTGGATTGGCTTCCTTATTCATTTTTTTGGGGGGGAGGGACCAACAATAAAGCTGAGGATCCCCTTGAATGACAAGGACTGAATTCTAAATCATGCATTTGGTATTAGTTTGGTTAAAGAGAATATCAACTGGAAACCAAGCTACAAAGCCAATTTGATGCCTGCTTAGCTTCTCTGAAGAAACTTATTGGCTTATTTTGATTTGCAGTCAAAATGTTTCCCTTTTGTTTCCTCTCTTCTCTGCTGAAAAGTACTAAGAGCAGAAAGGAATAATAAAATGGGATAATATAAAAATAAGACCAAGCCCCACTCCCTTTTAGTACTGATGATGTTACCTAGTTTGGTAATGAAACGTCTGCAAGAAAATCATGAAGCTCAGAGAGCACCAAAGACCCCACTGTATAGAATATCTGTTCTTCCTTTTGTTTCCTAGAATATTCATAGAATCATAGAATATTGTCCCAAAGGTGCTTTTTTGTCAAGAGGCAACTGGACTTTCTGGTTTTTCTTTGAAGACATTTCACTTCTCATCCAAGAAGCTTCTTCAGTTCTTTTCTGAAGAAGCTTCTTGGATGACAAGCAAAATGCCTTCAAAGAAAAATCAGAAAGTCCAGTTGCCTCTTGAAAAAGCACCTTTGGGACAACTATGACCTGGATGAGTGAGAATCTCCATAGATATAGAATATTGTGTTCTCATAGCTTGAATGAATTATTTTTTAAAAGCCTTTTTTTTTAAAGTAGCCTATGATCCCTTTCCATTAGCAATGTACAACATCTAGCATATTTTGTCTGTTCATTTGTCACATTTTTATCCTGCCACTACCCATTTGGCCCAAACATCATTAGGTGCAATAAAATAGTAATGAGCACAGTGTTAGCTGGGTAATGCATTGAAGTCACTATCATCTATTAAAAGCTCCATCTCTGGAGGTTTTTAAAAAGACACTGGACAGCCACTTGTCTGAAATGGTACAGAGTCTCCTGCTTCAGCAGGGGGTTGGACTAGAAGACCTCCAAGGTCCCTTCCAACTCTGTTATTCTATGTTCTATTGGGGAGAAGTCAGTCAAATCAGGTAAATATAAGAGCTGACATTTGTCACACAGGTATCCATTAGATACCACAATACCATCACACAAATGACAGGATTCATGCAGCTTCTGTTAGCCGCACATGATCCAATGGATGCAAATATCATAACATTCGTTTAGACAAAGACATAATAATGCAAATGATTTCCCTCCGTGCACCCGTCGTGTAGATGCCCAGGACCAGAAATCACGCCCAATGGTTTCATCTGCAGATTTCAGCTGACCTGGTACTGCCTCCTTTGTCAAGCCCCATCTTTCCCACTCAATGACCCCTCACAAGAAGAAAAACCTAGTTTGCAAAAGCATACCAGAAAGCTTACTTTAATTCAAAACGTTATTCGTTTTCTTTCTTTGGCTTACAGAGGAACCCATCCTATTTTCTTCTAAAATAACCCTGAAACTGTCAAGCAAGCAATTACTGACAATTGCAGATCTTTAGAAGGGAGGGGGGGAAAATGCCTCCCTTAAAAGCAGATAGATCCAGAAAAACTGTGGCAAAAACATCAGCAGGAAACTGCTCTGTTTGTTTCTGAAAAACTGCATGGCAAAGACTGAGCCAGGGGCTTAGTGTGATCCTGGAAAAGTAATTGTCAACATATCTTGATCTGAAGAAAGTGGTAAAGTCATGTTCTTCTCATCACAAGTATACTCAGTTGTATACTAAAATAACAATATTAGTTACCCCTATAAGTATTTAATGTATAGGTAAATCTTCCTAACCTAATAATGCTCAGTGTCTCATGCTTTAGTTTCGTAAGTGATTTCTTCTGGAACCTATTTTGCTTTTGAGAAGAGGTCTTGAGAATTCTTTTGTTATCACAAAACATCGAGAATCCAACCCTAGACTTATTTCCTTCAGTGAAAGTCATACTGAAATTTCTGGTTCTTACTTTGAAGGAACAATGTTTACCTGAACTAAATAAACTTTGATTAATCCTTCAGCTCAACTGGGACTAGAATCCTATGGTCCCTGGTAGTAGAGTAACCTTGAATGCATCTAACAGAACTTGACATATGTTAGTCAATATGGCATACACTGTATTCATTAATAAGTCATTATTTATAACAAAATGGCAAGTATATATAATGGCAAAGGTATAGAGTTACTATTTTTACCCACTTAGATAGCATCCAGATGTAAAAATGTAATCCATCTCATAATTTAGTTTTATTAAGTTTACCAAAATCACAGGACTTGGTTTATTTTATTAAGTTTTTCATTCATTCATGTGTTCATCACAAAATACTTCAAAGTAATTTTCTAGGTAAAATGTCTAAGCATCTAGTGAGTTATTTTAATACAAAGGTGAGTAATATTTTTACAGCCAGAGGCTAAAATCCTCTTCTAAAAAATGTTGCCCTGTAGGGGAGTATTACGATATCATTGGAATGAGTGGAGACCATATCAATTTATCACTTAACCCCCTTCTCTACCTCAAAGGACCGGAAACACAACTCAGGGCAGATAATAATAACAAGGCAACAACAAACAGAAAATGCTGCCTCTGCAAAGCAGGGATGGATTCTGGATCCTTTTGCTGCTGGTTCGCTCAGGGTCGTGCCGTGCATGCGCATGCGCGTGCGCCCGCAGCAATAAAAAAATAGCTTCTGCGCATGCGCAGAAACAAAATCCAAGATGGCAGCACCCATGGAGACACCGACAGAACTGGCTCCGTGACGTCATCGCCGAGTTACTAACGGTTCTAAAGAACCGGATAGAACCGGTAAGAACCCACCTTTGCTGCAAAGTAGACGAAGAAACAGTTTCTTATATGCTGCAAGAGGATCACATAGAATGACTACAAACAATGACATGACAAATAGCAACAAGGGCGCATTGGAATATCTAATTTACCTATACTATTTACCTGCAAGCAAGAACTGGTGGGATCACAAAACAGACAAAAGTAATAGAAAATAAAGTAGCTAAAGTGCTTTGGGACTTTAGAATTCAAGCAAGCACCTGCCACATAACACCCCAGACTTAACAATTGTTGATAAGAAAGACAAAAAAAAAAAGTCTGTAGAGTGGACATTGCAATACCAAGAGATAGCAAAATAGAAGAATTGGGAGATGGGGGGGAATTACAAAATACAAAGATATACAAATAGAAGTAGAATGTCTCTGACAAAAGAAAGCAAAAAAAAACCAAAAAAAAAACAACAACCCCTCAACAATAGTAATTGTAAGTCAATTGCAAAAGGTAGCTTTATCTAGATCAGCTTATATCCTGTGATGATATCTTTAACAACATCTGCCTGTTCCACGACATGATGGGCAAAAATGCCAAATCTGGATGAGTGTGTGACAAACCACAATGCTTATTCTTATTAATAATGACTCATTATCACCTTTATTATTTGTCATTGCTATGTTCTGACTTTCAGTGACCTTGCCTACCAAACAGCAAAGAGTGCTAATAAAATCTCAGTTTCCCACTTTTGACAATGTATCAAGAACTGAAAACCAAAGTTGAAAGATTATGAATAAATCAGCCATGGTGGTCCCAGTGCTTTTCGGCATGCTGGGTGCTATACCGAAAAATCTTGGACTGCACCAGTATAATAATAAATAATAACATGTATACATTGATAAAATTTCCATCTATCAATTACAACAGACCACACTGCTTGGATTTACTGATATTCTACATCGATTCATTATGACATCTATGATTTTTGGGAAGAATTCGATGTATACGAGGTAAAAAACTGGGATGTCACAGTTTTGTATATATAATCTTGATAATGACTAATTGGTGCCTCAACCATCATTCTAAAAGACACCCAACAGTAAAATCACTGGGCTCCAGCCTCACCCTATCCTTCCTTCCTTTGAGGTCAGTATTTATGGGCACATATAGGAATTACCATAACATATGGAAGTTTGTGACTTGAAAAGTACAAGCAAATGGTAAATATCATGATTTAAGGGATAACATTTTCAAAATAAAAGCAGGTATGCCATACAGGTATGGTATGTATGCCATACAGAACAATGAAGTAACAGATTTGAATGTAGCGGGTTGATCTTCTGAAGTGGATGAGCACATGCAAAAAAATGAAAGTTTATTTTTGAATGAAAGTTTAATTATGAATGCATAATAATGGTGGCGCAGTGGTTAGAATGCAATACTGCAGGCTACTTCTGCTGACTGCTGGCTGCCAACAGTTTGGCAGTTTGAATCTCACCAGGCTTAAGGTTGACTCAGCCTTCCTTCCTTCTGAGGTTTACCTCATTTTGGTTAAATGAGGACTCAGATTCTTGGGGACAATATGCTGACTCTGTAAACCACTTAGAGAGGGCTGTAAAGCACTGTGAAGCGGTATATAAGTCTAAATGCTATTGCTGTTGCTATATGCTAACATGTATTTTAGAAAGAATGAGCTGGAGTCACCTATGGTTTTTGTGGATGTATTTAAAACTAAAAATCCATAGGATAATAACAGTTGTCAGTTAAGTGATAATAGAGGAAACAAGTGAGTTTTGAGGAAAAAATATGTAGCAGTGAGTGAGTGAGTGAGTGAGTGAGCGAAAAACAATATATTCTATGAGTGATATGAATGGATGCATGGAACAGTTTTTTTGTTTTATTTTTAGTGAAAGAATGAGATACAGAGAAGAATATGAGATGTTCTGATTTTGGACAGATCATTATTTGACAGTATTGGGAGTAATCCTTAAAAATAAAATGTACATGCAAGGAAAGGGAAAAGGGAAAGAAATTAGAATGAAAATGGAATGACTCCAAAATGATTATTTAAGAGATGTGTATGGGAATGTTTGTGACATGTTAAACAACAGAATTGTGAATAGGTATGCACAAAAAGACATAGCTTCAGAATGAATAGATGCTGAATAAGTGAACGGGTGAACTGAATACAAAAGTGAGTGATCAGAACAAAAGTACGTTGAAGTGGCTTGTTCTTAGAGAATGAATGAGAATGTAACTGCAAGATGAATACACAAAGGATGAGTGAATGGGTTGAGTGGAAGAAGTTATAATTGGAAGAAGCTAAGGAGATGTTTAGAAAGAAAGAGATGAGAAGTTTAATAAAGAAAATCAATGTATGAAGTGGAATATGAATATGACAGCAGTGGTGGCACAGTGGTTAGAATGCAGTATTGCAGGTTAACTCTGCATTCCACTGCCAGGAGTTTGATCCTGATCAGCTCAAGGTTGACTCAGCCTTCCATCCTTCTGAGGTCAGTAAAATGAGGACCCAGATTGTTGGGGGCAATATGCTGACTCTAACAGCTCAGAGAGTGTTGTAAAGCACTATGAAGCGATGTGTAAGTCTAAGTGCTGTTGCTGTATGATGGAAGCAAGGATACCTTGAAATGATAGATAGATATGGGCATGCATCAGGAATGGTATTAATATAAACTAGATTTGCTTCATCTCACTTCCTTTTCTAACAAGTTAGAATGGAATGATGGGTATGTATATATGCATTGGGCATGAGATAGTCACATGGATCAAGTTTATAAATTACTTGCAACTACCTATTCAAGATGTAAGCACACAGCTTTGGCAAAGAAATAGCACCAATATAGGACAACTGTACTCAATCCCTATGACCTCTGACTCTTGTTAAATATCCAACTGTTCCCTCTTCTAATAGAGCTCCTTCTGGTAACTCCAGCTCTTGTGAATATGCTGGCCAATTCAGAAAGGCTTGAAGATTCAATTACAATTGAATCTATGAAACTCATTAAGCCCTGAATAGATTCTGCGGTTACAATTTGCAAAGAAAAAGGCATCCATTCAGATTTAAATGTACTGTTAGGTAGTGAAGAACAGAACTAATATTTTAATTCTGGATCCAATATACTTGAGTCTGGGGGAGGCAAATACAGTATGCAGGAGTGAGAAATCAGACATTGCTGCATCTGTTAAACCAGAGATAGAAAGCAATCCTGTAATTATTTGCAAGTATGTTGGCATTCTTTTATAGTTTGTTGGAAAAATAAACCTCAAAAGCTGCAAGTCTGAATTATGTATTCAGTGTTTTATGTTGGGTAATATCTGTGAAATATTTGTATTTTTAGAAGAATAAATAAATCTAAACATTACAGGAAAAGGGCTGCCATATAGTTGGACATAACCCTTGGTATATCTAGTGTAATCTGTTCAAAGTAGTGGTTCTTGAAGGCAAGGATCTTTGTCGGCTCTGACATCTTAAATTCTCTTTTTTAAAAAAACCTGAATATTTCAGGGGTTGAATCTTGCAGGGGATATGCTCAGCTGAATGCTGAATTATGCCCAACATTCAAGGATCTGTACACTTTTTTAACAATTGTAAACAAAAAATTAGGGGTCAAGTGCAGAACAAAAAATTTGAATGTTTCTATGGACAAAAATAAATCCAAACACTTAATGCAGAGTATATTTGGAGTGTTGGTAAGGATGTTTGAACTTTTGAGAGTACATCATAGGTTACAAAATGGCTGCCCTAGGATGTTGCCCATTCACAAAATGGCTGCTCTTCTTGATGTGGCATGTTGCAAAACAGTCTTTAACATTCTAATTATGCCCTCAGGATGTCTCCTAGTTCTTCAGTTTTCCTGACCTTTTTCTTTAAAAAGAAAAACTGAGCCTTCTGAACATTTAGAACAGTGTTTCTCAAGCTTGGCAGCTTGAAGATATGTGAACTTCAGCTTTCAGAATTCCCTTGCCAGCTAGGGAATTCTGGGAGTTAAAGTCCACACATCTTCAAGCTCCCAAGCTTGAGAAACACTGATTTAGAAAATTTCATCTTCTAAGAATAGCTATGGGGCCTGTATGGATGCAAAGGCATTCTTGTAAATAAAAGAATATAGTATTATGCTCAATTTTGATGCCAGGATTGACTCATAAGGCTTCCCCTTTTCTGCTCACACAACATTTAGTGAATCCATGTTAAGATTCGATTATACACTCAACACTTGGAATTCCATTATAAAGGCATAAACATAGACTTCCTTGTTAAAATCCGGTTCAAGAATTTATGAGAATTAATTCTATTAGATTAGCCCCATGATATCCTGGACTAGTTCATGGATATCTCCACTATGTCTGTTCTCTGGATATTGCAACAACATCATGGAGTTCTTGGTGCTCTATGAGGTTGGTGGTTTTCTTGCAGACATTTCATTACCAAACTGGGAATGTTATCAGTGCTAGCAACAACACCTTTGTCAGCGGAAACTATAAAGACTTGTAGGTCTTACTCATACTTCCCTATCCTTCTCAGAACAGCAAACTATACCTCTAATGCTCCTTGAGTAAACTCTGTTTAAGAACCAAACCAAGTGTCGCACTTAAATGCTTTCTTTATTTGGCTGAGTAGGAAATTACAAAAATGAGTATCTAAAGTTTTGTAAATGATTGCAAAGCTCAGTGTCCTTATCTAAGGGAGGTGAATGGGGGGGGGGGAGAATGGAGGAGGGAAATAGAGCATAACAAAATGTTTCTAAAGACATTTCTATGGTGGAGCGGCTTCCTTTCTGCATTCTGTTGTGCGTCAAGCTCCCAGAGACATGGTCAGGTGGATAAGGTTGCTCTCACAAATTTCAGCTCTGCAATTTTGCTTTTAGCTTTAGCTTGTTGATTGGTTTGTATCCAGTTATGTATATGAAAAATTTAAAGAAGGTATGAAGAGGTGGCAAGGCCATTCAGAAACACCATGTACTTTTGCATTTTTAATATGGCTTTCGTCCCTGAAGTATGCCCCTTTCCTAGGCCAAAATAAATAAATAAATCCAATCTGATGGGCACCAAAGGAGATTCTACAGGCCACGTCTTGCCGATTCTTGTCATAAGGACTTTACTTCTTTGCTAACCATAATTAGGAGGTCCCAAAGGTGCTTTTTTTTCCAAGAGGCAACTGTTCTGGTTTTTCTTTGAAGATGTTTTGCTTCTCATCCAAGAAGCTTCTTCAGAGCTGAAGAAGGTTCTTGGATGAGAAGTGTTAGATAGTGGGTAGAGATGACAGGAGACAGACTTCCAAAGCAGCTCTTTATTTCAGCTCTTGTATCAGTAACCAGCAAAGAGCAGTCTGACAGCTTGCCCCTTTATAGGGAGCTGTCAGACAGACCAGCCAATAGCGTTTGAGCTTTTTCCCGCTCAAACGCTGGACCTGGTTGGAACCATGTAACACAGTTTAAACAGCTAGAACATAACAAATAGTCTTCACTTTTAACAGGGCTGGTGACAAGCTATCTGTACACATGATAAGAATATAATTCCTAATGTAGGCTCTTATGCACATTTGATTGGATTCACTCTTCATCTTCCCAGAGGTACTCCAGGGCATCTTTTCTGTTGTGTCATCTTCAGGATCTCCTTGGAAAATAATGGGCCGCAGCTTGGGATCAAAATGGTGTATCTTGATACAGTTTTTGAACAGCTTTAGTACCATTCAGTCTGAATTTCTGGCAATTAGAGGCATCCATGTATGAAAAGTTTTGCTGGATGCCACTGGATTCCACAGAAAACATCCAGATCACATTTCTCCACTCTAGTGCTGCTTCATAAATTGGGAGGC
>QLTV01001698.1:17071439-17087643 GCA_003457575.1 Thermophis baileyi
TTTAGGGTACAAAGACTAGCATTTTGCATTCCCTTCTAGCTGGACGGAGAAGTTTGGTTTACCATAAATCACTACTATGTAGTAATTGGATTAATGGAAGCTGTAACATCCATCCAAGCGCCTCTTTGCAGAGTGAGAATCCAGAAGGCTGACTTACCATGCGCAGATCCTTGCGGTAATTATTCTTGCGAATAATATGGCGGAGGCTACTGAGAGTGGCCCGTGCATTTTTGTTGATGGTGACTTTTTCGTAGGATGTGGCTGGCTTTCGCTGGCCTGAGAAGTAGGAGTGGAGATTATTAATGGGGCACTGTTTGCAGGTTCTGCTAGATATACTTGGTATCTACAGTTAATGCTGGTTTTTATATGTTGTAGACCAAAATATCTTATTGCAGGCAGGAAGAGAATTTCAGAATATAACTATCCACGGCTTTTAACTATTTTAAACGCACTGCTTTGGGGGGGGGGAAGCATCTTTGGGACAACCATGACCTGGATGACTGAGAATCTCCATAGACATTAGTTTATCCATTATTGTGAGCAGTTCCATTTTCAGGGCTGCTTTTGATCAAGCTGAAGATCTGCCATCAAGCTGTCAGATCTGCCATCACACTGCTTCAGCCTCACTTCGCTTTGATGGCATCCTGCCATAAAAGGGGGGAAGGGGACTGGGGGAATATAAGGAGGGGAGATGACAGGAACCAGAAGTGCCAACCAGAGACAACAGTTGAAAGATCCAAGGATACAGGCATGACAATAGAAGGCAAACAACCACCAAAGAGGCGCCAAACTTTAGGACTGTTACCAAAACAGCTAGTTTGAATATCATTGAGCATTAACAAGATGACCCAGGAAAAGGGAAAAACACTGGGTTTTTGCAGGAATATTCACATCTGGCTTTGCTTACACTGTAACCACTTGGCTTTAGTAAAACTATACCTTTTGCTACAAATGGAGTCGATGGTCTTTCTTTCGTAAATGCCTAAGCTGAAACAGGGCTGACACTTTCCTAAGTTTAATGTGTTAAATCTGTGTTGTAAAATTTGTCCCTTCAAATAAAATTTACTCCTACAGAAGTTCTACAATGAGACAAAAAATTTCACTCTAGATGTTTATAGAGGTTAACAAAAGATTTCTTCAGAGCTGTAGATAATTCAGCTGCTGTGATACAATATTGGGTGCAATGCAAAGTCTAAAAATAAAGAGAAATGTGGAAGACATAATCAGAGCACCCACACACTTAAAACCTTCATGCACTGTAAAAATATATGTACCTTACATGAAAACCTAAATCAATCAGCAAAATCAGGGGGAAAAGAATTAATTGGTTGGACTTAGCCCAAATTAACTGGCTCATGAAATCTAGCATCAAACACAATATAATGTCAGACAAATCAACCTTCATTAATATATTTAGCCTTCAACTGGTATCTATAAATCTCGAATTTACAACATAAACAGAGCAGTCTTAAAATGACCATCTGATAAACAGATATTTGAAATGGGCAGCATCTGTTCTTCACTCCTTTACATATGAGCACCCAATAAAGCAGAGAGAAATGCCTTGATTACAGTTTCTTTAAGCCTTTTTAATATTTTTAAAAGGCATCATTTTTTCCAGATAGAAGATGATCCCTATTATGTTCTCTGGGAGTTTATTGCCAGCAATAGACGATGCCTTTCAGTCAGAAAAAGCAATATACTACGCATGTCTCAATTTTTCTTAATACATAATATAGGAAGGGTGCAATGTTTATATTTGCATGTCACTTTGCAGAAAGCCTAAGTGACATATTGATAGGCCATGTATACTGCACATCCCAAAACCAAAGCTAAAAATATTTAATCCCCCTTATTTCAATGAAAGAATTAAATAACTACTTGACACTACCTTTGTAATGTAGATATACATTTACTTAACTTGGTTGTATGATACACTATGAATCATGTGGATTAATTTTTTGTTATAGCTGATGCCTTATCACAGTTTTTTTTATTTTTTTACGTAGCGGGGGGAGGGAATAAAAGGAGGGTTTGGGAGGAAGGGGTGGAGATGGAGGGAGTGCAGGGGAAGAAAGGAGCGGCTTGGCTGGGAAAAAAAGAAAAAGAAAAAGCGGGAGAGAAGAAGGGAGGTTTGTGAGCCAAGCTGAGGGAAATAAATGAATAGGATAGCAGAGGCTTTTGTGGGGAAATCTTGAGGGAGATAAGGGGATAGGATAGCAGAGGCTTTTGTGGGGAAAGCCTGAGGGAGATAAGGGAATAGGGTAGCAGAGGCTTTTGTGGGGAAAGCCTGAGAGAAATAAAGGAATAGGATAGCAGAGGCTTCTGTGGGGAAAGCCTGAGGGAGATGAGGGGATAGGATAGCAGAGGTTTCTGTGGGGAAAGCCTGAGGGAAATAAGGGAATAGGGTGGCAGAGGCTATGTGGGGAAAACCTGAGGGAAATAAGGAAATAGGGTAGCAGAGGCTTTTGTGGGCCAAGCCCAGAGATGGGCTCCTGCCGGTTCGGACTGGCTCTATAGAACCGGTAGCAGGAATTCCCCCGCCCCACTTGCCAAACCGGCAGCGATGGCCGGCTGGACACCCCCCAGAACCAGCTCTCTCGGCGGCGCCATAGGCACCACCATCTTGTTTTTTGCTTCTGCAGATAAGGGAATAGGGTAGCAGAGGCTTTTGTGGGGAAAGCCTGAGAGAAATAAAGGGATAGGATAGCAGAGTCTTTTGTGGGGCAAGCCTGAGGGAGATAAGGGGATAGGATAGCAGAGGTTTCTGTGGGGAAAGCCTGAGGGAAATAAGGGAATAGGGTGGCAGAGGCTTTTGTGGGGCAAGCTTGAGGGAGATAAGGGGATAGGATATCAGAGGCTTCTGTGGGCCAAGCCTGATAGAAGATGATAAGATAGGAGGGGCTTCTGTGATGCAAGCCTGAGGAAGAGAAGAGTTTGAGTGAAAGGAGGCAAGCAGAGGAAACAATGAAGGAGCAGAGGCCATGGAAGGAGAGCCCAGCAGGCAGTTCAAAAGAGAGTGAAGAGAGAGAAAGAGGAAGAAGCTCCAACCAGCCACCTGAATACGACCTCATCACATGACCTGCCTGCTGAGAGGAGGCTGACCACCACCCCATCGCGTGACCCTGGCAAGTAGAGGTGCACCAGAGAGGGACCAGGGTGGACTGGCAGCCAGACAAAGAGGGCCAGGAGAACCCAGACTCCAGCGACCCTTATGAGGGTAAGCGCTACATTTAAAAAATAATTTTTAATATTTTTTTTAATTTCATGTTCATATAATCCAGCATGTCATATGCTGAATGTAAAAACAAAATGAAAGCATGACTTCACATAGCACTGTCAACAGAAGATTATTTAACTTTTTCTGTTTTATCTATATTTTTTCCATGATTGGTTATTGAAAAATGTTTAATTTTTTTTCTTTTCCTCCAGAGGTATTTTTGGATTTATATTATATTTCCAGAAATGTGGTATGTGGTGCTAATTGTTGGCTCTTATTAAAATCTTTATTTTAGTTCTGGACATAGTAAAATAATAATATATAAGTAAAACTAAAAAATACAATTAAGTTTTATCCTGAAAGCCCTTGAAATGTGACCTGGTTTAAAACAAAAAATAAAGAACCTACTGTAGGAAGTTAGCATCTACCCCCCTCATAGAGGAATGAAATGTTTTAGGAAATATTTAAAAAGGCAGAATATTATATTTCCCTGGCTGAGAAATGGAGAAACAGTTTTTTAGGCAGAAAATAGACTAACTCTTAATAGCCCCCACCTTTGTCAATGGGCAGTCTATTCTACATAACAAAGATAGGATTAGCCCTCTGCCCATCTCACCACATGGCACCTGGGAAGATTGCATCAGCCAGCACTCAAACTAACCTGGGACACAGACAAAACCTACAGAATTACTAAGACCCCCGCTCCCTGGGAGTCTGACAGCCAATGGGATACATTTCTTACACAGGAACAGGAAACTCTTAAGGTGGGGCCCAACAGAGAGTATAAAACTCAGGCACTCTCAGCATCTCCCCCCTTGTCTTCTTCTTCAACATCTTTGAGGCATGCGATTCTCCTTTTCCCCAGGACCTCAAACCATGTGGTCCTGCTGTCCACCATTAAACCATCTTTCCAAACAGCCTCCATGCTTCCAGTGTCTTTTTCCCCACTTGGAACCGAACCCAGAAGGATATTCCTTTCAACACTACACCACAATTAAGCTCAATTGTAATTTGAAGATATTAGATTCCTTTAAATATAACTTAAATCCTTATTGCTCAGAAATGAGATTCTTACTGTGTATTCATGATTACTTTATTTAAAACATATCTGGGGTGATGGGGTTTGCTTAAATTCAGGATTAATTGAAAAATTCAGCCTCCAGATGTACAGTAGTCTAGTCATATCTGGAATACATAAATGAGAAATCTCTGACTAATTGTTAGAACATTTTGAGATGCAAAATATAACAGGGTTAATGCACCATTGCAATGTGATGCGTGATAAAACATTGATAATGTCTTATAAATCACGGATGCCTCCTCCCGTTTTCGTACTTTGATCTTCGGTTTGGTTAAGCACTTTCTTGCCATAAGTGCTATCTCATGCTGTTTTCAGAAAATTCAGAATCTGAGAGCAATCATTGGCTCTGTTGAACTGGAAACAATACTGTCCCCCAAAATGATATTCAAATATTACTAAAGCAGAGCACGTGTAAAAAAACTCTCATTTTGCCATTTTCTTTAAGGAAGCTGCAGCAGAGAAGGAGACAAGCCAGGGTACCATCTGCCTTCTTGATTAACCCAAAAGTCTTTGGCTTTCAGGTAACTAGTCAGAGGTACATTTCTAGATTTGATCTAGAAGCAAATCCAACCACTTCCTAAAGCAATTAAGCTTTTCAAATAGTAAGTCTAGGAAGCAGAAACTTATACTCTTTGTGATATCCTGGGACATCAAGAACTGATTTAAAAATCTAATCGGAAACAGGAATTGGTAGATGAGCTAGTACTATGAACCCTCCCCTTATGTTCCATCTGTATATATTTCTAAATAAATTATACATGATAGATAAAAGTGTCCAGTGATGTTCCTCCAGAAAATCTGAACTTCGGATGGCAACCTCTCTTTAAAGTTTTCATTATTTAAAACTAAGCTCCAGTATAAAGCTGTTTACACTTCTGTAAAAGTCTTTTGGGGGCTTACGAGCTAGTTATAAATGCTAAAATGTAATGAAGGATCCCTCCTTTGTATCAGAATCACATATGTTGCATTTAAGATAGCAGCATGGAAATAAAAAGCAGCATGGACATTAAATTTGCTCAAAACTTAAAGGGATTACAACTAAACAATATACTGATTAACAAGACAGTAATATGTACAGATGAGAATCCACAATAATATTACTGTAATATAATGTGATAGCATGTAATAATTTATTAAATTTATATACTACCCAGCTCTCAGTGACTCTGTATTTATAATGTTCCGCCTGGTTTTGGAGTCATACAGTTCTGTTCCAAAATCTTTTTCTCAGATTCTCCCATGTTCTGTTTCTCATTCCCTGAAGCATTTAAGGTTTCTTTTCTAAGATTAAGTTTTTTCTCAGTCAAAACCACCATGTGGAAAATATTGGCTTGAGATCCTCAGTTGTCAGCTGGCTTTTCTTTGCTTCCTTAAACCCAGCCCTTCTGAATTTTCTATTCAGAAAATGCAGCCGCAGTGGTTAAGTACAGTATTCCAGGTGAATTCTGCCCACTGACTGGAGTTCAATCTGGACAAGGTTGACTCAGCCTTCCATCATTCCGAAATCAGTTAAATGAGAACCCAGATTTTGGGGGACAATATGTGGACTTGGTAACCCACTTAGAGAGGGCTGTAAAACACTATGGGGCAGTATATACTATAAGTCTAAGTGCTAAGTGCTATTGTCAGTGCTATTGCTATTATTTCTAGTTCTCTTCTCTTCAAGGTTCAATTTAGGCTTTGGCTTGATATTTCTAAGGATCAAATACAGGATGTCACATATAAGATTATTTTTTTCTGCAGCTTGCTTTACCGAATAGCAATAGACTTTTCCATCAATAGCAATAGACTTATATACCACTTCATGGTGCTTTACAGCACTCTCTAAACCATTGGCCTATTTGGGATTGGGCCACATGAGTGGCTGGCCGGAGCATGCATGCAGCTCAACTTGCGTGAGTGAAGGCTGGCGGCCACTCGTGCATGTGCACATTGGCCTGCCATTTGTGCAAATCGAGCTGCCACATGTGCATCAGCCCATCACTTGCATCCCACCACTCACACAGCCCAGTTCCTCTCTCTCCCCCCCACCCCAGCCGGGCTACCAAGCCACAAAGTTTTGGGATCACCGGTCTAAGTAATTTAGAGTAAGCATATTGCCCACAACAATCTGGGTCCTCATTTTACCGACTTCAGAAGGATGAAAGGCTGAGTCAATCTTGAGCAAGTCAGGATCGAACTCCTGGCAGTGGGCAGAGTCAGCCTGCAATACTACACTCTAATCATTGTGCCACCATGACTCCAGAACTCCCAACGAGCCAGGCAGGCAGTCCAAGGTGAAGGAACAACAATATGGATTACAGACATGTTTAATCAATCAAAAAAGTAACAATACCAACAATAATCTAATACCTCACATATTTTGCATGACATTTAATAAATAAATAAAATATTTTGCTTAAGTAGAGCCTTATCTTCCTCAGCTGTATCTATCTTTTTTAATCTTCTAACTTTTTCTAACAAAAGAAAACTTATTTAAAAAGAAGTCTGGTAACAGAAAAGACAAAAATATGATGAAACATGATGATCTTAATCCAATAGCGGTACAACATAGATTCTCCCCCCCCCCCGCCCCGTGCAGACAGCCCAATACTCTAAAGCAATTAGAAAATGAGATTTTACACATTCCTGGACTGAAAAGCAGGTCAGGTATCAGTTAACCAGAAGTGGCTCTTAAAATTAAACAGCACTAAAGCTAACACAACAAAGAAAAATGAAATTATTGTAGTCTTAAAAAAGGTTTCATCAGGTGAGTTTTGGTGGACTTATTTATCAAGAAAATAGGGGTGAAATATCTACAGATTCTGAATCACAGCTCATAACAGTGCCCTATATACTATACACTTTGCAAAAACTTAATGGTAAAAATATGTACCACATGCATCTGAGCCCCGGATTGTAGCATAATTCTTAATATGGAAGCAGTCGTGGTGGCACAATGGTTAGAATACAGTACTGCAGGCTAACTCACTGTTCACTCCAGGAGTTCGATCCTGAGCAGCTCAAGGTTGACTCATCCTTCCGAGGTCGGTAAAATGAGGACCCAGATTGTTGGGGGCAATATGCTGACTCTGTAATAGAGAGGGCTGTAAAGAACTATGGAGTGGTATATAAGTCTAAGTGCTATTGCTATTGCTATCCTAATGCTGGCCAATCTGACTCCATTCTACCTACATTCTCTTGTTAGATTTGAAATCTGGCTTGTATTCCTTGGCATCTGCCATAATGGTATCCTTCATCTATTATTGCTTTCTGACCCCATCCTTCATCTTTTAAGATTTACTATTTTTTCCTCTTCTTATTGCTTGTCAACTTTTACTTCTACGTGATGTGTGCAGTGGGTTTAGGGAAAGATGGCAGCCAAATGTTCCATACAAGAGGATTGTTCCAATGACTTTATCCAGTCTTTTCTCAAAAGAAACTGCTGTCATTCAGATCAAAATGCAAACAGAATAAAAGCTCCAGGGCAAAACCCTTGAATGATGTCAAGCAAGAATCAGGTATCTAAATGGACATGTGCAAATGACGAGCATTTAACAAACCGGTTATGTATAAGAATCACTTTGGGAGAATGTTAATCCAATACAGGTAGTCCTTGATTTACAACAGTTCATTTAGTGACTGCTCAAAGTTACAACAGCACTGAAAAAAGAGACTTATGATTGTTTTTCACACTTAGGACCATTGCAGCATCCCCATAGTCACATGATCAAAATTCAGATGCTTGGCAGCTGACTCATATTTATGATGAATGCATTGTCCCGGGGTCATGTGATCAACTTTTGTGAACTTCTGACAAGGAAAGTCAATAGGGAAGCCAAATTCACTTAACAACTGTGTTACTAACTTAATTGCAGTTATTCATTTAACAACTGTGGCAAGCAAGATTGTAAAATTGGGGCAAAACTCACTTAACAAATGTCTCACTTAGCAGCAGAAAATTTGGGTTCAATTGCGGTAGTAAGTTGAGGACTGCCTGTAATTTGTGCTAGATGGGATCTCTATCTCCACTCTGGTTCATCTCAAGAAGCTAAGCAAGTCTAGACCTGGCTAGTGCTAGGAAGGGAAACCACCAGGAAATCTCTGAAGTGTAGAAACATCCTAGAATATGGCAATAGTGAATAGTTTCGATATTATTGACAAAAGAGGTGTGTAGGTGTGCTCAGGAAATCCCGGGAATCACCCTCAAGAGTTACTAGGAGCAATGAGCATCCACAGAAGGAGAACAATGGTGCGACAAACTGTGCCTTGCAACTGTGCAGTGCAAACTCTACTTTTAAATAAATATGGATGGATGTCTCAGAGAAATACAAAAAAGGTGGAGCTTATATTGTGAACATATGTTTCACCATTCTGTCATCTTCGTGACTCGCTATGAGTTATGCCTCTAATGGGAATCAAGCATCTATGATTAGATTGCAGCCTTCAATTATACATCTAAAATCATCTCTGGGCTTTCTTTTAACACCTATCTCAAAATTAACAGCAATAAGTGCCTTTGGAAATTATTGTCTTTCCTTTAGTTTTATGCCTGAGATCCAGATCATGCAAAGATAATTCACATGAAGTAGAAGAAAAATAAAAAAAAACTTTAACCAAACTTTAAAACTTCCCTTTTTACAAAAGCTAGCAATTTCTCCCATATAACAATGTCTTTCCATTTCTTTCTCCCCACACTTAATAGCTTTCCCATAACAGGCCTCTCCATGACTTGAATTGTAGATATGTGAAAGAAATACCTTTCAGCTGTTTAACATTCTAAGGGAAATAATCAATTTGAATGACAATCAGTCATTCACCCATAAAATGTATTGACTAATGAAAAATAGGCATTTCTCAACAATATTGCTGTCACTTTTCAGGGACAAGTTTAAAATAACTGAGACCTCCCAAGCTTTAGATCCAATTAAATATGTGTATGGTTAAATCAGCTCTAAGTGAAGTGTTTGAAGTCTATCACGGCTCTGAGCAAGAACTGCATAACCAGAAGAAGAATAAAATTAAAAGAGGACAAAAGGCATGCAGATTTAATAGCTAAGAAATTCTAAGGTGAAATGAGTTCAATATTCTGATCCTATTCATTTATTTATTTATTCATTCAAAATTGTATTAAGAAATGGGGTGTTTGCTTAGAATACTTTTTCTGTTAATCAAAAGGGTTATTCATCCATGCTCACTTTGCCTGTTGTCCCTAGACTGCCGGTTAATTATGTTTTATTGCTTCTTTTAAATTCAATGTTTTAGATTTTTATTTTATTTTATTTTATTTGACTTGGCTTTATAGTTTTATTTTGTATGGATGGATTGTAATCCACAAGAAGATCCTCTGGGTAGTGGCTGAGCAGTAAATATTTTAATTACAGTAAATTAATGGTTGTATCTGATCATACATAATGCCTTCTGTTAGTTCCACAAGAGAATTTAAAGTGAGAAGGCCTCTTATTTAAGAGTTGGTTGCTTATTTAAGCTCTATTCCTTATTCTTTATTTAAAAATGCATTCTTCGTGAGCAACCCAAAACACAGACTTTTATCTCACAGTGGCTCTGCACTAGCAGGAAATAACAATTGGCTGTTCCTTAGGGCTGAATCCCTCTGGAACAGTAGAGGAGGTAAATAGACAATTAACAAAAAGCAGGTGTCCCAGGTTACAGGAATCCAAAAAGGATTATTGTTAGTAAAAATACACAGATTATTGTACATTACCTTTTCTGATGACATAGGATTTTTTTTAAAAAAAACTAGTTAATGAAAATAAATGAAGAGAATTCATGAAGAGACAGTAAAACAGATTTCCTCTACACAATAGAGTTGAATAATGTTTACATTAGAGATGATAAATGATAGATGTGTGTGTGTGTGTGTGTGTGTGTGAGAGAGAGAGAGAGAGAGAGAGAGAGAGAGAGAGAGAGAGAGAGAGATGATAGATAGATAGATAGATAGATAGATAGATAGATAGATAGATAGATAGATAGATAGATAGATAGATAGATAGATAGATAGATAGATAGATAGATAGATAGATGAGAGGGGGGGATAATAGATGATAGATAGATGTTAGATAGAGATAATAGATGATATACATATATGTGTACACAGAGATGGAGAGAATGAGAGAGAAGAATGTTGTAGTGTATTGATGATTGTAGCCCTGAACAGGGTTTCAGATACAAGTATATGGGGCAAAAAGAGAGAGAATAAACAGATTTTAGAATCTAAAAAAGACCTTTTTTATAAGTCACAAGGAAAATTGTGATCTGTAGAAGAGTTAGTTGTGTATTCTGCTGAAGATTCTAACAAGCATTCCCTTAAAAAATAAAGCAAAGCTCCTAATTATTCTGAATCTACCTTTCATTACTATTTTTATTATAGTCATGACCAAGAGTTGAATTTGACTTTACCACTACCGCTAACAATAGTCAGCTGAATGTATTTACAATCCCACTGCAAACTTTAGCAGCAACCTGTAAAGATCTTTGGAGGAGTTTAGGCATCCAGAAATCTTTTGGCACGAGTTTATTTGAAAAGCCTCACTATATTCCCCATGGTGATGACTGAATTGTTGCAGATAGTTTCTCGATAAATAGCATTCTAGAATTAATTTAAAATATAGAGTCCTTCTACCTTCAGTGGGATAAATTGGTTACGTTATGTTATGATGTTATGTTATGGCATACGGTTATTTCAATCAAATTTATATAGCTGCCCATTTCAGCACTCGGGGTAGTGATCAATAATCAATAAAAATAAATGAAAACAAAAATATACAATATTATAAAAAAACCTATTGATAACTATCATAAAAAATAGAAATAGAAAATAGAAACCACAGGAGAGAGCGGATGAAAATGGCCACCTCAGGAATGAAGCCATTATACTGGTTGTGATGATGGGGGGGGGAGTTTCATAACTGGATTGTTAATGTTCATATTTTTCCCCCATTGCTGACTGTCTAAAATTGATTGATCAAAATGGCATAAAAAATAAAAGTAAAGGGTTTCTCTGTCTAGTTGTGTCTGACTTAAAGGGTGGTGCTCATCTTTGTTTCTTAGCCAAGGGGGTCCATGTTATCCAAAAACACTTCATGTGGTCATGTGGCCAGCATGACTATATGCTGGCCATATGACCAAGTATTCCAAGATGCATGGAATACTGTTACCTTCCCATCCAGGTGGTACCTATTTATCTACTCGCATTTACATGCTTTCAAACTGCTAGATGGCAGGAGCTGGGGCAAGTAATGGCAGCTTACCCCATCATGTGGTGCTCGGCAGCTTACCCCATCATGCGGTGCTTGAACCCAGGCTGTCAGCTTTCCAACTGACAAGCTCAGCATCTTTAACTGCTGAGCGGTTGTGCCCCCTGATATAAAAAATTGTAAATAAATAAATTTGCACTTCTATTGGATAGGTGTATTGAAATAGAAATGGGACAGCATGAACTCTTTTGAGGTGTATCCATGAGAGAGACCAGATGAATCAGACTGAAAAATGCAGCATTGCAGAATCGTGACACAAGACTCTACACTTTTCAAGAAACAGAACTTGCTTCGGGAAACTGACAATGAGATCCTTCAGCTGCTACCAGTCATATTTACATTTTCTGATATTTATAGTAGAACACTATGAAACATGGACTAGCATTTTTCATTCATTGGCCATCTGATCTACCATATAGTTGGGGAAAGGGGAATTCTTGGGGAAATTCCATTGAGAAGACCTAATTGTTTGATTTAATATTTCTACCTACTTTAATAGAAATATGGTAAGTTTAATAAATGGGTAACCTTTATCTACTTATTCCTAGTCTTGTGTTAGAATGACTCATGATGTATCAGTGCACAACGTATACTTAAAAAATTAAATGCAACCTAAAAGCAACAATTAGGATGATGTATATAACAAATGAAGTTTTCCCGGTTCCTTTTGAATTTCAGCTCCTGCTACAATGAAAGTTGCCATGACTTTAATCATTGACTACTTTGTTCTCTAATTAAAGTTCTCTATTTGGGGAAGTGAAAGAAAGCACGGCTCTTGCTTGGCAATAATAACACTTGAATTAGTTTATGTAATTGGGGAATGTATTCTAAAATGTATTGGCACAGTGCCAAATGCCATCTATTTGCTTCTATCTGCTATGACTTTCCCATCGCAAGTGCTGAGAAGTGCCATCTTCTTTGTAGACTTCAAGGTGGTCAGAAGTCATAAGAGGTATATTTACATATACAGCATGGTTCAGAATAAAATCTAAGGGGTAAGTGAGTATTGTGGGTGGGGAAAACAGAATTTTCTGCAATCACATGCGGATTATCAAGGTACACTTGTGGGTGGGAGCATACAATGCTTGTATAGCAGCTCCTTTTAATAGCTGAAATTCTGAAAAGTTCTGTTTCAGAAGAAAGGGAAAATTGGGAGGTAACTTGTAAATTTGCAAATCACCAGTGGTTCCCTTATTTTAAAATAAAATAATACAGGCCAGGCCAGGCCAGGCCAGAGGAAAATTTAAATATTTATATCTGTGATAAAGGTAAACCTCTGTTTCATTCTCAGTGCCATCTTTGTACAAAGAGATGGAGTGGCTGAATTGTTGAGATATAGTGTGTGAACTATGGTAAGAACAGGCCAAGAGGAGGCCTATCGACAGGAGAAAGGAGATAAGGAAACAACTAACCCAGTTAGAGATGAGCACTTGAGACACTGTGGGCCAGCCAGCAAGCGGCCATTGGGCCATCTGAAAAGCCATGTGAAACAAAGGCCAACATCGTCATGACTCTGCACCATTGTAATTGTTCTGGGATTTGCAATCTAGAGCAGGAATGCCAATTTTTTTCTGGACTGAGGACCAATAAATCAAACCTTTATTTCTGGCATAGTTTATTGTGATTTGGTAACTGCCAGCAGAGCTGGTGGCTGAGTCAGATGAGTCAGAGGAGATGGAGGGGGTGCCTGGGTTACCACGGGGCCTGTGGAAGGCTCTGCCAGATGCAGAGGTCTCAGAGCCAGACGCAGAGCAGGGTCCATCTACTCATGCTCAGGCAGAGAGACAGCTGTTTTTGGAGCCTGAGCTGAGTGAGGGGGAGGAATAGCTTGGGTCTGTCCCAGATGCGCGTATGCGCAGAGAAGTGCGGAGAGGAGAGCAATGCAGGACTGAGGGCCAGCTATCCAGGAAAAGAATGAGATGATAACAAGCCCCTCCCTGGCTGGGATATAAGGAGGAGGCATGGTTGTTGGAGACAACCGTTGATACTCCAGAAGAGTTCCCTCTGGCAGATTCCTTGCCAGGATTTCCTTGTCACTATCCAGGTTGGTCAGGACTCTTTGTGTTGGGATTGAAGTGCTAATTGAGGCTCCCTGCAGGGAACTCAGAGACTGCTACAGCTTGTGAATCACCTAAGGATGTGTGACCTGGAGCTTTGTCAGTGAATTCCTGCCTTTCTAAATAAAAAGGAGTTTCTCCTCACAAGTAGGCTGTTGAGTGGGGCTCGTGAAGGCTGGTCAGAACATAGATCAACATAAAATGCAATCTGGAAAAATCACACCCATTTCATTAACAACACTATCACTGATAAAAAATAAAAGATAACTAAAAGCTAAGATTTCTAATACAACACTACAGTATAACTGTCAACTCTGAAGCAAACCTGGCTGAAGCCATCTTGTCCTGCCTCACAGTTGCCATGAAGCCTGGGAAAGAAGGGGAGGGGGGAAGTAGATAGCCCAGCTTGAAGTCAAAATCAAAAGTTTTCCTGTGGGAACCAAGGTCATCATGACAGGTGGCTGGCGAAGGAGGAAAGGAGCCTGCCAGCCATATTCATTGGACAATGTGACTGATGACACTGGGGAGGGGGGAAGTATTATTCTTTTAATTATGTGAAAACCGCAGGAACCTTCAGAGTTGGTTTTCACTGGCTGTGCCAATATGATGTATCCAATAAACATGTTCTTAGAGGAATCTACCTGCCTCGGAGTTCTGCTTTCAATGGGTGCTTTACTCGGAATGCTGACAATAACATTGAAATTCTAAGACGTCTCTATAAAAGTCATTTATTTATTTGTTAATCAAATTTGTATGCCCCTGGCTCCCAACAACTGAAACACAGAACATTCAATAATAGCCTATTAAAAACAAACAAAAAAGCCAATAAATCAATAAATGGCATTGAGAATGACAGATTGGACAAGGACCCAGCAAAGGGTTTTCACTCTCCATTGCCAAAGGCCTGGGTGAAGAGTCAAGTCTTCAGGGCCCTTTTAAACAATAATAGGGTTGAATTAGGGGAGAACCTCATTCCACAGGGCAGGTGCTGCTACAGAGAAGGCACGCTTCTGGGCTTTTGATTGATGGTATTGTTGAACTGAAGCAACCTGGAGCCAACCAATCCTGCCAGACAAGATCAGCCAGGTAAATACTATAGGAGACAGGTGGTCCCTCAATAACCTGTCTGAATGCTAGTCTCAATATTAATACAAAGACTATGGACAAAGGTAAGGGAGGGGGGACTCTGATGGCCCCCAAAAGGATATTAAATCAGGTTTAAAAATAAATAATCATTAAAGAGATACTCTCAGTAAACTTACCCATAGCCAGTATTCTTAATTATCTGTCTGTTAATGTCAAGCACCTGGAAAATCAGAAGATTCAGGTAGTTCAAACAAGTATAAAGATTTATTGCAAGCTTAAGCTGTCTACAAGAATCTGACCAACTAACGGTCAAGGGAAATGAGTGGGAGATGAAAGGCATTCAAAGTAGGCTGGACTTAAATATCTTGAGGACGCGCAGGGACTCGTGACTTATGACACATTTGACCCCCTCCCTCAGGTTCAGCCTGGTCCTCTCTTACAGTTAATTTTAATTGCTGCTAGCAAAATTTAGTCGTGTTTTAGGTAATAAATGTTTCCTGATCTGAGGGGAGAAAATCAAGTAGAAAGCTTTCATGATGACCTATAAGGTGTGCCAATAAGGGAAGGACAAAAGCTTCTGGACTACATTGGTAATAGGGGCAGCATAAATTACATTTATGATAGCCTTAGTAACATTTGTGCTACATGGACAGGTTCTCATCCACATGAGAACTTTAGTAAATCTCCCATTAAGAATTATGAAGGGTAAAACATCAGATTTGGCTCTGAGAAAGGCTCTTTTCTGGGCAAGGAAGTCTGAAATATCTTGGTTTGTGTCTGGTTCCCATTGGAATAAATTATGGAAGGATCAGATTCCACCACTGAGTGCTTACCCAAGGATTAACCCAAAATAGAGAAATAATTTGTTTTTTTATATACAGTATTTTTTCAATATAGTAAAATGTACAAAAGAAATAAGAACAAAGATAGAAAATAAGAAACAAAGATACAGAAAAGAAATTAAAAACAAAAACATAGAATTGTGCCTTCCACACTTCTGCCTTTCTGCCCTATCAAGTTATTATCATCTTTAACTTTTCTCCCACCTCATTTTTAATCCCCAGACACAAAACTGAATTAGAATTCCTATCATTTACATGTATTTTACTATGAGTGTACATGGGGTTTGATGTCATTAAATACATGCACGCATACATAAACAAAATTAAATAATACATACAATTACTTTCCAGTGATGCATATAATAAAATATTAACATTTACTAGGCAATCTGTGTCCCAATGGGTTATCATTTCAGAGATATTTCCTTATCTAAACAGAATAACAGAATGATCACAGATGAGGGGGGGGAACAGTAGGAAGGAGAATGACTTCCGACTTCCTACCAGCTTCCCAATTATTTTTTCTTGAAGGAAACTGGCAGGAAGCATCAGAAATCTTTCTTCCTTCCTTCCTTCCTTCCTTCCTTCCTTCCTTCCTTCCTTCCTTCCTGCCTGCCTGCCTGCCTGCCTGCCTGCCTGCCTGCCTGCCTGCCTCCCTCCCG
>QLTV01001698.1:17096759-17112593 GCA_003457575.1 Thermophis baileyi
GAGGAGAGACATGATAGCAGTGTTGCAATACTTGAGGGGCTACCACAGAGAGGAGGGGGACAGGCTGTTTTCCAAGGCACAAGAAGGCCAGACAAGGAATAATGGATGGGAACTGACCAAGGAGAGATTCAACCTGGAGATAAGGAGAAACTTTCTGACAGTGAGAGCGATCAACCAGTGGAATAGCTTGCCTTCGGAGGTTGTGAGAGCTCCAACACTTGAGACTTTCAAGAGGAGATTGGACTGCCATTTGTCTGAAATGGTGTAGGGACTCCTGCTTGAGCGGGGGGTTGGACTAGATGACCTACAAGGTCCCTTCCAACTCTATTAATCTGTAATCTGTAATCTTGAATTCGCTACTTTAGAAGCCATGTAGGAAAATAGGTATTATTGCCATGTCTATCAGAGATCAAAGCAATATCATAGTCCCCAGTGGCTGTCTTTTGTTTCTAGGTTCCTGTTCTTTATTTGACAGCTATTTTGGCAATCAAGTTGCATGTTTGGGTTGGATTTTATTTTCAGAATAAAGGCTTCACATATTTTGTCTTACATAAAATTTTGCCCTAAATTATGAGATTCTATTGGAGAGAAATTTATCCAAGGGTTTAAAGAAATATACTTGTCACAGCAAGCAAACATTATCATTAATCAAGATTTAACCAAAACATATGAAATTCAAAAGGGTACAAGCCAAGGATGTCCTCTATCTCCCCTGTTGTTTATATTAATGCTGGAAGTTTTGAATAGAGATATCAAAGAAAATTAGAAGATAAGGGGCATAAAAATTAAAACAAGAAGTTTATAAATTGAGAGCTTTCGCTGATGACTTAGTTATATTCCTGCAACATTCAAAAACAGGTATAGAACACTTGATGAAAAAGCTAAATGACTTTGGAGCTTTAGAGAGTTCAAAATAAATAAAGAGAAACAAAAATGCTTGCTAAGAAAATGGCTTCTCAAGATTATGAAATGTTGACAAGAAAGTTGAGTTTTAAGGTGGAGAAAAAGGTTAAAATACTTTGGGGTTACGTTGACAAATACAAACTCCAAACTGTTGTAAAACAATTTTGTACCTGTATGGAATGACATTAAAAAAGACGGAATAGAATAGAATAGAATAGAATAGAATAGAATAGAATAGAATAGAATAGAATAGCAGCGTTGGAAGGGACCTTGGAGGTCTTCTAGTCCAACCCCCTGCTTAGGCAGGAAACCCTACACCACTTCAGACAAATGGTTATCCAACGTCTTCTTAAAAACTTCCAGTGTTGGAACATTTACAACTTCTGGAGGCAAGTTGTTCCACTGATTAATTGTTCTGAGAATAGCTTGACTCCCTCTTCTTTGTGGCAGCCTCTGAGATATCAGAACATCATGTCACCCCTAGTCCTTCTTTTCATAAGACTAGACATAGTCTAGTCCAGCAATTGATCTTTATATGTTTTAGCCTCCAGTCCCCTAATCATCTTTGTTGCTCTTCTCTGCACCCTTTCTAGAGTCTCAACATATTTTTACATCGTGACGACCAAAACTGGATGCAGTATTCCAAGTGTGGCCTTACCAAGGCATTATAAAGTGGTATTAACACTTCACGTGATCTTGATTCTATCCCTCTGTTTATGCAGCTTTTTTGGCAGCTGCAGCACATTGCTGGCTCATATTTAAGTGATTGTCCACTAGGACTCCAAGATCCCCCCCAAAAATATGGAATGCTTCATGAATTTGCGTGTCATCCTTGCATAGGGGCCATGCTAATCTTCTCTGTATCATTCCAATTTTAGTATACTCTATGTGCTGCCAAAGCGAGTATGAATTAAGATGGAATAATTTGTAATTATCACTATTAGGTAGAATCTCTGTAATTAAGATGAATGTCTTATCAAAAATGTTGTTTTTATTTCAGACTTTACCAGTATTGATAACTGACACCCTATTTAAACAATGGCAAAGGGATATTTCTAAATTAATTTAGCAAGAGGAAAAAAGATGAGAATTAGATAGAAATTACTGCAAGGCACCAAAGAAAGAGAAGGGTTAGGTTACCAGATTTGAAACTGAACTTTGATGCTTTTTGCTTGCTTTGGATGAAAGAGTGGGTGATTCTGCAAAGTAAGAGATTATTCAAATTAAAGTGCCATGAATTAAGATGTGGATGGCACACTACCCAGACTGGTAGACTTGTGGTCAAATAATAATTTTCATTTAAGGTGAATCTACTTTTAAATTATGAATTTGAAAATCAATGAATCAATAAATTTGAAACTGTATTGTGTGGTAATGATGAACCTGTTACTGCCAAGGTTTATAAACTGTTATTGAAATTGAATTTGGAGAATGAGTATGTGAAGCAATGTATGATTCAATGGGCCAAGAATTTTGGGTATAATATAATGCTTGAACAATGGGCACATTGGACGAGGGATCTAAAATTTACATTGAATTATAACCTAAAAGAAAGGTTTTGTTGATGTACTGTTGGTATTTAACACTCAGCAAATTGTCAAAGATACTTCAAATGTATGTCAGAAATCTAAATGTAAGGAAGGAATGTTCTACTATCTTTGGTGGAATTGTGTCAACACAAAGAAATACTGGGGTGAGATTCATATTTTAATACAGAAGATTCTTAAAACAAATATACAAATTGAACTAGATACTTTTCCTTTAGGTTTAATGGATGAAGAACTTGAGAAAAAAAATGGAATTTGTTATTATACATGTTGACAGCAGCGAGAATATTTTATGAGCAAAAATGGGAAGATATATTAATTCTCTCAATGGAAGAATGGTTGGAGAAACTAATGGAACACAAATAACTGATTTAATCAAAGAGAAGAATATGTCTAATTTTGTTTCTATCTGGAAATCACTTCTGGATTTTGTGCTTGAGACAGAAAAAGAATGAAACATTGGCTTTGAGTTTTGTCAAGTAGACAAGGTTTTTTTTCTGATAGAAATGGCTAGTATATATATTATGCAAAGTGAAAAATTGATGTCATTATCTTCATTCTACTGGGCTGAAAAGAATCGGAAGTTAATGCTTTCCCCCCCCCCCTCTTCCCCCTATACTTCCCTTTTTTCCTTTTGCCCTTTCCCATTTTTTCCCACTATTTTCATTTTTATTTGTATTTTACTGTATACTCTAATAATAAAAATTATACCGTAAAAAATAAATTATTCAGATTATAGAGAGTAACTTGTATACATGTAGTCCTTGACTTATGACCACAATTGAGCCCAGAATTTCCATTGCTAAGCAAGACACGTTTCTAGTGAATTTTGGTCCATTTTACTACCTTTCTTGCCACCGTTGTTAAGTGAATCATTACAGTTGTTATGTTAGTAACATGGTTGTTAAATGAATCTGACTTCCCCATTGACCTTACTTGTCAGAAGGTCTCAAATGGTGATCACATGACCCCGGGACACTGCAACTGTCATAAATTCTTGCCAGTTGCCAAGCATCCAGAGTTTGATCACATGACAGGGATGCTGCAATGGTTCTAAGTTTGAAAAAAGGTCATAGGTCACTTTTTTCAGTGTCATTGTAACTTTGAAAGGTCCCTAAACAAATGATTGTATGTCGAGGATTACCTGAATAGTAATAGTTTTCCATCCCCTATGAAAACCTGAAACTGAAGTCTTTCTACTCTGGTATAAGTAATTATAATCATTTCTTGCTCAGTTTTCTCCTCTTTCTCCTCAATAAATAAAACCCATTTCTCCTAACATTATTTGACATAATGCAGCAGGGAAGATATTGAAGTTAGTGAAGATAACAGACACTGTATTGGGCAAGGAAGCATGATTCTTCCAATGGCTGAACTTCCTAAAAATAAACTTTTCTTCCTCCCTTTTTCACATGTATCCCTCCTCATATGCCCCAATCAACTAAATCGTTTTGCTAATAGTTTCCTATCTTGGTTTGGAAGAACTAAAAATGTACAGACATTAGAACTAATTGAAGTAATCAGGGCATATTCAGGATCCTGAAGTTCTCTCTGTTCATTTCAGAGGAGGGGAGGGGAGCTTCCTTCTGATTTCATTAGCTTTTAGAATGAGTGTTCATCTCTGATTTTGAAAAGGCTACAGGCTCTGTGCTTTGCATTTAAATGTCCCCTCTGCCTGTTTAGTCATTCAATTTCAGTCATTTGCATGATGCCATATGTTCTTGCAATGAAATAGGTCTGGTTTGCCATTCAAGTGAAGTGGCTATTAATATTGGAGCTGTTTGGGCTCCATGGTTTCTTTGCCATAAGAGCTGCTCCTATTACACTTCAGCCTTCCTTTCCTGCCTGAGTTGTGACTCTAGTCATTCTGTTCTTTCCAGTTGCGTGCGAAATAAGAGGTTAATTAACATCACCTACTCAGATTTGTTGGTGCCACCTACCTTAATTTATTCAACATATGTAGGTTCAATAAACCATCTTAGTGTTGTTGATGAATCACGTGATCAGTGATTCTGTCTGACTGGCTTTTTGTTTGAAAGCTTCTATATGATCACCTTTGCTTAATTTCAAGATTATTCTGTTTGGTTTGTTAAAGGTATGTGCCATGGCAATATATAACAACATAGATGCTTAAGCATGTCTGCATTTTAGCACTATAAACTTTTTATCAGCTCTCTAGTTAAAAGTAGATTACAACACAGAATAGTACACTTCAATAATATTGAAACAGGAAAAACATGTTGAAATCCTAAATATAAAATATAAGGCAGTCTACAATTTAGGGTAATTTAGGGCATGGTGGCTTAGTGGTGAAAATGCTCATCTCCTACTTGGAAGGTTGAAGTGGCATATATTTCTCTCCTAGGGTGCAAAGAAAAAAAAAATCTCCTGTGAACTTCACGTGGAGTCGGGAAGGGCATCCGACCAGTAAATGCTCAGCTCCATCCAATCACCCTGACTCTACCCAGAATTAAGGGGTTACAGGGTTATAAAAGGGATTTTTATACAATGTAGGACACATTAAAATGAAGTAAAACACATTACAAGCTTATTTTAGGATGAATATATTTCAAATTAGGGGGAAGGGTTTGGGAAGGAATAAAGAAAGGAAATGTTCTGAATAACTTAATGAGAATAAAATTATTGGTACCATGTACAATTAGAATAATGCAGTTAAATAAGAAATTGGTTTGTTTGATATTTAAGGTGCTGAAATATGTTTATGGGATGCTAACAGGTTAAGCTCTGTTAAGTGGTAATACCTAACAGAATGGTGAAGAATTGAAATTACACCAACCTGGTTATATAAACTCTGGCAAATGGGTACAAGGCAGGGGTGGGTTCTAACTTACCTCGCCGCCAGTTCGCTTCCTCCCACGCTGCATGGCTGCGTGCGCATTGCGTCCACAGACCGGCACCAACAGTACCGGCTCCGTGACGTCACCAGCGATTTGCTACCGGTTCTATAGAACCGGTGCGAACCGGGAGGAACCCACCTCTGGTACAAGGTCCAAGAAAATTTAAAGTTACGTTAAGGCACCAGGCTAGAAACTGGGGAAAAGGTGAGTTGTAGTCCTACCTTAGGCATGAAAACCAGCTGGGTGACTTTAGGCCAGTCACTCTCTCTCTCAATCCAACTCATCTCACAGATTGTTGTTATAGGAAAATAGGAGGAGGGATTTTTGCCATCTTGAGTTATTTCTAAAAATAATAATGGCAGGATAAAAATCTATTTCAAAAAAACAGGAAATCACTACTACATTGGGTTCAATCTATTGCCTAAATTCTAGCCAATTAGAATTCCTACAAACAACATTACATTCTTTAAATTCCTTCTCTGAAGGTAACATTATCATTGAAGTAGATTTTAATATGTTTCTTTCCAAGAATAAACATGGATTCTTCCAATTATTTGTCTGATTTCAAAACACAGCAATATTTTAAGTTTCAAAAACTGATGAAAAATAATTGTTTCATTGATACTTAGCAAGTAAGCAATACTCATTTTTAGGAATTTTCTTTTAACTGGTATTACTCAAGACCGTATGGGTTCTTTGAACACCTTAATTAGTTTAAACAAATATAATGAAGTCCTACTGAAATCTGGGAAATCTTCAAGTGTCAACAGGTTTCCTGGAGAATTCTACAAAACATCTTATGATATTGTAGCTCAACATTCTCTTTAACTTTTTAATTATATTTGAAAGATCTCCACCTAGGATGGAGCGCCATGGTTGACAAGCAAATCTGGGGAGTGATTCATATTCCTTTTTAGCGTGTCTTTAGCCACCCAGAGTCACATTTCAGGGATGGGCAGTCATATCAATTAATGTACTAAATAAATAGATAAATAATCATGGAAATAAATGCAAATATGCTTGTTACTCAAACCAAAAACCCAGAAGCAAGGGATTCCTATAGGCCCATTTCTCAAACCAATCATGTCTATAAAATTATTACAAGTATTTTAGTAAATGGATTGGCAAACGCACTACTGAATATATTAAGAAAGGTCAAACAACACTTTCCTTAACACTTTTACTTCATTAGAGGTAGATATATATTGGGACCAACATAGAATATCATGAATCAATTCATTGGGTCATCCTGGCATTGATTGGATAAAAATCAGTGAATGAATTTATTACTACGGTGAGATTCCAATAAAACAAAATCTAAAATATATATATTTGGTTAGACATTAAAAAAAAGACTTCAATAAAATTCATGTGTCTGATCTATTTTCATTATTAGATCATATGAATTTTGGAGACAACTTCATACAAAGTATTTTTAATATAGTATGCCACAAAAGCATGTTAAGGTTAAATGGTTTATACTCTTCCCAAAGGTGCTTTTTCAAGAGGCAACTGGACTTTCTGGTTTTTCTTTGAAGACGTTTCACTGCTCATCCAAGAAGCTTCTTCACTTCTAAAGTGAAATGTCTTCAAAGAAAAACCAGAAAGTCCACTTGTTTCTTGAAAAAGCACCTGTGGGACAACCATGACATAGATGACTGAGAATCTCCATAGACATTTATAGTCTTCCTTATTCAGTTTAGGTTCTTCCTTATTCCCATTACATGAGAGACAAAGCATGGGTGTCTTTTCTGCCTAAACACATACATACACACACGTGTGTGTGCACGCGCGCGCACACACACACACACACACACACACACTTTGTTCTTTCTAGTCAAAAGTTTCTTCTGTGGAGAATAGGTTCAATACGTGAATTGACCCCTGACACTGATGTGTATACAGAAAAGGCTTTATCGATTATGTTCTGAAAAGTACATTAATTGAATTTGTCATCAGGAATAGACAATCTGCTACGTTCAAAAGAAGACCTCAGAATTTTCCAAGTAGGTTCCACTGACTCTGACCTGTTTTCTCGAGATGAAAATTACTTTCCGGATAAGTCTCATGAGAACTGACAATTTGATAGCCCAGAGAAGAGAAAGAGCAGTGAATGGTTGCTTTGAAAGCAGCACTTTTACAGAATTCACACATTTGTTAAGACACAGCAGAATCAATCCTGGACAAATTGGCATGATTGCTTGTTGCCATTGAATATCTTGCAGATATAAACACCACAAAAAAGCTCCCAGCTGTTAAATTCAGGTAGGAGAAAGGCATCCTACTCCAGCAAACTAACATTAAATTAGCATTTTAGTTGCACCATGAAGAAACAAACAGTAGCAGGAAAAGTTATGTGGTGAGGGTGGGAAAATGGTTTTAATCCATTGATTTGTCTGCTGGAAATAAGAAATGGTTGACAAGGAAAAGTGAAGTAACATTGTATCTACTTAGAGCTCATCAAGAGCAACAGGGTTCTAAAAAGACCTACAATTCATTCCAACATCACACAAGCAAGAAATAAATGATGTAAAAATTAAAAATAAGAATATTTTTAGAATGAGAAAATATTCCTTTTGGTCATCCTGGCATTGATTGGATAGAAATCAGTGAATGAATTTATTATTACGGTGAGATTCCAATCAAAGCACACGAATACAATGGTGATCCATGGATACACATGAACCAAAATGAAGCTGAAAAAGACACTTGTGCAGGCATTCAAAACAGCATAGTATTACCTCTTTCTGTTTTTCTTGCCACAAGAACTCTGACAGGTAGATTGGGCTGACAGAGAGTGTGTGGCCCAAAGTCAACTTCTGAGGCTGAGGGTGGAGCAGAATTCCCCCCATTTTTAGCGGAACACCTTCACAATTATGCCACATTAGTAATGTTTTGTATATTTAGGTGAGAAAAAATAATCTGAGTTGGCTGATCAGTATAGAACAGGGGTGTCAAACTGGCGATCCATGGGCCGGATGTGTCACGCGCAGGCCACACCCACCCCAGCTCCGCAAAGGCAAAAAACGTCATGATACATCACATGACGCAATCGAGTTTGACACCCGTGGTATAGAAAGATAGTTTTCCACATCTGGCTGGGAAAAAAGAAGTGTGATGTAATGATGATGGTATCAAATGCTGGATCTGAATGGGGAGCTCTACTCTCAACCATATTTTTCCCCAACAACAGATATAATGCTAGTTTAGTTAAAGCAAAACTCAGTTACCTCTTCTATATGCCTTTACAAGTGAAAACATATAATAAATTATAAATAATATGATAAAGTAATTTTGGCATCCCAAATACACTCCAAGGAACCCAAGAGGATTTGCTTCCAAGAAAGAATAAATAGACTTACACTTTAAGTAAGCCTAGCGCTAATACATTGAGGTATTAAGTCATACATGTTTTGAAAGAAAAATATTAAATTCAGTCTTTATGCATTTAATTAATATTAAGATTAATTTCACATGCTTGTATATTAATTTCAAGAACGATCAAAATAATAATTTCAAGAGTGGTCATCATAGAAAGGTGAAAATGTTCAAGGAGTATTTAAAGCATTTACTTTTATCTCTTCTTATTGATATTCAATTTGAGACACAATTTGCATTAGCCAGCAGAAGCCTGAGTGGGTTAAAAAGAATTATTATCTAAATCCCTTTGTGCAAATGTGAAAACGTACAGGTTGGGGTGGGGGGAGAGAAGTGCTCTGCACAGAGACTTAACTGAATAACAACTGTTAGTTTCTACAGGAATTTTTCAAGTAATTCCCAAATCAATGAGATGAAAAGTTGCCCTTCATTGTGTGGTTTAAAAAAATAAATCGGAATTATTAGCAACACTAATTGCAAAAGATCCTTCCTTCCTTCCTTCCTTCCTTCCTTCCTTCCTTCCTTCCTTCCTTCCTTCCTCACAGGTACGTAAAGACCTTAAAAGTCTTTAAGTAGGGCAGGAAGAGCTTTAAAGCAGCAAGGAGAGCACAAGCCTAATTTCCCTCATGTATGTAATGTTTTGGGAGCAAATTCTTCTAATTTTCCATATCCCACTCCATTGCTAGAATATCTGCTCTAACCTTCAACAGGCAATTTTGAGCAGAGAAGTTTTAAAGAAACCTTTCAGTTTAGGAATATATAATCTCTAGGCCTTGCCCTTGGAGTAGGAAATTTAATGCTGATGTTTTGGACCAGAATTGAGACACATTAAAAATTTAAAAAATGCATCATCCTCAAAACAACTCAGAGCAGAATTCAATATGAGAACAAAAAAGGCATTGAGTTTCCTTCCTTCCTTCCTTCCTTCCTTCCTTCCTTCCTTCCTTCCTTCCTTCCTTCCTCACAGGTGGGATATTTAAACAGAAAATTCCCACTGAAATCAAGCCATTAATTCAAGAGGGAAAGACCTAATAGTTTGTTTCTGTTCTTGAATAGTGGCAGACACCATTCCCCTCCCCCAACTCTTTCCTTCCCCCACACCCCCATTGGCAGGTCCCTGCTTCTCTTTGGCTGTTGAAGATGCTGGAATAGCCTGCTGCACTTTTATTGTTTATTATTCCTGCAAGCAACTCGAGTCAACTCACTTCCCTCTGGCAGGCAGCTTAAGACTATCTATGCCATCTGTTCCTTGCTTTTTCAGGCAGGCTCTGAGCAATGGGAAGCATTGCTTGAGATCATTGAGATTAGTTGGCAATAAAAGGATATGAATTAGAGTTGGCGACCAGGTAGGGCTAACTATGGCTTCAGTTGAAAGAAGTTTGAAAGACATCCCTTGGTTTGATTTATCGTTGTTAGTTCTCACTTTATTTTTCCAGTCTGAAGAAACAGTTATGCTGGTTTCTGCAATACAAGAGCATTTAAATCATAATAAGGTGTGATTGTGATTAAATTTGTTCCAGATAGCTTCTTTAAGAATTTTCTGAGATAGCTATTTTTACAAGCTGGTTCCTCATCTCAAAGAAGTGGCTTTTTAAAGGGACATCTTTATGCATCTGTGTTCTTTTTCACAGGGTCTTTTTCACATGGTCTATGACAATTCGCCATGGCAAACTCACCTTGGCCAACTCACCATGGCCAACTCACCACGGCCAACTTGCCATGGCCAACTCAGTGCTGGCCAACTCGTCAAAGCCAACTCACACAGGACAATTCGTTGCTGGACAAGAGTTACACTAATATCAAAGAAATAGTGGAATAGAATCTTTAAAGAAAAGATGCAAAAGAAGGAACAGAATGAAAAGTGAATGGCAAAAATATATAATATATTTTTATTTATTTTAAATAATTAAATAGAATTGTTAAATTGTCCCGCACCAAGTTGTCCTACAACAAGTTGGCTGTGATGCGTTGTCCTGCAGCGAGTTGGCCATGGTGACTTGGCTGTGGCGAGTTGGCTGTGGCGAGTTGGCCACAGCAAGTTGGCCATAGCAAGTTGGCTGTGGCAAGTTGTCCCATTCTGTCTTGCTCATCCTGAGGCCTTGACTAATACATAAAGATGAACTTTGTCATATAAAAGCTCTCGGCACAGGTCAGAATACAGAGTATTGATTTCACTCCAAATCAGAGCAGATAAAGTTATGGTTTAAGGATGATGTATACTTCTCCTCTTTCTCCTTATAAAAATGTTGCTATACAGAGTCTTTATTTTTAACCATGGAATACGTATAACTTTCCTTATTGCGATGCTCAAATATTACATTAAAATTATTCCATTTCATTTTGTTTCAGCCCTTTGCACACTTCTAATGGAAAAAAGTTTATATTTATTATCAGATTTTATGAAGGTTCATTTTTCATCCTGGATTTCTGCACTTCTCTGAGATTTCATAACAAGTGTTGTTGTCATTGTATGGGTTACTTTGAATGTAATTTGCTATTTTATTCCTATTTTAATATTTCTTTAATCAAGGTGCACCATACATCGCTCATGTTAGTATCAATCATGCCAATGGCTTGAATTTTTATGGAATTTTTATTTTAAGTCAGGGAGAAGGGCTTCTTAGACCTTGTCCTGAGAAGTAATCCTGAATCAAAACCCAGGCACTAATGTGTATGTCCAAGACCATGTTGTCCACAACAGAAAGGCAGATATCATCAAGCCTGAGTAACTCTTGTTATTTCAGCTAAATGCTGTCAGCAAAATCTCCTGAGACTGAGAATATTCTTACATCAATGGTAATTTCCCCTTACTCTCATAACATAGCTTGAGACTGACCCCCACATTTGTATTCTGATGACCTCAAATTACAGAGGTCACTAGGATCCAGTGTACTCATACACACACTGGATTTACTCACTAGCAGTCATTACCTCCAACCATCTCAGTCACTTTGTTTTTCAGTATACTTTCATAAGGGAGCTAGTTTGATGCAGCAGTTAAAGTATCAGGCTAGAAACGGAGATATTGTGAGTTCTAGTCCCATTTTGGGCACAAAAGTAGCTGGGTGACCTTAGGCCAGTCACTTTCTCTCAACCCTAAGAAGAAGGCAATGGCAAACCACTTCTGAAAAACCTGCCAATAAAACTGTAGGAACTTTTCCAGGCAGTCTCTGAGAAACTGCAGGGGCTCCAGTTTCCAAGAATCAAACATGACTGAACCAGGGGTGGGTTCCTCCCAATTTGGACCGGTTCTCCCAAACCAGTAGCAGCCTGCTGGTGATGTCACGATGACATCACCGAACCAGATCAGTCGGTGCCGGTCTGTGGGGGCCGCTATCTTTTTTTCATTTTTTTTTATTTTTTTTCCCCTTCTGAGCATGCGCAGAAGCCGACTTCCGGCACTGTGCATGCAATCGCCATCTTATTTTCGGCTTTTTAAAATTTGGGGGGGGGATTTTGGGGGGATTTTTTCCTACTGCGCATGCGCGCGCGCGCACGAGGCGCGGGAGGGAGCGAACCGGCAGCGAGGTAAGTAGGAACCCACCCCTGGACTGAACAGAAGGAAAAGAAAACATATTTTGCCTGGTGGCTAGCAAAATAGAATCTGAGAAGATGGGAGGCTAGGAGAGGAAAGGCTGGCTGTAAAGCAAACCAAGAAACAAACCCATTCACATCCTCCTATGTCTTCCTAGCTAGTTTGCTACCCTTCTTCTATTGCATTTTAAAGCGCCGTAAAGCTCCATGAAGAAGAAATAAGAACATGCCAGCCATTTGGCAATCAAGCATATTTGCCTGGAGGCAGGAAAAGGGTCCTAAACAATGCATATAAGAAGAAACCAAGATAAGGACAGGGGCCACAGGCACAGAAATTCTGTGGAAAAGACAGCAAGAGACCAACAAGGTCAAGATCTGGGAAACAAGACAAAAGAGTTCCTGAAGATGAGAAATGAGAAAACAGACCACCCAGAATATCCACAAAACTGTAGTGATATAAAAGGAAAGACTGGCTTTGTTGTGGCTTCAGATAAACAGAGTCAGGAATAGACTAAATGCCCAGCATAGATATCAAGAGATAATCACCTCAGGGCCAGTCTCAAAATGGTACAAACCAATGACAGCAGGTGATGTTCGTTTTCTCACTGACCCTGTATTGAGGCTGTCACAGATTGGATTTTAAAGAAAGAATGAACAGATGCCAGTGTGACCAAAATGATTGCAATGTTATGAATTAGTGCCCTATACTTACCTAGGAGAGGTGAGCCATGGCAACTGTCCATACCAATAGATGTTCATCCTTTGAGGGTAGAACAATCGTATAAGAAAGGCCAGGCAGACTGGATTGCCCAAACACCTTTGGGCTCTTTTCCCATTATGTCCCTGCTATTAAACTATGTGATGGTTAAGGTAGATTCTCCCACTAAGATGACAATTTCTCCACCCTCTGAAACTTCTGCAAGAGCCTGAAGACCTGGCTCTACCTGTTTGCTTAGGGACCAAATGGGGGAGTTCCACACTGGAAGTGGCTGCCCTATCTCCCCCCCACCCGTTGTTCTCTGCTCTCCACCCATCCATCTTTTTGGTTATAATATTGACGTATTTATTCTCTTTACACACCTTTTCATTTTTTTCTTTTTTATTATTGTAAGCAGTCTAGAGTAACACCACAGCAAGGTAGGCATAAATAACAAATACATAAAAAATACTTAGGCTGGCTTAGTAAAAGATTTCAATGGATCTATTTTTAAAAAAGTAATATGGGACCATGTTATAGGGCTTATTCTGAAAGGAGGACAGTCAAAATAGGTAGAGCTATGTAGAGATAATAAGTAAACTGAAGATTGTCCTCTGCCTAGCATGTATTTTTTTGAGTGGATCCCTTCAAGTCCTAGTTGGTCCATCAGCCAACAAAAGTTGAATGTTGCTGCCATTAAAATGAGGTTCAATCAAACTTGTTTGGTCAAAATTGTCTCAGCACTCAGTATTCCACATGTTTCCTTTTCAATGACAATGACAATGAGTCTTTATTGATTAACCCTTGGGCCATATCAAAGTGCAAAATTCCAGAAACAAATTATTACTAAAATTTGATAAAAGCAATTTAAAATGGAATTGGATAAAATACAATTTAAAATGAAATTGGAATAAAATATAGTGTAAAATGAAATTGGAATAGAATACAATAATTTAAGATACAGATAAAATATGATAAAATTATATTTCGGTGTCACCCCTGCAATCTACCCCAATCAGTCTGCATCTCAATCAGTTGAGATGCAGATCTCAACTGAACCATTTTGCTTAAGTACTGTTCTGTGTTAAATGTTATTTTCAGATTCCGGCCACACATAATGTAAGTTGTTTTGATATGGGGATCCCAATGGGTCATTCGTTTGGTATATAGAGGTACCTTTCTCTCATCCTCTTGTACAGGCCACAATCAAATAGGATGTGAGCCAGGTCTTCTACCTCTGCCGCTCCACAAATGCCGAGACGTTCATTGTAGGGTATAGAATGGAATCTCCCATATCTGACCATTGTGTCGAGCTGTTCGAATCTCGCTCGTGTAAATATCTTCCTTAGATGTTTTGGCAGTTGTAACTTCAAATAGCTGTCTATTTGAAAAGTACGTTTGTATTTACTCAGCCATTTCAAGTTACCCACTTTACTAAGGATAGCTAAGTCATTTTCTGTTTCTATATCCTTAATTCTTTGGGAAGCTCTTTTTTTAAATCATTCTCCTGTTACGCAAGAGATGTCGATGTCTTTAAAGATGCTGTTGGGATAACTGCTTCTTGTGTTTTTCTAAAAGCTCTATAAAAATTCTTTTTTTTAAAGTTTAAAATCTTTGTCTTTCTTGGTTTTGGCTTCTCTTCTCTTCTTGGCAGTGTCCACTGTTTGTTCTAACATCCAGTTTGCTTTCTTCTGTTTTTTTTTTTTTTTATCTTTGGCAGTCTCTTTCTTTAATCCTTAACAACTTCTGTACGTACATTCCACAGTTCCTCTAGTTGCTTACTCATGAGGTTCAGGACGTCAGGCCAATTACTGATGTTCTTCTTGAAAATGCAAAAGACCATATTGTGGAATTGGTTAAGTTTGTTCTTACATTTTAACTTAATTTAGAAATTGCACATGAGCAGTTACTGTACTGTTCTACAAGCAGACCCCAAACATGCCTTTCCTGTTAGAACTGAGCTCTTCCATCTCCTTCTACCAATAATACAATCAATTTGTTTCCTATGTGCTCCATATGGTGATGTCCATGTAATATAGGTTTCATTTTTGTTGTTTGAGAAACAGGTTAGCGATGAAGAAATAATTTGATTGGCAGACATTGTTAAGTTGTCATTCTCCTTCCTTTTGGTTTTCTAGACCATCGAGCCCAACTACACTTTACGTCCTTATTATTTCTGATATTGGCATTCCAATCTCCATCTTTGCTTGATTCCAAATTAAAATTTATCCTAAAATTCATCAATGACCTGGACCATAAACCTAAGTAATCATCCTATTAAATAGTTGTACACATAGTCTAACTGATAATATGCAGTCATTGATTGCATTGCAGCCAAGTATTATTTTCGTGATACTCTTTCTATCTGTGAAAGCAATGCCATTCTGTGTTTTTCGTATCTTAAACAGTAAACAATGTGATCTCCTGACTGAAATTGTCTAATTCCAATCCATTGCAATTTGCAGTTGCCTGAAATATCAATATGTCATCAGTTCATTTCAGCTTTCTCTAAGTTTATTTATTTTATTTATTTTATAAAATTTATATGCCGCCCAACTCCCGAAGGACTCTGGGCGGCTTACATCATAAAAAATAAAACATATAAAAACAATTTAAAAAAGAAAGGGGAAAAAAAACAAAACCCCAACTATATTTAAAATAAAACATTCACGCAACCATGCATGGGCCAATCAGAACAACTATTGGCCCCAGGCCTGCCGGAAAAGCCAGGTCTTAAGGGCTTTACGGAAGGCCAGTAAGGTGGGGGTAGTACGGATCTCGGGGGGTAGTTGGTGCCACAGAGTCGGAGAGGCTACAGAGAAGGCCCTCCCCCGCGGGCCCGCCCGCCGGCACTGCTTAGCTGAGGGGACCTGGAGGAGCCCAACCGTGTGGGATCTTACCGGTCACCGGGAGCTAT
>QLTV01001698.1:17133853-17197357 GCA_003457575.1 Thermophis baileyi
AAACAGTATTTCTTAACAATTGTCAGTTGAACTCTATCCACAGCATATCCTCATCCTGCACTAAAGAACAGCAAAAATTCATTGCTTACAAAAACATGTATCTTTATTTTACATTGATTTATTTTTGTAGCTATCTGCAATGAAATCATGTTATGTGCTTCTGTATAAATTCTACCATATTTAATCATTGTTATGCCAGCCTTGCACACTAGTGCATTTCTTTACAAGACATCTTGAGATAGCCTGGGCCAGCAGCATCTAATTCCTTTCTCAAAGACAACTGACATTAGTTACAATTTTATAAAGATTGTTTGTAATTGCAGTACAGACTGTGATTTCATGAACATGAACATTGACTCAAATACAGCAGGTGAGTGGATCCAATTTATTTTAACATTTCATATTTTAAAAACCCCAATGGCATGGTCCACATATCATACTAAGTCAACAGCACGTAAATCTGAGTTAATGTGCTCTATGATGCAAGCCATTTTTGCACCACTGCCAGTTCAAATTGAGACTTCTGTGATCCCCAAAATATTCCTGTTTGGCAGCAGAGGAGGAAAAAAAAAGAATGAAGAACATACCAACTCCAAATATTTCCAAAAGTATGGAATTCAGTACATTACAGAATGACTAAGCAATCAAACCATTTAAAGTAATGTTATTCTGTTGGGGGGGGGGTTGATGTGGTATTTATTAACAATTGTTGGTGATCTAAATACATAGTATACTCTAGATTTATGCTGTAACATTATTGTTTCCATTTTATTATTTCAGGATCAATATCCATCTCTAACGTACAAATTCACAACATCCCATGTGGACCATTATTGCAAAACAAGCATTTCAATAGTTTTCTATTTTTCTATTTTTATTTATTTATTTATTTATTTATTTATTTATTTATTTTATTTATTAAAGTTATATGCCGCCCATCTTGAGGTTCAAGGTGACTCTGGGTGGCTTACAATATTGTAAAAAAAAAAAAGATATATATAAAAACAATTATAAATGTAAAAACAGATTAAAATCTGTTTAAACAAATTAAAATTTACAAAAGATTAAATACAGCCTCAAAGGTCACGGGTTTGGAGCAGAGGAGCGGTGGTGCCTTCTTAGTCTCTGCACCAATGGTGTTAAAGGTGCACCTTTAGGGGCCTCCAGAAGTGGCGCACAACATGAAGCTGTCCAAAGGCTCTGCTAGACATGACTGACATCTGTTCTTTAAGCAGGATTCATGAGACTAGGAAAACCCCAAATTGCATATTGGGTGTCTATGGAGATTCTCAGTCATCCAGGTCATGGTTGTCCCAAAGGTGCTTTTTTCAAGAGGCAACTGGACTTTCTTGTTTTTCTTTGAAAACGTTTTGCTTCTCATCCAACAAGCTTCTTCAGCTCTGACTGGGACCACCATCCAATCAGAGTTGAAGAAGCTTGTTGGATGAGAAGCGAAACATTTTCAAAGAAAAACAAGAAAGTCCAGTTGCCTCTTGAAAAAGGCTCCTTTGGGTGCATACTGGGTCTTTCTGGGGTAGTGCAACCCTACCTAGAACTAAAGATGATAAACCTCTGGACCGCAAGGCTCTCCATACCCAAAGCCACTCCATCTTATCAGCCATACTATTCTTTTGACTAAGACACAGGGCAGAATTGCTGAGGAAAACAATCTAAACATTCCAGAAGAGTGGAAATTTATTCTGAACAGATCAGTGGGATAGCTCTGACACAAAGATTTATTATAAGAAATTCATGAAGGAGGCAGAAAAATCACCTAGTTAGCCAGTTGTATCAGGCAGAATGTACTTGGGAAGTCAAAGACAGGAAGGAAGTCCTTGGGATTAGTTATATCTAAACAAAGAGCAGTTATATGAAAAAATAAAGACCAAACAAAGAAAATTCATATAACCCCCTGCACCACATGGTAAGTTCCTTGCATGGTACTAAAAAGTCAATAGAATTGATATCACAATTGGCCCCAAAACTGAAGAACATCTGATATGCAAAGTTCTTCTACATCTGAAAGACCAGAGTACTGAACAAGAGTCCTTTGTATACTGTCTGGTTAATGTGTTGATCAGGATAAATCCAATCTTCTTTGTCCAGACTTTAACAATGTCAAAGCAATTTTTCAACCAAAAAAAAAATTGCTTTGATTACTGAGGCTTACCAATTCCAAATCACGATAATATCAAAATTTAAAAAATTAAAGAAACTTGTTAAAATAGCTATATTTCCCAATAAGGATCAGATATAATGAATCACAATTTAAAAAGCCTGCAGAAAGTAGCAAATGATATATTGTATCACTTAAATTAGAAAGCTTATCACATTGTCATTTAGTTCCCTACTGGTTCTGTGGGCGTGGCTTGGTGGGCATGGCTTGGTGGGCGTGGCAGGGGAAGGATACTGCAAAATTCCCATTCCCACCCCACTCCAGGGGAAGGATATTGCAAAGTCTCCATTCCCACCCCACTCTGGGGCCAGCCAGAGGTGGTGTTTGCCGGTTCTCCGAACTACTCAAAATTTCCACTACCAGTTCTCCAGAACCTGTCACCTGCTGAATTTCACCCCTGGTTTAGTTCTTATTGACCTCAAAATGGCAGTGCCAGCTGGAGGCTTCCAAGATATTCTCGTAAGGTGAGTATAACAAAAAAACAAGCTATTTTTAAGCTGTTTGGGAGCTGCTGCCCTTTGAACAATTCATTTGAATTTATAGTCACAAATGGTATAAAAAATAGGTGATTCATTGTTGATAGTCTCCTGCAAACATATTACTCAGAGAAAGCATAGCCTTAAAAACTAGAATCCAAAAATGTGAATGTGGTTTGCCAGAAAACCAAGATGATAAAATGTCATTTAGAGCTTTATTAGCGAAACCTGGGGTCTTTTATTTGCTTTATGCTGGGTTGCACCGGTGGTTTTATAGAAAGGGACTACTAAATCAATGGCATGATGTAAAGGAAATTCTGCTTGCAGTTTATCTGAATAATATGCAAAATGGTGTCAGATCACTGAAACAGTAAAAATGTGAAATCTGTTTGAACCCCAATAAATCAATTATAGCATAAAATTATTAATACAAAAATAAATAAGAATTAATCCAAGTATGATCAATGGTAAAAGGCATATTTAATAAAAAAAATATTAATTGCTAACTCCATCCCTAGGAAAATTAACATTCTACTTGTCTCTCTCCCCTTTGTACTCTAGAGATGTAAGTGGCTCTTACTTTCAGGGTCTTCCAGGAACTTGTTAAAACTTGGTGTTTTGTTTTTTTCTGAAAGACTCTTGGAGGATGTGACAATATATTAACTGATCACTATTTTCATTATATTGATATTGCTTTATCTTTGTTGTTTTACTTACTGCTATAAATTCATTACAGCCCTATTTGGATGGAAAGCATATATAGATTATACAAATAACTTGATAAATAATATTTAAACATAAAGAAAGTCTCATATCTATTGCTCTACTTTTTTAAAAAAAATAGATGACTTTTAGGATTAGATGAAAAGTTACAAATCCACAAAGGAAATTTCTAGCCTAAGTCCTTAACAGTTCCACCAAACAAGTGTCAATTCCTAATAATATATTGTTTTCCTTCTTGGTATAAAACATTTTAATCAGACCACATTTTTCATCCAGAACTCAGATTCTTTGTTTAAGTTAGAACTTGGAAATTCAAACTTCTTCTAGAGTTCACTGAAACATTCCAGTCTCATTTTCACAACTCTGCATTTTTCAACTGGATAGAAACTCCTTATGTCTTCTTAAAAGCAGTTTTTGGCTTAGCCATGGTTCCTGTTTGGTCAGGCCATAATTCTTCAAAACAAGAATTTCTGCTTAATTTGGCCTACAAGTTTATTAAGGTCCTGGCAGGCCTCAGTTCTCCAATTATACCTAGTCTTGCTCAGAGCAATGCTTAAAGCATGAGTTTGAATCAAGATTCATTTGATCCAGATCTCAGCAGATCTTCCTGTTGTTTCCTACTCTTTACTCACAGCATTAAGAGCTGTGGTGGTTAGAATGCAGTATTGCAGGGTAACTCTGTCCCATGCCAGGAGTTTGAATCTCACTGGCTCAAGGTTGACTCAGCCGTCCATCCTTCCGAGGTCAGTAAAATGAGGAGCCAGATTGTGGGGGGCAATATGTTGATCCTGTAAACCGCTTAGAGAGGGCTATAAAGCACTGTGAAGCAGTATATAAGTCTAAGTGCTATTGCTATTAAAAAGTGAGTTCTAATCAAGATTCCAACTTTATGGAGTTACATACAAATCTATCTACATATTAAATTAATATACAGTGGTATACAGTGTGGCCTATCTCTGTTTAATGGAATCATGTGCATTAATGCCATGTTCCAACATATGAAAATATGTCATGCTTAATCAGGTATCCCAACTCAACTTCTAATCCCTTAATTAGGTACCTTAGTTGTCCAGGGACCCTCCTTGCATATAGAATTTCTCATAGGTAACTTCTGTTGAGATTCATTGAGGGGAGGTGGTAACAGTATATGGAGTTTACAGTGGCAGATTAATCCACATAGCCCAGACCCTGTCCACATAAATATGGATAAACTCATATGTACTGGCTGCATTTGTCAGAACGAATTTGTGTCATTTGTTCTTATTCTCTTGGCAATATACCACTCCACAAATATGCTGCTGGAGAGTCTAAAAATTAGTAGAGCTACAAAGTTTTTAAATACTTAGTTTACATCCACTCTCCATAACTACAGTTAAGGAGTATGGCGTGTATGTTTTCTAAACAATGGATGAGAATCAATTAATTTGCTACTTTCATATTTACATTGACTATTACAAAGATATTAGAGAAAGTAAAATGAACTTCTAAATGATTCACTTAGATAGAAAACAAAGCCATTGTGAGAAAACAGTGAAATGGACACTACATAAATGCATTTGTTAAGGAATACCCTGTTTCCCCCAAAATAAGACATCTCCTAATAATAAGCCCAATTGGGCTTTTGAGTGCATGGCAATAAGGCCAAGCGCTTATTTCAGGGTTCCAAAAAAATATAAGACAGGGTTTTATTTTGGGGAAAACACGGTAGTTCTTTTCATTATATTCTTACAAACTAAGGGATATCTTAACTCCGTGACTGATAGGTTTAAAAAGAACTGCAAATGTATTTGTATTGATGGTTCAAACAACAGGAATTCTTCACATCCGAGTATGCATAGACTGTACTTAGTTTAGCATTATATTCAAAACTGATGTGCTATAGACATACATTTCCAACTTCATAGAAAGTACAATATTTTAAAATGTATGAATATATATATTAGAACATGTCTTAATATTGTACATCTTTTCATCTCCCCTTCCTTGTTCTTGATTATTACCTCACATTATTTTAGAATTCCAAATAGGAGGGAACATAAAAAGAATAAAAACTCTATGGTTTATCAGTTAAACTTTGCATTATTTATTTGAAGGGGGAGAATGTATGTCTGACTATGTATCATTTTCTCAGAGATAATTCCTTTCACTTCCTGTCACCAAGAAACCTGTTATCTCCACAGATAGAACTAGTAAAGTAAATAGATGAATGGACAGAGAACAATTTGGGCATTATTATAGAGATGGATCAGATTCACAAAATTTGCCCTCTCAGGAAATTGCCTCATACTTGGGGCAGCTACTGTTTTAAATGCAAAAATGGAACAAGAAAACTTCTTCCCTGCAGATTACTCACTTCTGTGCCATTTCTGGCACAGTTTGATGCTTTAGTATTGTAGATATTTAGCAAGATCATAAGGACAGGCCCAATGGAGAGAATTTTCAAACATAGAAACAATCCAAAGCGATATTTCCAATGTTTTTTCTCAGAACTCAGAATCTGTACATGAGTCATAGTCTGCATGTGGCTGATGAAAAGGAGGATAAACTATTCATTTAAAAAAAGCACATCCTTTGCAGCAATGTTGCAAGCTAGAATATATACTTTAGTTATTTAATTTCCTCCCCAATTGTGCAGAGTCATGTTTTTAAAGCATGGTTTTCTGAGTATGCCACAGTTGGCTTTATTCATGGATCATGCTCAATCATTCTTCACAAAGCCACAATGACTGGGCTCGTACAACATGCTTAATGTTGTACAAGCCTTATAACTTATAACTAAACCTTATAAGGGCTTTACAGAATGTGTGAACATTTTACTACAGCCTTCAAAACTTTTATTTTTGTCAATATTAACATAATTCTGTCCAAAATTAGTGTTGTTTGATTTACCAAAAAAATGTTGGGAAGTGTAAGGACATTGCTTTTCCTCCATATTTATGACTGTACAAAAACACCCTTACATTATATATATGTTAGAAAGTATGAAGTATTTAATTTATGCTGTGTGTTTCGACAAGAATAAGAGAAAAGTATTGCCGAATTTCAAACTTTTTTTTCTCGATCAATATAATTTTTATTACTGTGCTTTGTTATGAAAAGACATTTTAAAAGTCATTAAAATTTAATAGGAAGAATCTAGGCCAAAAATGCATTTGGATATATTATTTACAAACTATCATATGGGAATATTTTACTTGACATTTTAAAATATGATCTGCTGAAACATTGCAAACTAATCACCATTCCTGCTATTAAAAAGAAAAAAAAAAAGGAAAGTAGAACTAAATTAAAAGAATGTTGTTCTGAAAGGCCCCAAACAATTATTTTACTGTTGAAGCTCTCACTAAGTTTATGGATTTACAAAGTATATGAATTTAATGAAAAATATCACATGAAGCATACACATATTTAATTTAATTACCATAGTAAAAGTTTTGCCAATATATAAAAACCTTCAATCCCTTCCCCCACCAGGTTGGGTGGAGCAAAAAGCCCATAATTATCTTTTCATTACATGCTTTGTATGAAATGTAGAAGTTGTAACAAAATTTAACATGTTACAAATATATCACTGTGAAGTATTTCCCACTAATATTAATGTAGTTTATTCCATAGCAACATGCTGAGGACTGCTATACACTGGGGAAAAAATATCAGCAATAGTGAATAGTTTGAAAAGTGAAAAGATAATATCATGAGAAAGAGAAATGCTGTCCCTTGGGGCAGGGAAAGAATGCTCTTTTAAGCTTTCCAATTATGGCATAAGATTGTTAAGAGACATTTCTATGCAGCTAAACATATCTTAAAATAAGCTAGCATTGTATCAGAAATGATTAGTACATGAAATATCCTGGTTCTGGAGAATAACTTAGAATCAGAAGTAGTGAATAGTTTGTAGTGTTGCGTAGAAAACAAGACAAACGTGTCCAGGGAATCTTCAGGAGTTAAATTCAAATTGAAATTTTATATTAAAACCCTATGTGGGATAGAATATACTCAAAGACATTTCTGTCATAGTTTAGATGGTTGAGTGGGGTTATAAGTTTGAAATTAGATGGACACTGCTGTTGGGTTCTTGGAAATTGCAACCAAATTATAAATTTGAAACTGATAATAAAATTAAACACTAATTTAAATTATATAGGCATGTTTCATGTACTTTTCTTGGGAACAATACAAAGGTAGTTTCACTGTTGCTGCCTTCTTTTCTTTTAACTGCTCATTCTAGCCTACTGCTCTACAACTTCCCATCCAGCCACTAACAAGGTCTCACCTTTGTTAGCTGTTTTGAGGACCAGCCAAGGTCAGCTAAGTGGTGCCATCTGCTGTGATGAATTACAGAGAATTATTGAATAATTTTCAGTAATTGTGATGAATAATCATATTAATTGCATATCATTGTTGTAATATAATTTGAACTCAATTTAAATGTAAATTAAATTTGGTTTTTCCCTAGCACTCGTATTTTCTGAAGTGCAGTCCCTGGCGTAATTCTGTAAATTTTCAATCTCAAAACAGTGCTGGCCTACAACAATGGAGTCCTTCTGTCAGAGAACAAAGCCTTCTCTAATAGTACTGGTTTTGTCTGAAGGAATTCCTTCTCTTGAAGTAAACAGAACTTTAGGTTCCAAGGCAACATTTGTATTTATGTTTACATCAACCCCAGTAATCTCTATAGTATAATGGTTAAATGAAGTGATTGCATTATAAGTTGCCTTCACATTCTGTAATGAAGGCAAAATATATACATTTAGATTCATAACTTTATCTAAGGGTTTAACAGTTGAATACTGTATGCAATTCAGTTCCAGCATCCTCTACAGTTGCTAACCATCAGTGTGAAAGCTAGAAGGGACTGGTTGTAATACTCCTCAGTCAAAATATCTCTTCTGTGTTCTTGTGGCCACCACGCTCAAGCTGCTTATGGTCTAGATATGCAATTGCCAGTGATTCGGGGGGGGGAGTTGATGGTTGACTAAACATGAATAGAAAATGTCTTAGGTTTCCTAAAAGCAAATAATTAGGGAGAAGATGGTGAAGAGATAAACTGAGAATAGAAAAAAAAATGGAGGTCAGGACTAGTTGGGGTTTGGTTAGGAAATCAAAAAGGAAGCGAGATCACAAATACAAAACTAGAGGAAGGGGTTCTTGGAGAAAAGGGTTCAAAGAAATGAGAGTTCAAAGAAGCAGCAGTTCTAGCCAAATAGGTCTATTGAAGATTATGGTATGTAGGAAACTCATCCAGCAAAAAAGAACAGATGCTGGGTCTGTCCATTGAATTATAGTTCTGTTTCCATACATTTTTTACATGCTATCTTCTGGAGCAATAAGCAAAAGATAGAATTGGTAGGATTCGGGAAACCTAAAGAGATGTTCTACTTTTTATTCAGCCTCAACTGTGACCATTTTGTCTTAGTCTATTCAAGTCTCCTCTTCTTTACTCCATTGCTGGCACATAGAAAATTGTGAGTTAGCTAGTCAATCAGAAGAATCCTCCAGTTGTGAAATATTTTACAAGAATGCATGTGGTAGGTCTATCTCTTAGGGAGCCAATGCTACAGTCCTACAGTCCAATAATATATTTTGTAATTGGGTAGGCAACACAGCATTTATTCATTAAGAACCCCTAAATCACTTACACTTCCCTTCCAATACTCCAGTAAATTTTCTGGCATTCCAAGTATAACTTTGCATTAGTACAAACTCACCTATCCATCCATATCAAGTATCCATAGAAATAATAATTCAGGCAATTGAGTCAAATATTGATGAATAAGTCTCTTAATGTTGTTTCCTAGAAAAATGTCACTTGTTTAAGCAGAAAATATCAATATTTTCAAAACTAAATAATCTCTTGGGTCATAAGTATTCTTTTCCAAATGATTTCCTGAGCAACATACACTTAAGTATCTAATTCTAATGAGACAGAATTCATCATCTTTCTACAATTCTGTCACAAATAAGTAAAACTTTCTTTTTTTAAAAAAAAGTCTATAAAGACTAAACTATAAGTATATAAAATACATACAATTCATGCTTGTGCTTTAATGATATTTGCAATTCCATGAGAATGCTTGGAATTATATAAAATTATGCAGTTGCACAATTATTATTGAAAATTTTAAATGACACTTTTGCCTTTTGGTTCATGTTTTCTAGCTTCCTTTCCCTATTACCTGTCCCAAATAATCCACTCTGCTTTCCTGATCTTGATTTGATATCTGAAGGGCCCAATAAATATTTTCTTTCCATGATTTGGTCTTCCACTTTTGTCTATCTCTCTTGGACAGCAGTATTCAGAATTATTATTTTTCAGTCATCTTTACTGTGATTTGATTTGATTTGATTTAGTTTGATTTACTTTAATTTAATTTAGCCACCCACTTCAAAAAGACACTGGGTGGCTTACAAAATCTATAAAAAAAAGAGTAAAGCGATTAAAACCAAAGCCACAAAAACAGATAGCCTAGATTAAAAGAAATAGAATAACAAACCGTGTAGCCGGTACAAAAGCTACTATGAAAACACTTCAGGCTCAACCAATATATCACACCCACATAACTCCAGTCCTGGAAAGAAAGACAGGATTTAAGAGCTTCCCAGAATCCCAGAGGAGCAGATGCTGTCTGAATCTAGGGTGGCTTGTCCAAATGGCGAGGGCCACAACAGAAAAAAACATGCTCTCTCAATCCCACAAAATGGCAGGATTACAAAACACTGTAATTGTAATACATAACAATCAACGCTGATATGAAGAATACAATATATTAGAAATAAAGCAGTATAATGCTACCCAAGCTCCAGCTTAGATGAGGCATCTAGCACTGATATTCTTTGCTGTTACAAGTTAAACTTAGAGCAGATTTCTTCCTTTAGTGGATCAGCCTCTGTTATTCTGAAAGTACAAAAGTACCTAAGAATATGAACATTATTTAGTCATAAGGAATGGCTCAGCATAATCTGCCAATACAGGTTACTTGTGAAGCCCTTAGTTCAGATTGCCTCTCAAGCATGAAGTATAACCAATTCCTTAGGTAGCTTTGAAGCTATGTTGTGTTTCCCTCATTGTAATACAGGAAAAATCATTCTAATGGTTGTAAAGAATGACTGAGAATACAGCAAGTCACAGTGAATAGCCACAAATATGGAATCGATTTGTTCTTCATGCTTATTGTATTATCTTACTATTTATCAGACCCTGTGGGAAACGGTCTTTTTTTTTCTTTCCATGGATTGCATATTAGAAATGTTTCTTCTTCTTGTGCCATATCCGTCATCGGATGTTGGCGATCATGTTGGCGATCCTATTTTTATCAACAGCCGCACAAAAAAGTGCTGCTGAGTTTTGTTCAAACCAGTCCCTTAGATTTTGAAGCCATGATGTTCTTCTTCTGCATGGAGCTCGTTTGCTTTCAATCTTTACCTGGAGGATTAAGTGAAGTATGCTGTATTTTTCCAGGTGTCGCATCACATGTCCAAAATATTCTAACTTTCGCTAGAAATGTATACATAGAAATGTATACATGGCCTTAATTTATCTAGTCGTATTATAGCAGGGTTCTCCAAAGTGGTCAATATTGACCTCCAAGGATCCATTATTATATATTACTATTTGTAGTACTATTTGTTAAAAAGTATCTATTACATTATTTTCATATGATGAATATTTGAGGGTCAATGAACAATCTGAAACTTCATGAAGGAGTCAATGAGCTGAAGAATTTGGGGGGCCCTGTACTATAGGAATCCACAAAAAACTCCAGATACTTCTTCTCTGTTTTAGCAACAACTCATCTTAGGCCAGCCCTGATACTATTTTTGCATGTCCTTTTTTAAAGACAGACAATGTTCAATTTTGCAAAATGGGAACCAGAGGAGGGGGGGAATATAATCTTTCTTTTGAACCCAGGAGTCTGAAAAAAGATTAAAAGGACAAAAAAAAAGATTATGATTCACAATTTTCAGATATTGTATGAGAATTTGCCTTGCCTATCAGTTGTAATTTCCTTATAGCAAGTCATCCATCACAGATTACAAGTCTAACAGTAGGGTTATTCTAAATAATCGTCATTCCATGCAATTTACATTAGGTTCTTTTTTTTCAACATTCTCCCATCTAGTCCAATTTGGAATGATGGAGATCTATTTGTGACCTACTAGTTCCAATGTGGCTGTAATCCATGTAAAGTGATTAGCACCAGAATGCTTATCAATATGCTGTTGGGCTGAGTTTGACTTATGGTTTCTTATGCCAAAATCCTGCATTGCATTGCCTCAGGAGGAAAATTGAGCAACAAAGACAAGCATATATTCTAAGAATGAAATAGATTGGTAGTGCTATTCAGTTGAATAAATAAGGAAGGAAAGGGAGGAGATTTTGTTGTTTGTAGTTCTTTGTGCAGCACTTTTTTTCATACTGCATGCATAATGAAATACGGTACAAATATTCTTAGTTGAACATGGCTTACTATGTTCTCAAAAATGCTGAATTTTGGACAAATATATGCATTATATATAGACAAGGGTAGTAACCATCTGAGTCCTCCTAAGTAAACAAGCAACCAATCTCTACATTCATAATGAGACCCTTCCTCGTGGAACCATTTTCCTCTAGCTTTGACTGTGAGCTTAGTAGAAAACTATTCTTGATACCAGTGGTATCAATGCATAAGTAACAATATGCTGATAGCTAGCATGTTAAGGCAATTGGAAAGGTAGAAAAAATTATCTGTCTGCATTGCACAATTTCAGACATTGTCCTCCAGTCTTTTCAAGGCAGAGCATACTTACTTTTTTGCCTACGATTGTTCTTACAACAAAAAATAAATATCTAGGACTAGTTTTCAGAAGATTTTGGAAGTATTGGGCAAAATCCACACTTATTGGTAACCCCAAATAAACTGTGTATATTTTATGCCATTCTAGGTGGGATTGAACAAGATCAGGGGTGAAATCCAGCAGGTTCTGACAGGTTCTGGAGAACCAGTAGCGGAAATTTTGAGTAGTTCAGAGAACCGGCAAATACCACCTCTGGCTGGCCCCAGAGTGGGGTGGGAATGGAGATTTTGCAATATCCTTCCCCCAGGAGTGGGGTGGAATGGAATATTTGCAGGTTTCCTCCCCCAGGAGTGGGGTGGGAATGGAGATGTTGCAGTATCCTTCCCCCAGGAGTGGGCTGGGAATGGGGATTTTGCAGTATCCTTCCCCTGACATGCCCACCAAGCCACGCCCACCAAGCAACACCACGCCCACTAAGCCACGCCCACAGAACCGGTAGTAAAAAAAATTGGATTTCACCACTGAATAAGATATTTTGAGATTTGAGACGTCTTGTTCAGGCACTCTCCTATTGCAACACTCTCACTCTTGTATATTAAGAGCAAAAACTGAGCAACCAGATACTTTTTCATTTAATTAATTTAATTTCAACGCCCTTCTCAATGATCCTGGGTAGCTTATCATTACAAATAAAAATATATATGAAGAAAAACATTCAGTTAACTGGAAGATACACTTTATATCATGCATAAACACACAAACTACCAACCTGGTCTAGAAGACCAATTATGTTTCTAACAGATTACAGAAAGTCAATACAATGGGAACAGTACGAGGGGATACTGAAGGGATATCATTCCAGACACCAAAGGCTGCCACCAAGGAAGCATGATCCTTGAGTCCCATAAAAAGATATGTTTGATTGATGGAACCTTAAGTGTCCCCACTATGCCTCACCTCACTGAATGGCGAGAAATATATGAAGACAAGCAGGCTATATAAGTAATAGCCAGCACATCTTGAATTGCACCTGGAAGCCAACTAGTAATTAGCAAAACTTGCAAAACAGTGGGGACACATGCCCATCACATCACCGCATATATCACTGTGTTCTGAACTGGATGTAGCTTCAAGGGCAGTCCCATGTTGTGTGCAATACAATAAGCCCATTTGAGGTGATCAAGGCCCAAGTGATTGTCTGAAGAGCCTCCTGGTTCAGGAATGGGCAAAACTGGTGCACCAGCTGAACATATGGAAAGGAACTCTTGGCCATAGCTGTCACCTGCTTTTTGACTCCCAGATTACATACTGTACCAGTTTCACTTGGGGAAGTGTAAGCCCATAAGGCTAAAGCTGGAATATTTCTAGAACTGGGAGAACCAAACAAAGTCATGTGATCTTGCCAGGATTATTGATCTTGAGTCTGTTACTCTGTATCCAGATCCACATAGCCTCTAGGCACTAGGCTAAAACTTTGACATGGTTATATCAATGGTGAAGTGTATCACTGACATTTTTATGATACCTGACTTCAAACCAATGGGTGATCCCACCAGGAGTGGGTTCTAACTTACCTCGCTGCTGGTTCACTTCCTCCCGTGCCGCTTGGGCGCGCATGTGTTGCACACCATGCAGCCATGCCGCGCGGGCGCATGCACAGTACTGAAAAAAAATGTGTGCGCAGAAGCGAAAAACAAAGCCGGAGAGCCGGTTCAGGGGCGTGTCCAGCCGGCCATCACTGCCAGTTTGGTGAGCATGGGGAAATTCCCGCTACTGGTTCTAAAGAACCGGTCCGAACCGGCAGAACCCCACATCTGGATCCCACCCAGCAGTTTTATGTAGATCAGGCATGTCAAACATGCAGCCCGCGGGCCGGATATGGCCTGTGCAGGCCATGTCCACCCCAGGCTTACAAGGGCAAAAACAATCCCGATACATGACAATACGGTATGCGATGCAGTCAGGTTTGACACCCCTGATGTAGATGTTAAACAAGAGGGGAAAGAGTATAAAGTGCTATATCACCTCACAAACAAGGGTCCGTAGGCACAAACTGTCCCCCACCCCAACACCAATTGAAACCAGCTACAGAGAAAGGAGGAAAATAATCATAAAACAGTACCTCTGACTCCCAACACTCAAAGTTCATTTGAAAGGATATCATGGCCAAAGATATCAAAAGGCACACAGAGATCAAGGAGTGCCAAGATGGATGTAGCTCCTTCATATTGACTCCAGGCAGGACACTGACAAGTACAACAATTGCTATTTCTGTACTGAACCCTGTTTTGAACCCTGACTGAAATTGGCCTGGATAATCTATTTCCTTCAGGATCCTCCAGACCTGAAGCTCAAACCAGCCTCTTCACCAACTTGCTTAGGAAGGGGAAGTTGAAGACTAGATGGAAACTCTACAGGATGAATGATTCAATGGATGGCCTCTTGGTTCTCTCAGCTGCAGCCAGCTGCAGGAATGGCCTCCAGAATGATCAACTGTATCAATCGCCAAGTCTCCCTGCTGGCATCATTCCTATAGAATATCAGACTAACTATAGTGATAAAACATCCTATCAAGCACTTTCATTTGTAAGTCATTTCTATTATATTAAGCATTGTCTTATGCTAAGAATTATATTGAGAAAAGAAATAGCAGTAGGGTCACTACTACAAAATGCTTCATTTTTGCCCACTCATATTGTCAGGCTAAATATATTAACTGTGTTTTAAAACTTCTTCAACCTACATCATTCCACAACACAGAAGGGTACCTTTAAAATATTTGAATTATTATAATGTACCAGATGTGTTTATTTTTCACCCTGCCACAATTTCATTTACTTTCATTTATTGCATTCTGCTTTTCCCGAGGAGAATAGCACTCGGCATTAGGCAGGTAACCATTTGCAAAACAAAATGAAAACCCTAATATATTTTTCTTCTGTTTATTTGGTTCAAAAGTTACATGTGTTATACACCTTTGTTTATAGAGATAATTTGGGTACTGTTAGCTTCTCTTTCTGTATTTTGTATGTTGCTCCTTATTACTTATGACCTCCAGCTATCATTGATGCTAAATGCTAGAAATGTTTCTATTTACTGTCAAAATTTAAATGAATTTAGGCTCCCATCCCAGGAAAGTAGCAATGATATTAAATACTTCATTTGGGGGGGGGGGAATCTAATTTATTCTCAATTTATACTATTAGCTACCTATCCCCCAAAGTAACATTTTAAAAAAAAGATGTTACAAGCTGAGATAGGGGATAATAGCATGCCTTTCCTAAGGGTTCCCCTCAGTTAAGATAATTACAAGAGGCTGCTACCAATCCTGCTGAACTTGCTAACACCTCTCCCCCTCCCCCCCAAGGCACAGCCAGATGTTAAAGTGTTTTCCTCCATCCTGTGAGCTGGCAGAAAAGTATGCCAGCATAATTATGTTGCTCTCATTTTCATTCCCTGTTTTGCCTCAGTAACAAGGTTGGCAGGTACCATTGTTCTTCCTGTTTTAATGAGGAACAAGTTTTAAAGGGTGATTGTTAAATTCCTGTACCTTTGTTTTCCCTTCCACTAAGAGTCATCTTCTGGCAAGAAAAGCAACCTCTCCAGAATGTATGGAGGGGTGAGGACGGGAAGATCTGGTGGGTACATAGGTATAGGGTCTCCTGCTTTGAGCAGGAAGTTGGAGTAGAAGACCTCCAAGATCTCTTCCAACACTGTTATTCTGTATTCTATTCTGACTGAGGTAGAGTCACCAGGTGCTGCTCAGCTAACAGACTGCATGCATGGAGGTGGCTTGAGGCCCATTGCCTATCATCTAGGCCAGGGGTGTCAAACTGTGATGTATCTCAACATTTTTTCCCTTTGCTAAACCAGGGGTGGGCGTGGCCAGCGCGTGACGCATCCAGCCCACGGGCCGCGAGTTTGACACCCCTGATCTAGGCTGTTTCTGAGTAGAGGCCTAAAGTTTTTCTGAAACAGTGCTAATAGTCTGGCTGAGTTTATAGGAATTGGTGGAGGGCACAGTGGCTCAAGAGGAGCCAGGAGACAACAACTGATAAAAAGATTCTCCTCCTTGACCAGTTCTGCAAGTGAAGGGCAATGGTGGCAGTGAGAATCCATGAGTAACTGCTCTTGGAAGTAGCCTACAGAGTAAACAACATGGTGCCTGTCCTGCACACGCAATTGAAACAACAATGTGAAAAAGTATAGCCATGAAAAATGCTTTGCTGGCAGAAGAAGCAGAATACCTAAAACCACCCAACCAGCAACATAGGACTAACACTTTTCCAATAATGCTAAAGTTTCTTTTTTTTTTTAAAGGACATTAAATCCCTTTATAAAAAGAGATTGCTTAAGACCTGGAGGGTGTGGCAGATGACTCTGCAAAAGCTGCCAGAAGTCCTATTTCTTCAGTAGCCCAGGCCAAAATAATCAGAAACAAAGAAGCCCAAAATTGTTGATCAGAGCTGGGCAAATCATAGCCTGTGAATGTGCTGTCATCCACATTCTCCATGAAAGCATGCTAGGCCACCAAAAACTGGAACAGTCAAAGATGGCTTTAAACTAACTTAGCTGTAAGCAGGGGAAGAGAAAAAGGCCATGTTATGAAGACATGGCTTAAAACGTGTTACTGGTGTATGTTTGTGCTTCATTTAGAACATGGGTGTCCAACCTTTTGGCTTACCTGGGCTGCATTGAGTGAAGAGGAATTATCTTGGGTCGCATATAAAATATATAATATAATTAATGTATATAAATCACTTAATAATGTTAAAAGTTCATGATCTTGTGCGGCCGCATTAATAGTTGTCCAGGGCTGCATGCAGCCCCTGGGCCACAGATTGGATGTGCCTGATTTAGGGGAACATGAGGATGACCCCTTAGTTTTCTCAGCTGGGGAAGTTCTTTCTATAGCCTTTCTATCCAGGGCTTCTTCCTTTAAACCGCTGCACAGTATTGGGTGTTCATAGATTCATCCATGTTACAACTCTATTGTGCAAGCTGCACTGACTTCCAGTTTCCTTCCAGGTACAATTCAAGGTGCTGGTGATCCCCTTTAAAGCTCCACATGGCATGGGGTCTAGTTATTTGTGGGACCACAGTTCTCCCTAAGAATTTTTGGCCATCTCTCTTGATTGGATAGGATAGGCATACTTCAAATCCCTTCTCTGAAATGCTGCTGCCAGTTGAGATCTTGGAAATGCGCCTTTTCTATGGCTTCCCTTTCCTATGGTAAACTCTCCCCTCACTGATTTGGCAGGACCCTTCCCTTTAGGCCTTTCAGAAGGTCATCAAAACCTGACTTTTGACCTAGGTGTTGGGATGGGATGGGATGGGATGGGATGGGATGGGATGGAATTAATGTGAGCTTGCTGTGGAACATCCTAAGAGAGTGATTCCAGCCCAGAGTTTATGTTTTTGTTTGATTGTTTTAATGTTCTATTGTTTTATGATTCTGTTTTATAGTTACTGGTTTTTATTGCTTTTGTGAGCCACTCAGAGCTGTTTTAAAATGTGTGGCCATACAAATCTTTAAATAAATAAATAAATAAACGGCCCACCTTATGTGACAAAACTAAGCAATCTAAGCACGTTTTTTTTTTAACATTTACATAGATCATAAATGTGTCATCTAAACTTTGCCTCCTTTTTTTATTAAAGAGGAACTGTTACAAAAAGTTTTGAAAAGGAACAGGTGACTTTCCCTCCACCTTTTTCCCCTTTCACAATACATTCTAATTATTCAAAGCTTATTTTACAAATACTGCCTTTCCTTTATTTGATGCTTTCAAATATTTATTTGATGCTTTCAAATATTTGATGCTTCAGGTTCAAGAGCCGAGGTGGCGCAGTGGTTAGAGTGCAGTACTGCAGGCTACTTCAGCTGACTGTTCAGCAGTTCAGCGGTTCAAATCTCACCGGCTCAAGGTTGACTCAGCCTTCCATCCTTCTGAGGTGGGTAAAATGAGGACCCAGATTGTTGGGGGCAATATGCTGACTCTGTGAACCGCTTAGAGAGTGCTGTAAAGCACTGTAAAGCGGTATATAAGTCTAAGTGCTATTGCTATTGCTATTGCATTTAATTGACTTCTCAGTTTGTTATTCTAAGGTTAGTCATTTTTCTTCACATTCTCAGTACTGGACAAATCCTTGAGCTGGCTGGCTGGCTGGCTGGTTGGCTGGCCGGCTGGGTTGTTTGCTTCCTTTCGGTGTGTGACTATAATACTGCATTTCAGCTTTCAGAATTTAATTAGTTGGATCTTCATTACACTCTCATTAGTACGGCACACCACACCAGACTTCAATCTGACATGAAAGTGGCCTTGAATTAATGATTAAGATTTGTACTATCACTGAGATTTTACTTTGTATGACATTCCTGGAAACCTGGTTTTACCATATTTAGTAATCATGAAAGCCAGCTTCAAGATTTCATCCAAAAGAATTCTTCATCTTTCCAAGGGTATTCCATGACACGGTAGGAAGAACTTGTCCTCTTGTAATTTTTGCAAGTTGTTACAAACTCTGTCCTGCATATTGCACCCCATGCCAACAAAGCATGATCTCCTAAAGCATTATGTGCCAGATTGTGCATTCTTCAACAGTCATCAATGTAACTATGAATAGTGTCATTACATTTAAATGTGAATTTGAAGTGTCATTCAAATAATAATCTTCCCTATTTAGAGAAGAAATACACTACCCAGCCACCAAATTACAGACCTGAATCCATCTTTTAGAACATTCAGAAATATGATGGCTGCGAGTTATAATTCTATCAAGAAAATACTTCAGAACAGCAACGTGAACCTATCTATGAATTTATCCAGAAGTTGCAACCAACAAAAAATTCCTAGGGACAGAAGTTACTTTCCATTGACTAAACAGAAGAGATAATATTTACAGCATGCTTCTTCTGCGCTCCTGTTTGCTCCCTCCCTAATCTGCTTTGGGGAAGAAGAAAAAAAATGAGTTTCTAGTCCATGGATTAGAAACAAAGGAACATGAAAGCCTTCACACCTAAAACCTAAAACAGTTAAATATAAAAAGTTTTAAGGGAAGATTCAGTATTTGACAGAATTCCCAATTCTTATAGAGAGGGCTCTGGTGGACTGGTGCAATAAAAGTAACCTGGTTCTAAATGTTGATAAAACAAAGGTGATCATTGTAGATTTTAGAAAGAGCCAGCATAGTCATACTCCACTCAGTATCAAGGATGCAGCTGTAGAGGTGGTCAACAGTATTAAGTATCTGAAGGTGCAGATAACTAACAATCTGAATTGGTCTCTCCACACATCATCCTTAGTGAAGCGTGCAAACCAGCGTCTGCATTTCCTGCATCAATTGAGGACAGCACATCTTTCTTCTTCTGTCCTGGCCACTTTTTACGAGGCACGGCTGAGAGTGTTTTAACAAACTGCATCACTGTTTGGTTTGGTGCAGGGGTGGGTTCTGGTTTTCTTTGCTGCCAGTTCGCTCAGTGTTGCGCCATGCGGGTGCGCGGGCACTTTGTGTGTGCTTCGCGCATGTGCAGTGCTTAAAAAAAGCTTCTGCGCATGTGCAGAAGCAAAAAACAAGATGGCAGAGCCTATGGCGCTGCCAAAAGAACCAGTTCGGGGGCGTGGCAGGCCTGGGTCGCTGCCAGTTCTAGTGACCCAGGCCGTCAAGTTACTACCGGTTCTATAGAACCGGTCCGAACCGGGAGGAACCCACCTCTGGTTTGGTGGCAACAGTGCCTCAGATAGAAAGTCCATACACAGAGTGGTAAGGACAGCCGAGAAGATTATAGGAAGCTCACTTCCTGTTATTCAGGATACTGCTTATAAGCGCTATGTGCTTAGAGTCAAAGCATTGTTAGAGACTCCACACACCAACTTCAAGGTCTGTTTCTGTTGCTTCCCTCTGGGAGGAGGTTTCGAAGTATTTCTATTCAGCCTATTGCTCCCAACAATCTGGGTCCTCATTTTACTGACCTCAGAAGGATGGAAGGCTGAGTCAACCTTGAGCCAGTGAGAGTCGAACTGCCGAACTGCTGGCAGCCAGCAGTTAGCAGAAGTAGCCTGCAGTACTGCATTCTAACCACTGCGCCACCACGGCTCCTTATAATAAGAGGTTAGCAAATGAAAAAAAAACACATGCTCAGAGAATTCCTACAATTGAATATTCCAACACCGAGCTACGTATATTCTCTGCAATCTCAATTCTTCAGTATCTCTTTTTTTAAATAAAAGTTCTTTGTTGAGGCAAGCTTTATTCCCATTTGTTCTTCCTTAATACTGGATAGCTTAGAGTTGCTAATTTCAGCTTTTTCCCATATGTATTTTCCATCATGCAGTTATCAGCCTGGGGATGTGATGCTCCTGAAGTCTTCTAAAATAAATCTAATGAAAGTAACATGTAACAAGTTAACTCAGCTCGACTGAAACTTACACTTTACACACTTGTATATAAAGAAATCATGCAGAGATGAAATGCTAAATTGGAATTTTATATTTGTTTATTTGTTTTGTTGTAATGTGTACATGAATTCTCTGTGGGGCTGTAATGAAATCAAATTAGCTGGAAGCCTGACTTTGAAATGGTGTCCTGGGCTTAAGCCAGTTATGGCTGCCTTGAGTATGACCCTTTGAGGTGATTCAAATTGACAGTATGAGAAATTGAATAGGAAGGGCCAATTGATAGCTGCCTATCAGCTGAAGGAAGAACAGAGCTTAGAGCTGTGGAATGAGCAAATTTGGAAATGAAGCCCTTCGGGGAGAAGGACTAGAGGTGACACAATAGCAGTGTTCCAATATTTGAGGAACACAAAGAAGAGAAGGGGGGGGTATCAATCTATTCTCCAAAGCACCAAAGGGTAGAACAAAAAGCAGTGGATGGAAACTTACCAAGGAGAGAAACAACCTAGAACTAAGGAGAAATTTCCTGACAGTGAGAACAATTAATCATTGAAATGGCTTGTGTTCAGACGTTGTGGGTGCTCCATCACTGGAGGTTTTTAGGAAGCAATTGGACAATCATTTGTCTGGAATGGGGTTGGACAAGAAGACCTCCAAGGTCCCTTCCAACTCTATTATACTATTCTAATTCTGTTAAGTCTTGAAGAGCAGAATTAGTAGTTGACCAGAACTGATGCTTAAGGAGAACAGAAAGCCACAGGAAACAAAAAACAGAGACCAGTACCAAAAAGTGTCAAAAAACATTCTACTGAATGCAAATCAGTAGATAAACTCTGAAATATCTGAATCATCCTAGCTGTAAAAATAGGAGAAAGAGTGGGAGAAAGTGCTAGATAAACTGGTATGAAAAGAAAAATAGGTTAGTAAAGGAGGAAATTTACTGTGCTGGGAAGGAACATCTTGGATATTAAAAACCACAATCTATGAACTACATATTGAAGCAATTTCATCTTTACGGTTGAAGAGAAACATTTTATCTTGTTTATTTACATATGTATTCATCTTCTAAACTTGTTTATATTGGAGATATATTTTATCTTTATGCTGATAATGAACAGTTTATTTGGGTTTTATGGTTGATTGTGTCAGTACACTGTGTGGACCTCCAAGTTGGTGTCATGGAGCAACAGTACATTGACTTGCAAAATAGTCTCTAGATTAGAAGTTATGTATCACATAAAAGAATGTGAATGTACTTGAGGTAAAAGTGCAGTTTGATTGCACTTGTGATAAACTCTCCAACATATGGTAAATCTGATAAATTTATTTTTATTTTATTTTATTTGTTTGTCAAGCATGTATAAGATAACAGATATAAGTATAAACATGATTATGAATATATGAAATGGATACAAATAAATGGGGACGGTAGGCACGTTGGTGCGCTTATGCACGCCCCTTATACACTGTCCTTTGCCATTAATGCTACCTGCGGCACAAGTTCAACAAAAGTAGTCAATCTATAGCTTATTCCTCTTATGAAAAAGCAATATGTTAAAAACAAACAAAAAACAACCCCGGATGAACCAAAGTTACGATTGGCTGTGGAGATCAATATCTGAGGGCCAATACCACAAACTCTATGGGTGTGGAAGATTCCAACTTAGGTCAAAAGAGTATATGCTAAAGAGCAGAAATGACATGAAACAAGAATAGAACAGCACCATGAATTTAGAATAAAAGAAGGGAAAGGATGTTGTAAATCTAAGTGAAGATGGTTTGATCTTCATGGAGCCATTAATGTATGCAAAGAACTAAAGATGCGAGTTTAATTATGAATAAAAATAATAACGTGCGTGTCAAAACATTTGAAGCAATGCTATCTAAATTGTAGTTGTATATTAAACAGGAAACCATAGGTTAGAGATAGCTGTGAATGATGAATAAAATGGTGATAATAGAAGAAACAGAAATGAATTTGGGGATAAATCATACAACAATCAATGTGTCAGCTGATCACCAATAGAGACTCTTTAGGATCTAAAGACAACAGGTTTAAATCAAAGTAAAGATCCTAAATGGATTTCATGGAACAAATATAAAGAGAGCTGCAGAGAAATAAGAAATATACAGTACCAATCCATGTCCCTTCAGTTTGTTAAAAACACCAAGGAACACTAAGGACACCTCAGTTTGCTAGGGACACCAAAGAAATGTCAGTGGTCAGATCCCCTTAAGCTGGCATTTATGCATCAGTTTTTCTTTCCAGGTCTTTAGTCTACCTTGAGCTTCAAAGTACCTTTGCAACTTTTTTACACTTTTTTAAAAAAACAATAACACCTGGAGATGGCTTGACATCATGTCTTATCAGAGACTTCCTCACAACGTCAGACAGTTGAAGAGATGTTTTAAATAAAGCATCATCTCTACACCTGGCCATGATCTGATGACACATCTTGTGAACTCAGATGACCACTGCCCACCCCCTGAAAAAAAAAGCAGGTATTAGATTAGAGAACTCATGTTGTCCTCTTTAACTAGTACAGGTAACAATATAAATAAAAAATCTCAGAGGCAAGAGTAATATTAAAATCCACAAAGCTTGCTAATTTACACTAATTGCTAAGTGCAAATGCGGAGGCATTTAGAATACAAAGTTTGCTATTTTACACACAATTTGCCACAACTTGTTATAGTGTCTATTTTACATGGGCAGAAGAAAAAAGTGGATCACATTATTAGTTTCTCACCATTGCATTTGGAGAACCAACAATGAATGAGGTACTCATATTTGGGGAATAACTGTTGGATTACTTGTAAAGACTACATAAAGATGGGTTGTATAAGTGATTATAAAAATTAAAGAACTGCAGCAAGAAGATGAATTGATGTATCTTTGTAAAATAAATATATAGTAATAAAATAAAATTAGAAAGTAATATAATATATTGCTAAAGTGAGATATGGATGGAGAGGAATTTTTAAAACATACAACTAATGGTAGCAAGGTAGTGAATAATGTGTTGCCTGTTGCAAGGAGTGACTCTTGGGCAAAAGAAATGAAAAATTGCTATGTATAGAATGTGCCAGGGGTGAAATCCAATTCTTTTTACTACCGGTTCTGTGGGCGTGGCTTGGTGGGCGTGGTGTGGTGTGTCTTGGTGGGAGTGGCTTGGTGGGCATGGCAGGGGAAGGATACTGCAAAATCTCCATTCCCACCCCACTCCTGGGGGAAGGATATTGCAAAATCTCCATTCCCACCCCACTCCTGGGGGAAGGATATTGCAAAATCTCCATCCAAAATCTCCACTCTGGGGACAGCCAGAGGTGGTATTTGCCGGTTCTCCGAACTACTCAAAATTTCCGCTACCGGTTCACCAGAACCTGTCAGAACCTGCTGGATTTCACCCCTGGAATGTCCCCACTTTGTTACAGGGAAATGAGAGCCATGTATTCCAAGAGAAACTCTGAATGTAGCAGAAATTGATTATTTAAGAAGTGTGTGATGGTTAAACAAGAAGAGATAGGGTCAAGAATAAAGGAGTGCTGAATGAATATGGATTAAATGCAAAAGTGAATGACCGGTATAATATAATTGGCTTGGTCATAGAGAATGAATGAGGGTTGAATTGCAAAATAAATATTTGAAGGAAAACTGCATGGGTTGGGAACAAGGGAAAGACCAAAAGTCAAGGTTGGGTGGGATTTATATGATCCTTTTAAAAAAATGATGAAATATTTAATTTAAAGAACAAGATACAGTGTTGGAAATGGTGCAGGCATGTAAGTTGAAACAAGGATGGTTTGCAAAGTTAGAAAGGTATACAGAGTATAATAAATTGGTTGATGTAAACTACTTAAGCCATGTTTCTTTTTCCCTTTTTATCTTATGTCTTTAATCCCTTTGGCTTACTACTTTTCATGCCTTTCTATGCTTTCCATAATATTGTTTATCCCAATATTGTTTATTCCCTTCCCAAAAGGAAATGTGTGTGTGTGTGTGTGTGTGTGTGTGTGTGTGTATCCAGCATTGTTTGCTTCATAAACCATTTAACAATAGGTTTTTCTAGTTCAAACTTTAACAGTTTAAAACAAGCAATATGGATAGAGGGGTTCCCCCCCCCCCTTAACTAGTGATAGTTAAGAACTCTTTTCTGTAGCAATGCAGGTAATTTTTGTTGATGCCACACTGTAAGCAACAATTCAGCAATGCCTCTCTTAAGAGTTTATGACCATGTATTTTTATATTCGGTTAAGAAGACAATTGAGACAATCATTTCAATTTTATTCTGAATTTTGGGGGATGGAGGGATAGGGCAATTGTAAGAGGGATCCCATTTGTCTTCTCTTTTCTTGAAATAAACTATCTCCTGAAAATACCGTATTTTTCCATCTATAAGACACCCCCATGCATAGGACACCCCCCCACACACACACACACTTTTCTTACCCAAAATTCAGAAATCAATATTTTAAACATTAATAAATAGAAGACATTTATTTTGCAGAGTAAGACATTCGCTTACCGGTACTGATATTTATTTTTTTGTTTTCTGACATTTTTATGGGCTCAGAACACTCCGACATTACCACTCCCTGTTGCATCTGGGCACTGGCTACACAGTCTGACGTCAGTTACATAAGGCTCATGATTGGAGAAAACCTGTTAGCTTGTCTCTGCAATTGGAAGTTTTGCTCGTGAGGCTAGTTTGCAGAGATAAGATATCAGCAGTTTCGCAACTGCGATTCTCCTCCCCCCCCCGGTGTATAAGACACCCCTCCATTTTTAGATAAATATTTTTAAGAAAAAGTATCGTCTTATACACGGAAAAATACGGTATTTTGTTATATATTCATCCCATTTGTGACTTCAGAACAACGTACCATCACTTGTAATATAACAAGAAAGTCCACAATGAAACCCTTAAAGGATTACAGTTACAAACAAATGTTTTAGTTATTGACCTAACTTTTCTTCCAGAAATAGAAGACCTTTGCTGCCTCTGAAATTGAAATATTTCTTTGGAATTATACAGGATAGGTGGAATTGGCTATAAATGGAACAAGATTTGCTAGACATTGTGTTACTTGTGTTTATAAAATAGCAAGTTAAGTAGTAATCACACGAGTCATTCCGAAAACAATACTTTGAATAAACTCTCCATTAATGAAGGTGATATACTCAGAAGAAAATCAACAAATGGCATAATACTAACTAAATCATATTTTCTCTGAACACCTTTCAGCAATTCAGAAGCATAATGGAAGCACTGAATTATAAATACAGTCAGAATGAACCACCATTGCTTGAAAATTAAATCATGTTTTATTTGATATATTTGTATTCGTACTACTACTAGTGTTTAACATTGTAGAAGAAGTGTGAATGAGAATTAATGTATAGAGCTGCTAGATTTGAGCTACCAAAATTAGGACAACTATTTGATGGCAGCAAAGAGACTTAGAAAACTCGAATGCTTTGCTGGTATCATCCTGATTTTTGAAATTCAGAACTTTTAGCCATATCAATATATAATTTAATTATCTTTTCTTCTGTAGGCTAAATACTTAGAATGTGGTGTCCAAATCATAGTTTTATGGATCCTAGAAACACAACTAATTTCAGAAATAAATAAAGCAAGATCATTACCCACATATCCTTGTTCCACATATCATAATTGGTGATATTTCTACTCATTGTCTAGTCAGTGTTTTCAGACAATTCGACATAAACAATTCCAAAGATTGTTAATATGGTTCAATCTAAAACAGCATGGTGGCTTTGTGGTGAAGACACTTGACTCCCACTGAGAAGGTTGAAGTTCAATCCTAGGTAGCAGCAGATGATTCTCTTTTAGGATGCAAAGAAAAAACACCTGCAAATGCCACATAGGCATCAGGAAGGGCATCCAGCCAGTAAATGTTCAGCTCCATCCAGTGGTCCCAACTCTACCCCTACTTAAGGGATTACAGTGTCATAAAAAGGAAGTTAATATGGTTCAATCTGTCAGGCTCCTTGGCTTACTTTACCTTAATATTATCTATTTTTATTTCAAACATTTAAGCTAGAAACTGGCATCCTGCAAAGTGGAATGACTGCCTCTAAGATCATCTTTATTGATAAATCTCTCTCTGCATCCTTCTAAAAATGATAGCTGGACATAACCAAATAGCCAAATGCTAGGAGAGAAAAAACTATAGAATAGCAGGACACATCCTAGGAAGGAGATATTTCTGTTTTGTTTTTTATTTCAAAGATGCATAAGTCACATAAGCAGGACCAGCAGGAAGAGTATTCCTCACAACACATTGCCCTGCTATAATCTGGGCAGTTATACAAGAAATAATTGCCATCTTTGGAATATTTCATCCTACATGGAATTTTGCCCAATCGTTTAATTTGCTGTGGAAGTTCAGTTTAGACTATCCCTAATGCAGATAACATTGTTTGAAGTGTGAGTCCTCAAATGTGATCTGACACATCACAGCACTTTTCCTTTTTTGTTAATTTTAGGAAATGTTAATGATTAGCTCTAGGGTTTAATTGAAAGTGATTCAAATCCATGATTTAAGTTTGTACTCAATTGAGCCATTAGAGTTAGAACATTGCCACAGTTTGCTTAATAGCTAACAATAGCTGAATATATATTATCCGCACTAAACAGAAAGCTGAATCTTAATATATTGACCCCTAAAAATATCTAATTAGCTTTCCTTTCCTCATTTGCTGACTTGTAAGATGATGAAGTATAAAGTCTACTGGAAACTTGGACCTGGGAATTAAAATGAACTGAAAAATCAGCGTGAGAGGGTTGTTTTCTTAGGAGGAAACCCTAATTTTATTGAAAGTTTGCTGAGATTCAATCAACATAGTGTTTCTATTTAGATGCTCATCAGTTATTACAGAGAAGTCTAGGAAGTATCCCTGTGGCATTTGGGTAGGTGAGGAACACTTTTCTTAAAACCTTGCAAGCAAAATCAGGATGTTTTCGGTGTTGTGAATCACTGCCCAAGCCTCACCTCTGCTCCAAAGCTTACTTGGGCAGGAGAAGACAGTCCCAAAGCATAGTAGAATGCATTTTCATTTCTTCTGAGTGCTGGAAAAAAATGAAAATGAAAAGCTGATTCTTTGAACGTTAGTTCCCATGAGGAAAGGCCCTACAGCAGGTTTAAGAAACCGTGTGAGGCAAGAGGCACATTTTGAATTTGAAGAGCATTTTGTGAGCATATTTACAAACTGGGATAGTTTGGGAGAAATGCCAGTTTTACAAAATGGCTGCCATAGTGGGGCAGAGCCCACAGGATTGTGACTATAGACAGCAACCACAATTCCTGCAAGGCAAACTAGCCAAAAGAGGGCTCTCTCTACTATCTCAGTGGCACCTTCTTTGGGCCTGAAGACATTACTGAAGATGAGATGATGTTAGAGGCTGGTGCTTGCTTTGGAAAGGAAGAAGAAAAGAGTAGAAGAGGAAGAATCATTTCCTTTCTTTTCCCTGTTGCACCTTCTTCTTGCTCTTGCTACTCCTAATCGGAGAAGAAGTGGGGAGATAATACGTTCAGCTGCGAGAGTAGTAGGGATGGCTTTGAGATTGTTAGCAGGCATCTAAGCACTGGGATAGAGATGGATGATGCTCTATTTGACTTGGAAACATTTCTGGATTTTGCCCAGTTTGTCCAAACCCAGTCAACACAAACATTTTAAGAAGTCACTTCTTTCCAATCACATGCCAGTGCAAATATCTCTGGGGCAGAGCAAGCATCAGTCAGGAACTTGTGGCCATCTAAATCTGTTTTGTTATTTTAAAGCTGTTAACTGAATTATGGAATATACACCACTCTGAGTCATACAACATGGAGGGACATTCAGGTAGTCCTCGACTTACGACCATAATTGAGCCCAAAATTTCCACTGATAAGCAAAACAGTTGTTAAGTGAATTTCTCCCAGTTCACTATCTTTCTTGCACAGTTGTTAAGTGAATCGCTGCAGTTATTAAATTAACATGATTGTAAAATGAATCTGGCTTCCCCATTGACTTCGTTTGACAGAAGCTCACAAAAGGTGATCACGTGACCCCGGGACACTGCAACCATCATAAATACATGTCAGTTGCCAAGCATCCAAATTTTGATCACATGATCACAGAGATGCTGCAATGGTTCCAAGTATGAAAAATGGTCATAAGTCATTTTTTTCAGTGCCGTTGTAATTTCGTACAATCCCTAAATAAATGGTTGTAAGTCGAGGACTATCTGTATTAGTACTAGAATTAATTTGCACATGAATGCTGGAGTACAGTCTCCAACATCCTTTCGCATCGGCCACACTGGTTTGAGCTGTAGAGTTGTAGTTCATAAACGTGAGGAGCACTGGAGATTCCCCACCTCCCATCTAGAGATCAGATTCCATTAATAGCCACCCAATGTGTTAAAATTCCAACACATCTGTATTGTGCTTTTCTTATTGACATTAAATTTCTCATATGCCATACTCCGTTCTGATTTTCCTATCTTTGATTTGATTTACAGGTTTTAATAAAATAGTCTGAAAATTTAGCAGACGCATATAAAATCAGACCTTGAACAATACAATTTTGCCATTCTATTTATGCATGGAAATCGGATGAGATGGAATTCTTCTTCAGTCTGCCACTTTTGCTTGTAATAAAATGACTGGTTTATGGGAAATAAGGCCGTGTTCTCAGTACTTGACCTAGATTTATGATAGAACTTGTAAAAGTATTTGGTTTCAATAAATCTGATGGATTAAACACCATTCTTGTTAACATTTTGATAGACATCCTCTTTTGTAGGCATATAATTGCCAAAGGAGCAGTGCAAATATGGCTATTAAAATTAAAATTCAGACATGAAATAGTGCTACCTGTATCTAGCAATATCTATACCAACCTTGTTTTATGGTGATCAGGGGGAAAAACATGATACCTTTTTTTTAAAAAAAAAGAACAAAGTGGCTTAATCAAGAACTGAAGTTCTTTTTTAAAAGATGAAAAAAGTCTATTCTGCTCACCTACAGCAAAGAAACTTACCTTCTGCAGTATTTAGGTGCCGAGTACTCTCCTGTCTGTCTCATAAGAGGATTATAAAGTGCAAGCTTCAGGATAAAAGGAAATATTAAAAAGAGTTATTAAAACTGACAATTTAATGCAAGCAATATGGCATTAAACATTTCTTCTCTTCAGTGGCTGATATTGTAAATATAATTTTATTTCACTTGAATGTTGACTGGTCATTCTAAATGAGTATTTGTTGTAGAAACTTTAGGCTGCCGAAAGCCATAATCCATAATCCAGGTTTGATCACTTAATTCAGCTTTTGAAGGCTGGCATGAAAGACAAAGGTATCTATGAAGAGCCGAGGTGGCGCAGTGGTTAGAGTGCAGTACTGCAGGCTACTTCAGCTGACTGTTTAGCAGTTCAGCGGTTCAAATCTCACCGGCTCAAGGTTGACTCAGCCTTCCATCCTTCTGAGGTGGGTAAAATGAGGACCCAGATTGTTGGGGGCAATATGCTGACTCTGTGAACCGCTTAGAGAGTGCTGTAAAGCACTGTAAAGCGGTATATAAGTCTAAGTGCTATAAGTGCTATTGCTATTTTGTTAGGAATGGCTCTTATTCAGCAGCAAAACCCAGTAGGCATGTAAAGCTCTGCCATCAAGTTCACAGTACCCCACATTATAAGCAGGTACTATTTAAGTGCTGTTGAGTTTTGTCCAAACAAGTCCCTTAGATTTTGAAGCCATGATGTTCTTCTTCTGCCTGGACCTCTACTCATTGAAAATTGAAAAGCAAGGATAGGCAACTTGTGGCTTCCAGATGTTGCTGAATTAGAGTTCCCAGCAGCCAGCATGGTCAACCGAGAAGGGAATATTGGTGGTCCACAGATTCACTATGATTATTGTTAGCTCATGGAAGTTCATCAAGTAAATAAATGCTTGTTCTTTCCAACACTGACACTGTACAAAAGTGAAAGTTGGACTTTGAAAAAGCAGTATTGATACCTTTGAGCTTTGATGTTGGAGAAGTGTACAGATGGAAGAGAAGGGAGGGAGGGAAAGACAACAACCAACAGCAAGGTGGATGGACTCAAGACAATGAATGTGCCATTGGAAGACCTGAAGACCAGGCCAATGTAAGATTGTCCTGGGGTAGGTCTATCTATGTGGTTGTTAAGAGTCCACACTGACTTGATGGCACATAATCAAATCAAATCAATTAATCCAACTTACTGTGTGGTCTTGAGTTAAATACCCAGCTATAAACCTGGGGGACCTTATAATAATGACTTACATTTCCAAACTTTCCAGCCAGCCAGAAGTGACCATTAGAAATGTTGGATTATAATCCCCGAATACTGGAAATTCTCATTGAAAAAAACATCAGGTGAGGAAGAGGGGTATATTCTTTTATAAAGTGAAAAAGGATTCTAGAGGCAAAAGGAGATTTGGTTCCTGATGAATTAGAAGAAGAAAAATTCTCAGCTTTTTAATATGTATCTGTCTCATCGGTGCAGAGTCATTGCAGCGGTTGGCATAATTTCTGCATATACTTTCAGAGACAGCAGGATGGCTGTTAGCCCTCCCCTTCCTAGTTTCTATTGAAACCATACAAAGAATGGCTTTTGTGAGCTATTTTGTTGTCTAATATTCCAAAAGTATATTTGTGAAAACAAGATAAGACATGTGAAGTTCTTCATAATACATTCAACTGAAGCAGAAGGGACTTTTTTTTCCAACAAGGCATAAAAGAGTAATGAATTTTTAAAACTCACTAGCACCATAATATTATTGCTACAAACTGGTTGCCCAGTGTTCTCTGCCTCCATAAACCTGAGAAAGGGAAGGCAATCTAAGGAGCCAACCAACAACTGTAATCTAAAATCCATCTAGAAACTGTCTAAACCTTCATTTCTGTGTTTCTGATCTTCACTGATATTTTCATCTTAGGGATAGATGGAGGAAATTCTATCTTATTGATTAAATATGTCAACGTTCTATGTTATTTTTTTATTATGAGGTGATTGGATTACGATTGGAAGCCAAGTGGGAATGTGGAACTTTCTTGGTCTTTGCAAAGCTAATCCGAAGAAAATTAAGGCCATATTGTCAGCATGGTTCTGATCACTGAAACTCTTATGAAGGATTTTTTTCCCTCCCATTTATGGTATATGTAGATAGTAAAATCACTGGGGTGAGTTTAATGATGTCCCAATTCTACTGTGTAGATTAGTTCTTTGGTTTCTAGAGATATATCAAGCGGAAACATTGGGGTGTAGAAGATAAAAATTACTTATTTATTAAATCCATCCAATCCGCATGCAACTCAGAGCAGCTTACATAAATAAAAGCAACAAATAAAATGGTATCAAATTTTACTTGAATGAAGGCTTTGAGGGATTCCAAAGGGCATTCAGCTACGCTTCACAATAATTTATCCTTCTTTTTTTCACCCACTGCCTCTGTTCTACCAGTAGCATATCTTGTACTACTGAGTTACATCTACTCAGTAATAGCTTCTTGATTGGAGGACTCTCACAAAGGCTGCTATACAGTTTAGATCTAGTTTAGAATAATTATTTAAAAACTCAAAGCCATAAGCAGACTGGCTTCAGTACACAATGTATTTTGCATTTTTCACTGTCTAAATTTTCCATCGAAAATAAAATATTGGAGGCCTGGTCTTGGGGAGTCTGGTTTGATGAGCAGGACTACCATTGTATGTTTGCCTTGACTCTGATCTCTCTCCGTTTATCTAAACTTACTCAATCTCTCAGTGACTCTGTGGCAAGTAAAACTGGAATCTTGCTTTATCACTGGGGCCTGATTCTCAACCCTTCCATTTTTATTAGGTTCTTTTACGCCTCTTTTTATTCATAATTATCAGATCCTTGTTTTTTGCCTTTTGCTTTCCTGAAACAGTATGGACTTCCATTCTTTTACATATGTCCAATGATTTTTTTTTCTTTTTGGATCTTTTGGTTTAGATTTAGGAACCTGTAAAAGTTTGATTTGCTATGCCCTTGTGGATGGTTGCTTAGAAGCCTGAGGCAGTTAAGATACACAGGCTTTTGTGATCAGTGCCGACATGTATTTGTGGTGAAGACTGTTCACATAACCTGGTTGTGTTTGGGTGCCAACTTTGCCCCTTCATTCTTTCTACTGTCATTTCAATCCCTGTTTATCCTTTAGATTTGCATTTTAGTTCTTTATAAATGTTTACCAAAATATGCAAACTATCTGCAATTCATGCAAGTAGAATGTTTTTATTGTATTCACCATCATCTCACTCTCTATTAATACTTTCAATTAACTTGTAATTTCAGAATAACCCCTGATAAGATGAGCTTTTAGAGAGCCCCATAAAATCAGAATATAACACAAAATTGTCTTATAGCCAAATCTTTTCTATCCTCAAATGGAAACTCAGGTGGCATCATTCATAAACTAAGAAAAATCTCCCCCTTTATGTTAAATGGCCAAGGAGCAATTACCTTGGGCTTTTGTTCTTAGACTCTACCTAGAAAAGGAACAGCTGGCTTGAGTCCACTTCCAGATTTCAGAAACAAAACCCAATGTACCAAGACTTCTCGATGTAGTAAGCAATTGGATATAGTGCATTAGCTTGCTTTCTTTATTTTATTTTAAATGTGCTCAAAGGCTTTGTCCCATTCCTTACAAAGCTGTTTTCCTTGAGGCTCAATTTCCATTTTTGAAAGACCAACTTGCTTTTTTTTTACACTTGTTCTTTGAATCCTAATCCTTTTTTTCTCAAAGTCTAACACGCATCTGTGTTTCTTAAAAAAAAAAAAAGTAAATACAATTTAAAACAAACAGTTTGATACTAAGAGCTCTGCAGATTGACTATCTGCCCTTGTGTTTTTCAATTAAAAGAAAGAGGGAGGCAGTTTCCTTCTGTTGTCCTTGCTGCTAAATCACTGGTTGAGGGGAGGAAAAGGGAAGGCGCAAAACCATGCAGACTGAAATAACTTGCACATCAATCCAGGCTGTTCTGGTTGGATGGGGTAGGCACATTGCCAGCTAAGATCCTAACATGGGGGCAGCAAGGTGGGATCTTCCAATGCCGGAAATGACACATTTATAATTTTTTCCCTTTTGCTTTTTGATCTGAAATGAAAACAAAGGAAACAAGGCCAATTAGGTAAGGCTATTGTTTATTGTCTTAATTCTGGTGATTAGCTCTCAGGAATGATAGTTTAGTCAGGGAAGAGCTTCATACAGGTCCTCAACTTACGGCCACAATGGAGCCCAACATTTCTGTTGCTAAGTGAGAAATGTGTTCAGTGACTTTTGCTCCATTTTACGACTTTTCTTGCCACATTTATGAAACAAATCATTGCAGAATGTTAAATTAGTAAGACAGTTGTTAAGTGAATCTGGTTTCCCCATTGACTTTGCTTGTCAGAAGATTGCGAAAGGAGATAATATGACCCCCGAGACATTGCAACTATCATAAATGTGCGTCAGTTGTCAAGTATCTGAATGTAAATCATGTGACCATGGGGCGGCCACAATGGTCATATGTGTGAAAAATGGTCCCAAGTCACTTTTTTTCAGTGCCGTTGTAACTTTGAAGAGTCACTAAGTGAACTGTTGTAAGTCGAGGACCACCTGTATAACAACTGCTCCAGAGAGAAGAAAAAATGACTCAGAGCACCAAAGTTGTAGAGGATGACTGGGACATTAAATGGGAATGGGAGAAAGTGAACAGATAGAATCAGCCAGTCAGGATGCCAGTCAGTAACTGAATGGGGACACAGGGTCAGTTCCCCACGATAAAGAACTTTGAGCTCCAAACTGAATTAAATACTTTGGAATCGAAGAGGGAAACGTTCCAAGTAGGACAAGACCAAGAAAACCCAATGGAGCAAAAGATAGAATGATGAGAATGAGAAACCAGATGGAGTGAGAGACTGAGAGGCCACAGCTGGAAAAGAGAATACAGTTTGCCCACAAGCTGAGATGGCCAAGATACAAACATAAAATTTGAGTCTACTGCCCATCTCAACATCTTCCATAGAAACACATAAGTTTGCCGATTACTGTACAAGGATGAGTTGATGCTAACTTCTTCTTGACAAATTTTGAGAGTGTGCTTCAGTGTTGGCAGATATGAAATTCAAACTAGGGAATAATATTAAGAACTTTGGGTGGGGGGTGGAAGGCTCAGAAGTCTGCAGAAAATGATACGAGATGTTTAGACTGTGTAAGAGAGAGATGTGGAAGGAGAGAGCTGAAAGAAGAAGCCTCAAATTATTAAATCAGGCAGAGCAATGCTTACAATAGTTGTCAGAAATGAAATGTGAACTTGTTTACAGCCAGATTCCTTTGCTATTGATAATCAGTTTGATCAATATTTTTATTTGTGTTTGCTTATCTTGGTGAGAAAACCTGAACAATCAGCGTAGGAACAGGTTCTCATGGACAAAATCTATCCATGTGGTCACTAAGCATCAACACCAACTTGATGATACATTGTCTGTCTGTCTGTCTGTCTGTCTGTCTGTCTGTCTGTCTGTCTGTCTGTCTGTCTGTCTGTCTATCTGTCTATCTGTCTATCTGTCTGTCCATATGTCCGTCCATCTGTCTGTGTCTCTATCTATCTATCTATCTATCTATCTATCTATCTATCTATCTATCTATCTATCTATCTATCTATCTATCTATCTATCTATCTATCTATTTTGAATGTATCAATATTCAGAAATCCATCAACCATTTTTTTAGGTTGGAGATTCTGACCAAGTTCATACCTGACAGATAGCTAGTAGGATAAAATACTCAAGTTAATTATTATTATTTTTAAATTTTTGCAGTGCTTCTTTGTTCTGTGTTGCCTTTTTTGTGACTAGCTTTTGAAAGAACTTTATCCTTCGTAAAAGTCATTAGGAAGTCTAATGAGATTTCACACTAAGTCAATGAAATCTTGCAAGAGTTGACAATTTATTTATTTATATAACAAATTTAGAAACTGCCCATCTCTTTCATGGAGAGACACTGGGCGCTGCACAAGTAAAATATCTCTCGGGATTTTCTTGGGTCTCTGTTTGTAATTTGTTTATCTTCCACTTTCTATGGTGTCCAACTTAAAAGATTGGGAGTGGGTGTTACAAAAAGCTGAAATTATTAATGCAATAATAAAATAAATCAAAATTATGAAAAAAAATAACTGCAATAAATCAAGAGTAAATCAATAAATCAACCCTCCACCAAGATAGACTCCAATAAAACTTAGCTATGGTTGAAAGCCTGATGTAATAAAAATGATCTTTGAATTAGTACACAAAAAAAGATTACTAGCAAGAGATGGGTTGATCGAAAGGAGGAGCTAGCTGTAATTATCATGCTTGATGAGATAGCAACTCCCTATGAAGCCTAGATAACAGGCAGATGGCTAATCACAGAAGCGGTGCATAGACCAAGGGATGCTAGGAAGAATTCATCATGGAAATGACACAACTAACATCCTTGTATCACACATTGCTGCTGCCATTTGCAGCACCCGAAGCTGCTGACCAGATATAAGTATTTGCACATTATATTTAGTAATAGTGCATTGCCACTGCATAACATGCTTTCAGCTCTCACAGATGGATGTTTTTAGACACATTTTTGAAGGAGGTGTGATAGTAGCATAGAAGAATATCTCTAGATTCAGGTTTAATTTTTTCCAAATTAAAAAACAAATACTAAAATCATGTAGGTTGTTGAAAATAGTCATCCTATTTTTAGAAGACTTTAGACTGCTGTCTAGTGCTTTTATCAAGACGTCTCTTTTTAAGCACTCCTATTTAATCTTGCATAAAGTTTTTTTTTTTTTTAAAAAACTGTTTATGCTTGAATTCCAATTCTGTTTAAATATGTCACTTCTGATTGCTATTTAGTGATAGATTTCCTAATGTTCACTGAGCATTCATGCATCTTACGGCTGTTGCTTTATGCATCTTGAAATATTCACAACTCCACTTCTTTGGTCATTTTCATTTTTGCTGTGGATTTGCAGAAATGTTGCAGGAGGCGGAAATTGCAATATGAATCATAATGGGTGACATTGGATGTGTAGTCATCGAATTCTATGAGATTACATATATGTACAGCAATATTTCAGAAAGCCCTGGGTAGCTTGTCTGGGATCATTAGTATTTGTTGAGTTAAAAACAAATTCCACTGCAATATGCTATCATGCCTGCAGTTTTGAAAATATGGAGAGACAGTCACGAGCAAATTTGAGGTGGGTCATGCCTGGAGAAGACTGGCTATCAGCTTGTATGGGCAGAGCAGGAGAACACTCTGGCAGCAGTTCAGCTGTATGTTTACAAACCAGGCTTGTGCACCCAAAAGCTGGATCCCTGTCAGAACTCATTTTTTTCAAGATTTGCTATGCACAGCTCTGGAGTCTTCTATTTGAGGCCTGCCAGCCAATCACATGTGGCAGAACTCCTACATTGCTTAATCCGGCCTCTCTTAGTTTGCCTGCCATTTGCTGGCTGTAGGGTCCCGGGTCTCTTAATTAGTCCTCCCTACCTAAAAAGGGGGACCACAGGATAATTCAGGGCCTCCTAAATCTCCGTGGCTGAGTGCAAAATAATAGTCACTTTGGTACAGAGGCCGAGGGAAGCAACAATGGGGGCATGTCTCAGCAAAAATAGGTGTTCTCCAGAAAGCACACCTTCCAGAACTCTTTCTCACCCATTGCCCAGAATCTGCAACTGGGTGGAGAGCCCAGCATAGCAGTGACTTCTCCTTTCCTGTTGTTACATTACACACACAGAGAGAGACACATACACATGACACGACACCTCAAAGGAAATTATCCCAGTTTACTTCTTAGGCTACCGTAGATGGTTTCATGTGGTGGAATCTCCAGCAAGAGTGGGAAGAGGTGTGAAGAGGGGGGCCAAGCTTAGAGACCTTGCACAGCAGAAAGTGGTGCAAGCCTTACCTGCTCCGGAATCCCTGAAGCCCTATCTGACTGTTCTTAAGGGAATAAATTCCTAAGAGAAGGCAGTCAATCTGGCAAAGATTCTTGCAAATAGGTGTGCAACAATGAACTGGTAACTTTGATCATCTCACGGTCTGCTTCTGGTTCCTTGCATATGACCAGTGGTGGGTTGCTGCCGGTTCTGACCGGTTCTCCCATACCAGTAGCAGAAATTTGCATCCACTCGCCAAACCGGCAGTGATGGCTGGCTGTCCACACCCTCAAACCGGTTCTCCGGTCGCCACAGCTGGAAAAGAACCCTCTGCGCATGCGCAGAGGCTTCTGCGCATGCACAGAGGGTCATTTCCGCATTGTGACATAGGCGCGTGTGATCACTTCGCTCATGTGCGCGTGCAAAACACGCACTTCCATCGTGATGCGAACCGGTAGGGAAGGTAAGTGGAACCCACCCCTGCATCTGACATATATCCCTTACAACAGCTGTCATGGTTCCAAGTAATGGCCCAATCAATTCAGGACTCTGAGGCTGTGGCTTTTCTCAAAGATCCATTTTATTGGGTACATCATGTCGGCATGTTCAAATGTGAAACCAACTCTAAATATTTCCCACACTTTCAGTATAATAAAAGAAACAGATATCACCCCCTTCCCTAGTGTCACTGGTTACGTTAACCAACCAGGTAGATGGCAGGCTGCTCAGCTACTGGCTCCGGCCGTTATGAGCTCTTGTTGAGATGACCTTGATTCCCACGGACCTTATCGCTGTTATGTCTGGCACCTGGGAGGAAATTATCCCACACTCTGCAGTTCCCCCTCCCCCCCATATGTATGGCAACTAAGGCAACTAAGACAACTAAGTAAAAAGAAAATGGCTTCAGCCAAAGTCCTTTTGAGAGTTGAGAACAGCTTTATGATGTGGGTGAGGCCAGACTAGGGTTCCAAGTGAAACCTATGACACCATTGGACTTTGATGCCTGGGCTGGTTGAGAGTGTCGACTAATACTTTTAGCAGCAGCTACCATCATCTCTGCTTCTCCTTCTGCCAAGGTCAAGAGATGGGGCTGCCTGGGCAGAATTGTCCTGCATTGGGGCTCCGCATTGTCTCAGCAGGGCCACTTATGTACTTATGCAAGGATCACCAGGCTACCTATAGAAGGTCAGGTGCTAAACCTGCTTTTAGATAGCCTGGCAAACACACCTACATGGGAACTAATTGCAATCCCATAAGAGAAACTTGTCCAGCTGGTGTAGAGTGCCCAAAGGGATTACTAAGCATAGAAAGGCATTAAAAAGCCTCCCCCAGAAAGAGATAAAGAAGGAGATATATTTTCACTTCTACACACCCAGTAATAAATGAATTTGCATGAGCTCTCCAGGAAAAAGACTGTCCCACCACCCTGCTGTGCCAGGGTTTCTGTGGCTCGGCTGCTGGCTTCTGCTGGTAGAGTGGGAAACCAAACACTCCCACACTCCTCCCAACGACCAGTGAGGTCGCAAAGGGTCGGCCTTCTTCAGGTCCTGTCAGCCAGACAGTGTCGGCTGGCGGGTCTGCAGGGGAGGGCCTTCTCTGTAGCCGCACTGACTCTATGGAACCAACTTCCCCCCGAGATCCGTACGACCCCCACCTTACTGGCTTTCCGTAAAGCTGTTAAGACCTGGCTTTTCCGGCAGGCCTGGGGCCAATAACCTATGGATTGGCCCATGAATGTAGGTGTAAATGTTTTATTGATATTTTTAAATTGTATTTATTATGTTTTTATCGGTGTTTTTATTCATGTGTTGTGAGCCGCCCAGAGTCCTTTGGGAGTTGGGCGGCATACAAATTTTATTAATAATAATAATAATAAACCTATCTGACAATGGGGACCCTATCTAAGGACAGGAACATAATTTTGTTCACGGGAAGTCAAGGCAATTCATTTTAGGGGTTCAGAGCACCATAGATTTTGAGAACATTTGAAATGAATTCTAAAGAAGGCTAGTATCCAAAGAATAGAAATAGAAAACAGATAGATGCCCGTAATTATATTTGGACACTCTAGTAAAACGTTGTTTTTTTAAAAATGAAGCTGACTTGTATATAAGCAAGATCATTCTACTTGTGTTCTTTATCTCAAAATTCAACTTGGTTATTATTCTGATTCTAGCAAATGTTCTTAAGATTAAGTCAAAAACAGACTATGTCTATGGACAAACCATAGATTACATAAGAAACAGTGAAATAAACTGTTCTGTTTTGTTAACCACTGTTGCTGGCAAAAGGAGTCAAGCAAGAGTGATCCTACGTGTTCATAGGTAAAATACAATACTTTACAATATTCACTTCCTCTGACTTCCAAATACCCTATTTGATTCAATGACTATATAAATACAGCCAATATAGTATGTGTGAATACATTTTAGAAAATGCATAGGAATTGACACTGTCCACCTTTTATTTTCAAAAATCTCCTTCAATTTGTGTGAATGATATTGCCGTAGTTATTAAGCTGGATAAAAAGTTCTCTTGTCCAGTTAATCTACAATGTATCTTTAAAAAGCATCCAAAAGTAATCCTGTTTTGCATTTAAAGGCATAGTCCATGCTTACTGAAATTCACATTATACAATCTGTACTACTGACATTCAAATGATAAATAATGATTTGGTGTGAAACAAAGACATAACAGTAGTTTTCTCCAGTTACGTTCAACAAATGAAAAATCTAAGAAAAACGGACAATCTGAATTCTAGAGAAAAATTAGAATATTTTAGTAGTATTCCCATCAGGAAAGAGATTTGTCATGACAGCATTCTGTATATGTAAACGGGATATTTTTCAATGGTTAGTTTAAAAAATGTTTTCATAAATTACTCCAATGTATTTGAATGACCCACTGTACAGTATATTTAATAATTGTCTGTTCATAACAAACTTTCCCAAGGATAGCAGCAATAGAGTATTGAGAGGTGCTCCCAAATTCATAAGGTAATACGAGAAACACACAAGTCACTTTCCCAAGTCATCATTCATATCTGTGGCCACCAAAGTGCAACTTTAACAAATCACTGGTCAAAGCGATCATAATATTTAATATGACTAGTTTGATACTTTAGTTGAAATAGGTTTATTCCAATTATGTATCTAGAACTCCTTCCAGCCCAATCAGTTTGTGCCAGACAGTAGCTGATAGATATCATTTGCAAAAATATGATGTAATGGCTCCATTACATTTCTCAATTATTTCTGTCACTTTGAAAGACAGCAACTCAATAATGATGCAAAAGGATCCAGAATGCTGTGAAACAGGAATAGAGATTTAATACAAAAGAGATTTCACAGAATTGCTTTTTCTTTATTTGTTCATCTGTTTTCTGCAGTGCTCAGTCATTCAGTAGTGACTGACAACATCCCTAGAATGGAAATTTCACTTTAATCAGGAATTTACTTTTAACACTAAAAAGTTATTTTCATATCCAATTTTCAAAACACAATTGACTTGCTATATTGGCCCTTTTCCACTAACAAGCAAATCCAAACACGTCAGCATATAACTTTTTACTGACATAACTAATATTTTCACACTTCAGTTCCTCATGATTGGTATTTGCCAAATAGTGTGTATCTTGGTAATAGCCTCCTATTGTTTTCTTTGCACCTTGAAGCAAGTCGAGACATCCCTTGGTAGTGTTAGAGAAGAGGTATTTCCTTGCCCATGATCATAATCTGGTCCACTTAAGGGAGATGTTGCTTTATTTTTGGGAAAGTCCAGGGATGCAATCCTATATACTTCCGTTTAAGTGAATAAAAACACCCCAGCATGGAGGATTCTCATGAGGAAATCACAGCTAAAAAATTTCAACAACGCCAACAAGCATGGTCAATGGTAATAGATACTAGAAATTTATAATCCAGCAGCATCTAGAAATACACAGTTTCTTCTTCCTGGAAAATGGAGTTCATGTGCAAATATTGTGACATCTATGTCATGTTCTATTTTAATGCTCCCTGGTCTGTAATATTTTTTACTCAAATGTCATTTCCCCAAGTGTGTACTCAGTGCTGTGGCATATTCAGAAGGAATTATGGCTCCTTTTCAGTGCCTCAAGTTATAGTTGCACTAGGCAATAGTGCTTATTTGTCACTTAAAAGCAAAAAAAACTCTCTATTTTAAAAAAATAATAATATTTAACAGCACAAAAATGTGCATTCAATTTGGAACACAGTGGATAGCATTAATGTCAAGCTGATATTTCTGTTTACCTCTTATCCTTCCTAAGGTAAATATTTAAACCCAGGGGCCAAAGACAGAAGTAAAACTGGGGGATTAAATTCCTCTATCACAGGGGTGTCAAACTCATGGTGTCACATTGTCATCACGTGATGTATCGCAACTTTTCCCCCTTCGCTAAAACGGGGGTCGGGGTGGCCAGTGCATGACGCATCCGGCCCGTGGGCTGTAAGTTTGACACCCCTGTTCTATCACAACTCACAACCACACAGCCCAGTATTAAAAGCTAATTGATAATATTGCCTATTCCAGTGTGGCCTTGTCCATAGCAAAGAAAAGACATTTTCCATATTTCCATTGTTTTCCCCATATAGGTAGGAATGGACTCCTTGAATAGTTACTTAAAATTGTTCAGAGGACAATCAATACGGGTTTCTTGTGTTTCATATGGCTGATTTAACTTGTCTATTCTTCTGCCAGCCTTTTTTTTTTTTTTCCAAAGATCACCATTTTCTGAAAACTATCTGCTTCACTGCTCGGACAGTGCCCAAGTCTTCATTTGCATCTCTGTATGAAGCTTAGCATAGCGTACTTGTTTGTGTATACAGCTGATCTGAGTTCTCTGGAGCATTTCATTTTATCTCGATGATAAACTTTGATCGCAGTGAATTTAGAGCTTTCACTTCTATTCCTTCTTGTCAGCGTTTATAAACGTTGCACTTAATCTATGAATAGTATTAAAGGCAGCCAGTACTGTGTACATATATTTGCTTGCTCTTCCCACGCTTCCTTCCTTTCTGTATTTTACGGATGAAGAGAACCGATTTCACTCATTCAGGGGCGAGAGAGCGAAAAGTGGGGGTGCCAATGGGCTTGCTTAAAGTTTTGCACACTTCACAAGGTTCTTATCTCAGCAGGCTGCTAATTAAAGAGGCAAGTGAGGAAGGCTTGTTTCTTGCTTGAGCCAAACAGATAGTTTGCATCTCCTGCTTCAAAGTTCACGAAGCCACAGATGCAAAAATGGTCACAGAGGGCAGTGGTATGCTGAGATATCCCTTTTATGGGGAAAATTGTTCCATCGGAGATAGCTTGCAATACACTTGCTATACACTTTTAATATCTAGAATGTACAGCCATTCTGGCTGGGTGGGGGAGGAGGAAGGTGTTGGAAAAACAGGGGGGGGGATCAATAATGCAAGGCTGGTAATGAAGATCTATTTAAAGAGCCTTTGGTTTCCTAGTAACTGCTGTATGAAGAACAAGTATTAAAACTTTGTTTTTCCTACTACCACATCATCTCTCTCTCTCTCTCTCTCTCTCTCTCTCTCTCTCTCTCTCTCTCTCTCTCTCTCTGTGTGTGTGTGTGTGTGTGTGTGTAAAAGCAGAAAGGGAGAAAGAAAAAAAGACCATACTACAGCCCATTAGATCAACACACTTTCTGAAAAGGATTTCAACAGTCAGGAGATGTGACTGTGTTTAAGATTCCTATTTCCAGTCACTAGTTCATTGTCAGCAGCAGTTAGAGAGCAGCTTTATAAGCATTCAGACACAGCCAGGAAATTAGTCCTGCATGGCTGAGTCGGAGAGAGCACAGAGTACAGCTATCATCACCCATTTCCTTAAACAATTGTTTATTTTGTAGGGTGATAACAGCAACACAAGCCTGGGTGAGTTTCTTCCACAGGTTTGAGAAAAGAAAACAAGCCAGTAATGAATCATGTTCCCATTTATTGGTGCTAGTTCACGGATTCCTACTACCTTAGAAATCTGTATCTTTTCTGTTTTAGGATGAAGCATGCAATAATCTAAGAGCGTATTTGATGGCTTCTGGTGGGTGTGTCTGTCAGCTTCTCTGTCTTTCTGTCTCTGTCTCTGTCTCTGTCTCTGTCTCTGTCTCTGTCTCTGTCTCTATCTCTCTCTCTGTCTCTCTCTCTCTCTCTCTCTCTCTCTCTCTCTCTCTCTCTCTCTCTCTCGTGCACTGCAGCATTCTCTTTTGATTGCATGACTCTTAATTCACCCTAAATTGTGAATGCAGGAGCTTGTCTGTCTGCCCCCCCCCTCTCTCTCCATGTTGTCTTCTAATGCTTGATAAAACTGCCAGTTTAAAAAAAAAAAACTATTAAGGATGTTTCAATTGACCAAAACCATATTCTTACTAACTGTTCAGGTTTGCTCTGCTTTCCACCCATTTCAACTAGGAGGGAGAAACAGCCCTGAAATGAAAGGATTGGGCTCTGAAAAGCAAGACTAAGACCTGTACATGACCATCACCATTAAGATCATTGCAGCTGAAGAATCTCTTGATAGCAAATAGTGTTCCCCAAATGCAAGCAAAGCCTTGCACTCTTCCTTGAAGAGACAAGCTAGTGCATTTGCGACTTAAGGTGAATTAAGGGTCATGCAATCAAAAGAGAATTCAGTGTCCACAAGCAAGATCCAAAAGATGTTAACCCTTTCCAGACTTCAGATAGTGACTAGCTCTAGTTTCATAATTTTGTATGACAGGAAAAGCCTTCCAGGATTTTTTCCTGGGACAAGGCTAGTGCTGGTTCTCGGTACAGACCAGGGGCCCTGGTAACACTCCTCTGGCTGCCTACCCTTCTTATCCATGCAGAGATAAAACTGTACTAGGTAGTTCTGCTAAGAATTATTCCTGCCTTTTCCTTTTGAGAATTGTTCCCTTCTCACCAACCAAGTGATTTTTCCTTTCCTTTCCTTTCCTTTCCTTTCCTTTCCTTTCCTTTCCCTTCCCTTCCCTTTCCCTTCCATCCCTTTTCCTTCCCTTCCCTTCCCTTCCCTTCCCTTTCCTTTCCTTCCCTTCCCTTCCCTTCCCTTCCCTTCCCTTCCCTTCTCTTTTTTCCTTTCCTTTCCTTTCCTTTCCTTTCCTTTCCTTTCCTTTCCTTTCCTTCCCTTCCCTTCCCTTCCCTTCCCTTCCCTTCCCTTCCCTTCTTTCCTTTCCTTCCCTTCCCTTCTCTTCCTTTCCCTTTCCTTTCCCCTCCTCTTCTCTCCTGGATGTTTGCATGCATCAATTCATTCACAGCCCCTTCCCACATTCTCCCCTTTGACACTAATGTAGACAGTTTTGCTTTTTTTCTCTTCGTTATGGTACCATCGTTTCTCTAATACTATCAGCATTATACATTATACAATTCTGCAGCAACCAAAGCAACAGAGTACAGGTTGTTATTTCACTTGTACAATCTTCCGTAGGTCCAGGGGAATTTGACAGTTCAGCTTCAAATTCAGAAACAAAGCAGCAGTATGCCGGCATGCAACTTAAAGATTTACAAAAAGAAAAGGAAGGGGAAGGAAATTTTGCAATACGGTTGACCAAGAAAGCAAGAGGAACATGCCTCCCCCACACGTGACAAAACCCAAAAGTGTGTCCACTGGGAAATGGAAGCATTGGATGGAGCATGAATTTCAAGGGATGAGGATAACGCAATGGCTTAGTAACCATTGTTAGATCAGTCTCAAGTTTATTTTTAAAAACAACAACAACTGCTAAATAGTAAAGAACATAGCAGTCCAGATAAAACATCTGTCCAGAGCAGCAAGCAGCTGCTGTAAGGGATGGTTATGGTAGACACTTCAGCTAATCAGAGCTGGGGTGCTACTAGGAATGGAATGAAGCTGTAGAAAGTTACCACCTACCCCTCTCCTAGAAGAATGACATATTTTAGGAAATATTAAAAAGACAGAATATTATATTTCCCTAAAGGGAGAAATATGCTCTTGGAGACAGAAAGCAGCCCCCAACTTTCTTAATAGCCCTCAGCAGATGTCAGCACTTAAGAGATAAAGGGATAGATAGCTCTATTCATAAGCAAATACCCTCACCCAAGATCCCACAAAGGTAGGATTAGCCCTCAGCCGCAATAGGAATTGCCCAATGCCCCTTCATTGCATCACCCTCCGAAACTTCAACCAAATCTGGGAGCTCAGACAACCTACAGAGCCAGCTATGACCCCTACATAACCCCTGGCCCAATTGGAGTGTGACAACAGCCAATAGAATACATGTTCTTGCACAGGAACAGCAAGTTCAAGTACAAAGCCCAAGAGAAGGTATAAAAGCCACCCACTCTCAACTCCATGTGGTCAGCTGCACCAGAACCATGTGCTTGGTGGTTCTGTTTCATCATTAAACCATCTTTCCAATCAGCCTCCAGCCTCCATTTTGTCTCCAGTGCCTTTCTCCCAGCTTGGAACTGAACCAGATGGATATTTCTTCCCACAATGCATTGGGGAAAAATTTATTTGGAAGGCTTGAGAAGACTCAGGTTGGAAAAGCAGAATGTTTCCAATTGCAGGCTGGAAAACATGGGTAAGGGGTATGTATGTCATGGGCTGGGAGTGGGAGGTGGACACCTTTTTTTGCATTTTGGAAGTGGCAAATGGCCTTATAGTAATGGACCAAGAAACAATAGATCTGTCCTCAGAGTCTTTTTGATTGGGGCAGTTTAAAGATATTGTAAAATAAATATATGTAAGTAAATTTCTTTACTTCTACATCTTCCTTCCTTAAATGGCACATTTCTTAAGGGAAGGGCTTTGTACAATCAAGTCGCTCTCTCTCAGTCCATTTCATTGTAAGAGAAAACACAGGAGGATAAATAATAATTATAGTTTGTTGCATCGGTGTAAAATAAAATGTTCTCTTTTGTTATTTGCTTAATTGATTTATTTGCTTATTTATATATCCGGTTAATTGACTAGGCCTGTTTTGAGGCAATGATTCATATTTTATCATTGCAGAGTGACAATAGTCACAATTTGCAAATGTTCTCATACTGGTGTTTCCTTTGCTGTGAGATAAGAAATATGTTTTCATTAATTCTTCTTGTCTGCACAAAGCATTGGTCTTCTGTTAATACAACACAACTTGTACAAATCAAAAATGGTCTGCGTTCCATAATGTTTTTCTCCGCATTTAAGAATGTCCCCTAAGAATATTTTTAATTTATAAAATACAGATTACTAAAACCCTGGAAAATATCATAGTTTATTAAATATGCACAAAACCTGAAGGATTTGGCTTGTTTTCTCAGCACTGTGGACTTGAAAAAGCAACTGAGTCACTTAGGCTTTCACTCTTAAATGGATCAATGGAAACCAATGAGCAGTGGGGAAAAAGTGATATGTCTTTGCTGCAGAAGATATTCTAGTGCAAGGAAAACATTAAGTGGCAGGGTGAAGCTAATTATTTGGATCTATTCTGTATTTACATGATTCCTATCTACAGCTTGGTTATAAGTTCCCATATGGACAATGGATTACCTGATGATGGGAACCCTGTTAGAGCGAATGTACCTGGGAAAATGGGATTATTCAGCAGAATGTTTAAAAGAAATCTTGAAGCAGTATTGAATGTTCAAGTACAGACTTGAACCCTGGGCCCTATCTAACAAAATGAAATTCAATGTAGAGAAAAATAAAGTCTTACACTTAGGCAAGAAAAACCAAAAGTACACATATAGACTGGGTGAAACCAGGCTTAATAGCAGTAACTGTGAGAGGGATCTTGGAGTCTTAGTGGACAACCAATTAAATATGAGCCAACAGTGTGTGGCGGCAGCCAAAAAAGCTAACACAATCCTAGGTTGAATTAACAGAGGGATACAATCAAGATCAAGTGAGGTACTAATACCACTCTATAAAGCCTTAGTAAGACCACACCTAGAATACTGCATCCAGTTTTGGTCACCACACTATAAAAAAGATGATGAGACTCTAGAAAAAGTGCAGAGAAGAGCAACCAAGATGATTAAGGGACTGGAGGCTAAAACATACAATGAATGGTTGCAAGTGCTCGGCATGGCTAGTCTAATGAAGAGAAGGACCAGGGGAGACATGATAGTGGTGTTACAATTTTTGAGGGGCTGGATCTACGTTCTCTCACAGCCATCTAGCCGTCAACTGGATTTTTGCAGCCCAGATCTGACCGCCTTAAGGAAGAGGCTGAGTGGCAGAACAGAAGAGAGGGAAGAGGAATCGTAAGTCCACACAACAAGCTTGCCCTGGTATGAGTACGGATCACTGATCTTTGCCTGAGCCATGAACTCATGAAGTTGTCTTCTCAAGTGAGGTACTAATACCCCTCTATACAGCCTTAGTAAGACCACACCTAGAATACTGCATCCAGTTTTGGTCACCACACTATAAAAAAGATGATGAGACTCTAGAAAAAGTGCAGAGAAGAGCAACCAAGATGATTAAGGGACTGGAGGCTAAAACATACAATGAATGGTTGCAAGTGCTCGGCATGGCTAGTCTAATGAAGAGAAGGACCAGGGGAGACATGATAGTGGTGTTACAATTTTTGAGGGGCTGCCACAGAGAGGAAGGGGTCAAGCTATTTTCCAAAGCACCTGAAGACCAGACAAGGAATAATGGATGAAAACTGATCAAGGAGAGATTCAACCTAGAAATAAGGAGACATTTTCTGACAGTGAGAACAATCAACCAATGGAACAGCTTGCCTTCAGAAGTTGTGGGTGCTCCATGACTGGAAGCTTTCAAGAAAAGACTGGACTGCCATTTGTCAGAAATGATGTAGGGTCTCCTGCTTGGGCGGGGAGTTGGACTAGATGACCAACTCTGTTAATCTGTTAATCTGACTGCTACTCATAAGAAATCTTCCTCATGCTTATATAGCCTTACATGTAGAGGCAGAGTAAGATGCTGATTCCTGAACAACCTGGTCATAATTTTTCTCTTGTCTGCAAGAGGGCCAGGCCAACAATTCTTCTTGCTTCCTTTACTGCTATTCTAACAGGGACATTAAAACAGGTTAACACAGACAGTCAAGGGATGTTTACATAAAGACAAGAGAACTAGATGTAACCCTGGCTGAAGACAGGAATAATTCCTCTTTCAGGTAGCAGCTAATGGAACATACCGAACGTCACCATTATTGTTTCAGTAGTAACAGATACAAATGATGCCACACTAAGAAAGGGTATTATGTGACGAAACTAATGAAAGTCCTCCTGGGCATTCAAACGGCTCTTCCCCCCCACCTTATATTAATACATAACTTGCAGTTCTTAGGTCTACCAATGTCATGTATGAGGGTATTGATTATTAGTATATGATTATTCACCAGCAGTATAATTAAGTATGCTCACATTAGAGTCTCGGAAGCATGTGTTTAATTCAAAAGAAGAGAAAGTTAGAAAAAATATTGTAGTAAATTTACTATCTTAAATAACACTAATAATTTCACAAGGAGGAGGAAAAAGGATTAACTGATTGCAAGTAATTAACAGCAGGTGGCAAAATTCACTTTACAGAAAATCCTACCTTTTATGTTATTTTTATACACTTAAAAACAACAGCGAAGAGGGTAAAGTCAGACATTTAAGTAGAATCATAAAATGAGAAACAAGGCAAAGAGTAGTCTAGACCAGGGGTCTCCAACCTTGCCAACTTTAAGACTTGTGGACTTCAACTCCCAGAGTTCCTCAGCCAGAAGCTGGCTGAGGAATTCTGGGAGTTGAAGTCCACAAGTCTTAAAGTTGTCAAGGTTGGAGACCCCTGGTCTAGACCTTTTGAGCCTCTACACCTAGAGTTTGGTAATATTGTCACCCTAGGAAAAAAACACCTCCCCAATTCTTCAATGAAAATTAAGTCACACACTATCATGTGAAGAATCAATAGAGCAGTGATGGCAAACCTATGGCACGTGTGCCACAGGTGGCATGTGGAGCCATATCTGAGAGCACATGAGGCGTTGCCCTATGTCAGCTCCAGCGCGCATGTGCACGCTGGCCAGCTGATTTTCGGCCTTCCGGAGGGCGGGGGGAAGTCGTTTTCGCCGGAGCCTGTGGATGGTGAAAAATGGAACCAACTGCCCAACCGGAAGTTCGGAAATGAACTTCCGGTTGGGCCGTTTTTCACCCTCCCCAGGCTTCAGGAGGCTTTCCTGAAGCCTGGGGACGGTGAAAAACGGCCCAACCGGAAGTTTGTGTTGGCCGTTGGGTCTGTTTTTCGCCATCCACAGGCTCCGGAGGCTTTCCTGAAGCCTGGGGAAGGCAGAAAACAACCCCCCCTGCCCTCCAGAAGGCCGAAAATCAGCTGGAATCCGTTTTTCACCATCCACAGGCTCCAGAGGCTTCAGTGAGCCCTGTGCGCATGCACGGGGGGGCAGCGGGGGGGGTTGTGCGTGCATGCGCAGGGGGCGGGGGAGGGGGCCGTTTTTCTCCCTCCCCAGGCTTCAGGAAAGCCTCCTGAAGCCTGGGGAGGGTGAAAAATGGCCCAACGGCCCAACCGGAAGTTCGGAAACGAACTTCCGGTTGGGCTGTTGGGTCCATTTTTCACCATCCACAGGCTCTGGAGGCTTTCCTGAAGCCTGGGGAAGGGGAAAACGACTCCCCCCCGCCCTCCGGAAGGCCGAAAATCAGCTGGAATCCATTTTTCGCCATCCATAGGGTCCGGAGGCTTCAGTGAGTCCTGCGCGCATGTGTGGGGGGGCAGTGCAGGGGGGTTGTGCATGCATGCGCAGGGGGGAGGGCATTGCATTATGGGTGTGGGCGCATGCACGTGCCCTTTTGGCACCTGAGCAAAAAAAGGTTCGCCATCACTGCAATAGAGGTATGATGATAAATGAGAACACTTTATCTCATGAGCACACAATATATTTGTCACCCAATAAAAACAGTTGCTGATTGATGTGGTAGGTAATGATACCACTTCTTGTGACACATGAAAAAGAGGATCATTTTTGGCTTAGGTCTTTAATTCAATTACACTGAAAGCACTTCCACGGGGGCTTTAGCACCACAGCTAAATCGGTGAGCAGACCAGTACTTTGATATGATTAGCTGCCTTGGGCAGTTGTCAGATCCACGAGGTAGACCAGACCTAGAAACAGACGCCAGCTGTGCCCAAAACTACTTTTACTAAGATTGGCTGTTGTAACAGAACCTTGCAAGTCAGGATGTGCTTTTCCTCCTTTCTGTTTTATCTTTGTGTGTGTGAATTCAAGGGAGTTTCTGCTTGAGATGTTTAAAGGCCGCTCATACCTAGCCTGGGTTTCTGCAGTGTTTAACTACTCATTCCCTTGGTAATGGAACTTCCAGCAAGGCCTTTTTTTTTTTTACTCTATGTGTACAATCATTCTGTCAATTTGCTTCTAGCTCCCATGGATGGGAACTATTTTGTTTTTCATGGCCTGTGTATTTTACTCCACTAGTTGTAGCAATAGCAATAGCACTTAGACTTATATACCGCTTCATAGTGCTTTACAGCCCTCTCTAAGTGGTTGACAGAGTCAGCCTATTGCCCCCAACAATCTGGGTCCTCACTTTATCCACCTCAGAAGGATGGAAGGCTGAGTCAACCTTGAGCCAGTGAGACCCGAACTGCCAAACTGCTGGCAACCAGTGATTAGCAGAAGTAGTCTGCAGTACTGCATTCTAACCACCTCGCCACCGTGGCTCTTAGCCAACTTTAGGGGGGGGTGCTCATCCCCATTTCAGTGAGCAAGTGCCTCTCTAGCAATTCTGGTGTTAATGGACCAGAGGAAAGAAAATGTTGATGCTTTATTAGCCCTGGGTCCAGAGGTGAGTTCCTCCCACTTCGGCCCGGTTCACCCGAACTGGTAGTGACCCACTGGTGATGTCACGGTGACGTCACAGATCCGGTTCGGTCGGTGCCGGTCCGTGAGCGCCGCCATATTTTTTAAAAAAAAATTTAAAAAAATTGGAATTTTTTTTTTAAAAAAATTCTTCTGCGCATGCACAGAAGCTGAGTTTCTGGCACTGCGCATGCGTCGCCATCTTGTTTTCAGCTTTTGCGGCCACGCAGTGTGAGAGGAAGCAAACCGGCAGCGAGGTAAGTTAGAACCCACCCCTGCCTGGGTCATAGCAAGCACTGGGATGATGATGGTGACAACACTGATAGATCTACTTGAAATTGTTTCTTGGATTAAATGAGATCCAAGATGTGGAAGCGTGCATTCACTATAACCCTCTGTAACTATCAACCTTGCAATGTTCCTTTACAATGTGTAAATACCAATTCCTATACTTTTCTTTGTATTTTAAAATTCTTCCCTTTTTCTATTCGAGGGTCTTATCTATGCTATCCAGCTATGACTTTTCTGGTCTTCAGGACCCATTCACTTTTCCTTCACAAATTTGTTTTGCAGTTTGATCCTTACTCATTCATCCTATATGAATAACCCTCTTCAATATACTTCTTTGGTTTTGATCATACACTGTTGTATTCAATTACATTGATATCTATTCAGCATTTATTTGTTCATAAACTCATGTCTTGTTTTACCACACACATGTCATAAATAATCTATTCTCACTATGTTGAACTCACTTTTCTATTTATCCTGACAAACCCTTCCATGTAACAAAGTGGACAAAAGTACACTCTTTTACACAACCATTTTCACTTCTTTTGACAAATATTCATACATCACAAGTTTTCACACAATACCCATTCCTTTTCTACCAGCATTTGCACATTTTAACATTTCTCCATCTTCTTTAGCAAACATCCACCTGAAAGTTCAGTTCTGATATATAACCTTTGAATGTCCACTCCAATTTCCCTATCAAGATACCATTTGCCTTGATCTCTGATATATTATTCTTCCTTTCATCATGTAATCTATTATTTCTACAAATAATTCAAATGCTCAGCTAAGAACATAGTATCATCCACATACAAAAATAGCATTCACTGAGTTCCCTAACTAAAACACTTCTAGTCCTTGACTTATGACCACAATTGAGCCCAAAATTTCTGTTGTTAAGTGAGACATTTGTTAAGTGAGTTTCGCCCCATTTTACAACCTTTCTTGCCTCAGTTATTAAGTGAATTGCTGCAGTTGATAAATTAGTAATCAGGTTGTTAAGTGAATCTGCTTGTCAGAAGGTCGCAAAAGATGATCGCATGATCTTGGGACACAGCAACGGTCATAAATATGAGTCAGTTGCCAAGCATCTGAATTTTGACCATATGATCATGGGGATGCTGCAATGTTCATAAATGGTCATAATTCACTTTTTTCAGTGCCGTTGTAACTTTGAACAGTCACTAATCAAACTGTTGTAAGTCAAGGACTACCTGTACACATTAAGCAACCAAGAACACATCCTTGACTTGCTGACGACACAGTTAACCAAACATTGTATTCATTCTAACACATTCTTTTTCCATTCTTACTGCTTTCAGCAACCAATCTACAACTGCACGTTTGTGTATAGGTAGTCCGCATCTTACAACCATTCGTTTAGTGACCATTCAAAGTTACAACAACACTGAGAAAAGTGACTTATGACTGAGTGTTTTTTCCAGTGGGACCGGTCTATCAGGGCAACCTGGTCTACCCAATTATGGGACGGAGCATACTGCTTCCGCTTTCGCCTTTCAGCCCCAATCCTGGAGCCTTCGCAGGCAGTCGCTTTCGTGACAAACTATTTTTATGTTGAGTTTATGTTTACAAAGAAATAAAGGGAGACTAGTATAGATCTATTTCAAGCTATTTAGCTCTCATCAGCTAGCCATACCCTTCTGGGATTCGAACCTGGGCTACTTGCATATTAGGTAGATGTATTAACCTCTAAGCCAGTTGACTTATGACTGTTTTTCAGGACCATAGTAACATCCCCATGATCACGTGATCAAAATTCAGACACTTTGCAACTGGAACATGTTATGATAGTTGCAGTGTCCCGGGGTCATATCATCAGCTTTTGTGACCTTCTGACCAGCAAAGTCAATCGGGAAGCCAGATTCACTTAATAATCATATTACTAACTTAATAACTGTAGTGATTCACTTAACAATTCTTGTAAGAAATGTCTTGCAAAAGTCACTTAATGACTGTCTTGCTTAGCAATAGAAATTTTGGGTTCAGTTGTGATCATAAGTTGAGGACTGTATAACATTATAATTCAAAGCTATTTGGTTTATATTAGTTAATAAATGTATAGTACACTTTTTCTCACATTGAAACCGCAACAAACTCTTCTGTACTAGCATTAAAGTCCACTGCATGTCTCAAATTTCATTCTTGCACCCTTCTTGCCCGATTTCCCAGACAGACTGAAAAAACTAAATGTGGTTTTTTGTATTTATTCTTGCTACTATTCCCTTTGTATAGGGGTCTAATAATCACATTCTTCCAATTGTGCTCTTCACATATACACCAAACAAGTTGTGCAGCCACTCCGTAAGCAAATGACTTTTATATTTTAAATATAAAATGAGTTTTATATTTTATATTTCTCCTCTTAGTTAATTATGCCTACAAATGTAAAATTCTACTATTCTATACTTGATTCTATGCTTTCTAGGGAAAATAGAGTTAACAAATGAAGATTATATTTCAGAGATTAACATTCAAGTGGATATTTGCTAAAGATGGGAAAACAGACTGAGAAATGTTAAGATGTGAGTTTTTATTTCCTTTTCACATTTTTTTTAATGGATACTAATATTTAAAACATTTATTTTGATTCCATTCTTTGACATTCCACTATATATATCCCTTATTAATTTCTAGAATATTCCTTTCAGTAGCTCCCATTTCAGTTTCACCCTAATTATTTGATCATTTTTATTCTCAAATTCACTGCTAGGGGCTTCTTTCACTATTTCCAAAGTAATTTTATATATACATGAGAATCATCCTTCATTTTTTCTGCCTCTATCAATCCTAACCATTATTTGCTTTTTTTTATTATTATATTCTTTGAGGCTGCTATAGAATATCTTTTTCATCTCATTTTTTTTGCAGCAATCATTCTCTTATATAGATTTTCCCTCATCCCAGCCGCTTCATTATTCCATCAAACATATTTTTTCATATTTCTCGTTAGTGTTAACTCCACACAAGTCTGTGACACCATGTAACATTTTTTCACACAGCTCCAAGTAGCTTCCATATCTTATTTCCTTAGGTCCATTTTCCATTCATTCTATTGGGAGATTAAGTTTCTTACACTGTACTTTTTTTTTCCATTCAGAACTCATACTTTCTCTTCCTGCAGTCATTCTAATTCAACATATAAAGGACCCCACAAAAACGGTGCCAGGCTTTGAACGACCACATCAGCAATGGACAATCCTGAATAGGATTCTCACCTCACATGCCGTCTGCCAGAACTCTCAGTATAAATGGGGCATAGTATCCTCCCCTCAGTGTGACTGTGGGGTCCCATGTCAAACTGTAGATCACATTGTGACCGTCTATAAGCTGAGGGCACATACTGGTCCAGTATCTGATTTTTTTTAATATAAACAATGCTGAGCTTCAATGGTTAGATGGCCTAGACCCGTGATGGCAAACCTATGGCACGTGTGCCACAGGTGGCATGCAGAGCCCTCTCTGCGGGCACATGAGCCGTCGCCCAGCTCAGCTCCACTGTGCATGTGCGCGCATCTCCCGCCAGCCAGCTGATTTTGGGGTATCTGCCGTGCATGCGTGGAGGGCAGGGTGCACACGGGAGACATGCATGCATGTGGGGGGGGAGTTGCACGTGCATGTGGGGGGTGGGGAGTGCGGGGGGCAGGGCCCCCCCTGTGGCCCATTTTTGGTCCCAGGAGGCTGCAGGGAGGCCTGCTAGTCCCAAAACAGGGCGTGGGCACGTGCGCACGCATGCGCAGTGCTGAAAACCCAGCTTCTGCACATGCGCAGAAGCCAAAAACAAAATGGCGCTGCCGTAGGCGCCTCCAAGAGACCCGATTCATGGGCGTGGCCAGCCGGCCATCGCTCCCGGTTTGGCGAGCGGGGGGAAATTCTCACTACCGGTTCTATAGATCTGGTCTGAACCGGGAGCAACCCACCTCTGCCTCATCTCTTGTGCTTCATTAATTCTCACAAACTTTCATAATACACAATCCTGCACTTAGGTTTATCTTCATTCTTATGCGTTTAAAAAAGTAGCCCTTTTGGAAAAGATCTACTCATGAAATGGTCATCATTCTTGTTCATTCTTGAGTCTTGCTCTTTTATTTTGTTCCAATCCACCCTGCTCTGTCACCTAATTGATTTCCATATCTACTCCAAATGACATTCATACAGAATATTGTCTAATTTTCTCTCTCAATCAATTGGCTCTTCTATTATTACCGTAGTGTGGGATAGAGTGTCATGCAGCTATGATCAACCTATGGATTTTTACATTTATATGTATCCACAACAAGATGGTACCATCTTTTCTGAAATATACGTTACCTCTTTCATTCATTATTAAACATATAGTATATCTTCACTTCTCTGTGTGTATCCTCTAATTCTGAATTATCTGACCATCTTCATTCATATTTATTATACTTTCCCCCTTTCTGTCACAGAGTGTATCTATTTTTCTTTCATTAATTTCATTTATTAATCCATACTTTTTGCCACCTATTATATTACAAGTCACAATTTTCCTCCTGTCATAGTCATCACTTGATATTCACAAATATTGACTTTCACTGCCCATTATAGCTTTAATTAATCAAAACTTTTTTTTTACTGAGATCCAGAAAATGCAGACTAAGTAACTATCCTTGGTCATCCTTGTACCACATACAATATTCTGTTTAACAGTAAAGCCACTGTTGGTCAATCATGGCATATTTTAGCCAATATGCCACAACCAAAATTATCTCAACACAGCATCAGACTTCAGAATAATTTTTAATTATTCAGTCCTCTTTATTCCCCACTCAGATACAAATAAAGCTCTATAGTTTTCATTTAACTAGGCTCTAATTCTGCAAGTTTTCAGTTCTCATCAGAAGCCTTGCCCATTAGGTGTTCACTCCTTTATTTATTTATTAATTTTATTTGTTGTATTTCTATGCCGCCCAACTCCCGAAGGACTCTGGGCGGCTTACAACCGGGGATAAAAAATACATTTAAAACATCATAAAATATTTTTAAAAAACAGTTAAAAATCACATACATACATATCATTCAAGGCTGGACCTCGCAAATTGCGAGATCAACGGCCCCAAGCTTGCCGGAAAAGCCAGGTCTTCAATGTTTTCTGGAAGGCCAATAGGGTGGGGGCAGTCCGGATCTCAGGGGGTAGCTGGTTCCAGAGAGCCTGGGCAGCCACAGAGAAGGCCCTTCGCCACGGGCCCGCCAGCTGACACTGCTTAGCTGACAGGACCTGGAGGAGACCAACTCTGTGGGATCTTACCGGTCACTGGGAACTATGAGGTAGAAGGCAGTCTCGAAGATAACCCGGCCCTGAGCCATGTAGGGCTTTAAAGGTAATGACCAACACCTTGAATTGAGCCCGGAGACCAATAGGGAGCCAGTGCAGCTCACGGAGGATTGGTGTAATGTGGGTGTACCTAGGTGCACCCACAACCACTCGCGCGGCTGCATTCTGGACCAACTGTACTCTTCAGAGGTAGCCCCATGTAGAGTGCGTTGCTTTACTCTAGTAGCTTCTGACTGTCTTATCCATTGTCTGTTTCCCATATAAAGTACAGTGGTACCTCGATACTCTGCGTTAATTGATTCTGGGAGATATGATGGGCACTAAAAAGGATGAGTTCCAAACAAACCATGGGACTTTCTATGTAACCCTTTGTTTCGGCTGGGAAGAACTTTCTTTCTTCCCCTTTTCCTATGTCAGCAACCTTCCCTGCATGGCCGACTTTCTGCTGCCCTCTGTGGCCATCCCCCTCCTTTTGCAACAACCTTCCCAGCATAGCTGACTTCCTATCCATTTCCCACAGCCATCCCCCTCTCCTATAGCAGTTTGTTGAATACTAAACAAGACTGAGTACTGGGACATTTTCACGTCAAAATGCATCAAGTATCAAATTTGTCGAGTTTTGAAGCAGTCGAGTACCAAGGCACCGCTGTAATAAGAATCAGTTGAATTTTCTACTCTATCCAGTAGGAGATTCTTAGTTCTACCTAGAATTTATTTTATCTTATGACTAGGAAAACAAAAAAAGGAACGTGTTGAATCTGCCTACTCAAAAACCAGAAATACAAAACTTGACAAAGCTTATGCCTGTCCTAAAACATAAGCAGTAGTTACATAATACAGAAAAGGTTTTAATGAGAAAATATATTTTAAAATCAACGAAGCCAAATCTACTGATATAAACAGGTGGTGATTGGGGGAACTGGGAAAAATAAGGAATATACAACAATGAGATTGTCTGGCAATAGTCAGACTCAGATAATTCCAGATTAAAGCAATATGGTCAGCCTAGTTAAACTAATTACTTATTGGATTCAGGATAGTTTCCTTGACTACATTCTTGAGTTTTAGCACATATCGAGTAGGAGGATGGTTAGAAAGAGTTCTTTGGGGTTTATGTTTCTAGTTTACCATTCTTGTCTTATTCTTCTTTTCTTATCATTGCCTTCTTCTGAATACTTACTCTCAGTGTTATGATCAGTAGAAAGTAAAACCCAGCCTCTTTGGGGAGGTTGATTGTTGCTTTGTTCGACAAGGAAAATTATTATAATAATTATTATTGGTCACAGTCAGCCAGATGTTAATTTAACATTTTTATCCATTTATCAAGTCCTTCCCAAGGACCTGTGATAGGCAATTGTATCTACCTTTTGATGTTATTATTATTTCCCACCTTATTTTACATCTACTCAAGGCAGCAAACACACTTAATATTCCTACCTCCTATTTTTCTCTACAACCACAACCCAGTGAGGTGGATTGGGCTGAGATAGAGAGGGATTGGCCCAAAGTCACCAAGATGGCTTTCATGGCTAAGGGAAACCTAGAATGCAGTGTCCTGGGTTTTGGGCCCCAACATTGATGTCTGGATCAGAAAAATACTTATGGACTAAATAAGCCTTCCCAAGGAACCCTGATGGAACAATAAATCCATCATTTCTCCCTTTGTATCAACAGGATCATGAGAAAGGTTCATCTACAGAACAAGAGGAATTCCGTCTAATCAGACCACTCAACACAGATTAATTTATCAGCTATTCTAGGAAGTGTTCTTCTGACATGTCAAAATGAGGCATTGTCCTACTTTAGCTATAATCTCAGGTTTGAATCCTCAGCATCAGTCAGAGATAGCAGAGCACTACAAATGCATCTCACTTTCATAGCTAATAGGGGCTTGATTCCTGTGCCCCTGACATATCTGATTCTTCCTCATGTTCCTCTTCTGAGGAAAACTAAGTGTCCAGCTAGGCAGCAACATTCACTATTCCTAATACTATTGTCAGAATTACTCCCTGCATTTGTATTGTTTCCTTTCAGGAATGCAGAGATTGGGAACAGTAGACATCAAAATATGAGCTATTGCCGCTTACCATTACTACCGTTGTTAAATAATGTTTCTGGGGTCAGTGGAGCCCAAAGATATTGGAAATAAAGATGATGCTGAAGAAGCATTTTGTCTTTCAACATGACAGGTTCAAGACCAAAATCAATAGAATTTTTAATGGGCTTTTTAAAATTCATTTACCCTCTGGAAATTTGTATAGAGTTCTCTATTATAGGCATGATCTAACTCTTTGATTTGTCTTTGGTAAGTACTCTAATGGCCATGTCGTAGGCTTATAACTCTTGAAGTAATGGTGTAAAACTTTTCTAAACCTTGCTTGAAAGATAGTTATGGTATTTTAGTCCTGGATCTGTGGATACCTTCAACTTCATAAGCACACTCTGTCATAGATAAGAAGGATATAGTAAAATCTATAACTATCATCCCAAGAAAAAAATGGACTACCTTACAGTACCTTTTGCGAGTGGCTAAACACCTTAATTTTAAAACCGATTAGTGCACATTGGTTACATATTTCCCCACTATGCATGTTTGTTTTCCTCTTTAGTTTTTAAAAGACCCCACATTTAAAAAGCATGGATAATTATGAACAAAAAATTAAGCAGCAGTGGGCTGAAAGTTTTGCTTTGTTGTAAATAATGTGTCTAAATATTTGATACATGAGACATTTTCCAAATAAAAACTGTCAGTTTCTGCATATTTATTTTTAAACAGTTATTTTCCAAAAGAATAGTGGTTTGCATTTCCTGGAGATACTGAAATATTATACACTGCAATAAAAAATCAAGGCCTGTTATCTCTGTTTAAGCTAGATTGCTGAAGCAGAGACAATGTCAGTACCTTTTAGGCCTGAACTGAGCAAATATTTCAGCCCTCAACAGATGTGTGTCAATATGCATTTGGACACATACTCCTGAGCACGTTCACAGGTACCCAGCAGCCCTTCCTACCCCTTAAGTTTGTGTCACTGAGATTCTTCATTAGGCAAAAGTCAAAATAACTGTTGCCCATTTTTAATGTTGGCATTTGACAGGCAATCAGATAAAATTGGTGGGTTAAGACTATAAGCTTATCCACATAGCTGCTTTACTATGCTTTCCTCTTGGCTCAGAGCTCAAAGGAGATAATGGCAGCATAAATGTTGCTTTCCTCACAGCATGCACTTAAAACACATCTGGAATGAGGTGTTGTTGTGATGCTCTCTGTACAGCTATTCCTCGTAACACTGTTATAGCAGTGGCTGGAGAATTTTCCCTGGCCATAAACCACTAATTGTGGGGAAAGTACCCTAATCATGCAGAATGTATGCCAGGGTGAGGCTTCTAAGATCAAGAATTTTATACAGTTTCTCTTGCCAAAAGATGTGTTGATTTACTAACCTAACTATCACATGATTACAGGAAAGTGTTTGTTTCTCTTATCTCCAGTCACTGTGAAGTTGTTCAGCCAAGATGCAATAGAGCAAGCATGTTCTTAAAGCCAGAATACAAGAAAGGGGTATTTGCTGTGTAAGAGATGAGATCACCTGTTGGAACCTTGAGTAACACATAATTTTCACCCAATGCTTCCTGACCTGTTGGTTCCCATCTAGCAATGTTGCATATTTGTGGGACTAAATTACAATTGCTGGACATGTGTTGCTGACGTGTTGGATCTTGAGAAATCACTGGGGGCTGCTGTCAAATCGCAACATACATTCAACTCTGATCATTCAAAGAGGTAGAGAGCCTGTCACAGTGGTTGTATGTACTATCCACATCCATTCCAGATTGCATTCTACCATGGAGTGGACATGTGAGTGAGGTTCTAGGTCTTCCACAAGAGCAGTTGCTTTTGGAAGGGAATTCCCCTGCCACATAGTTTACCAAAGCACAAGGCTCTAGTCCTGTCAAACCCACTTTCAATTGCTTGTGTTAAACGGGGATTGACTAGTTAATTTCTAGGCTTTACCCTGGTTAACCAATTGAACAACCCATTTTGAAGAATTCTAGGTCCTTCATAGCTAAAACAGGATTGCAGAATAGGAGTTAAGTCCAGGAACTGGACAGAAGGAGCAAGATTAAAGTGCTGTCCTAGAAACCAGGAGACTGTGAGTTCTAGTTCTAGGCCTGCCTTAGGCATGAAAGCTGTCTGAGTGCCTTTGGGCCACTCACTCTCTCTCCATCCAACCCAACTTCCAGGGTTGTTGAGGTGAGGAAAGTAGGCGGGTGGGATAGTAGATACGTTTGCTGCCTTGGGTTATATACAAAAAGACAGAATAAAAATATTACGGTTGGTCAAACAATTAGCCAGCAGTTAAGACCGGATTTAGCACTTTTATACACCTATTGAGTCCTTCCCAAGGATCTGAGATAGGCAGATGTTGTTATTTCATGGTGTTAAAGGTATTGTGGCAGGAGGTAAGCAGTTCTGAACTGTCTTTTGCAATTATTGATGGAGATTTTGTCACTGCTGATGATATTCAAGTAGTGCCGCAGATGTTTTGAGACTGCCCTTAAGGCACCTATTATTATTGGTATTATCTTTGCTTCCTTTTGCCACAGTCATTCTACTTCTATTTGCAGGGTTTTATATACATATGTATATGTATATGTATATGTATATGTATATGTATATGTATATGTATATGTATATGTATATGTATATGTATATGTATATGTATATGTATATGTATATGTATATGTATATGTATATGTATATGTATATGTATATGTATATGTATATGTATATATATTGTGATTTTTTTTCCAGTTCTTTTTCTTCTATTCTGCCCTGTCCAGGTACTGCAAGATCGACTAATGATTATCATTTAGAAATGTGTGTTCCTTCCCAATGATATCATTATGTAATTGTGATTATGTAACCATTATAAATGTGTCATCACATCATTATAGTCCACCCGCTGTCACACATAAATATCAGGGGGGAAAATGATTGAACTGAGACATCTGGCTAAAAAGACTGCCAAATTTCTTTGCAATATATACCTAGACTCTTTCTTACACATACACAAACAGAGCCAATCTTTCCCTCAGAGATTTTAGTTGCATCAAGATAGCTGTGGAGGAAAAATTGAAGCATTCTTCCTAACAAAGCAATCTTGATGTAGCTAAGATTGTTGGGAAGTTATTACTTCCGTGTCCTAAGCTGCCTGCTTTTTTAGTGTCTATTCCTGGGGGGGATAAAAAGAAAGTCTCTTTTAGGTCAGTCTCAACACCTGGTAGCTTTATGGACATTCCCATATTATTTTATTGGCAAAAACTCAGAAATGATTTGCCATTCCTTTTGGGGGATTATTATTTTGCTTTTTAAAGAAACCTGTTGGTTTGTTTTCATACTTGTAGACCAGAAATAATTCTCCACTTAAAATGAAAAGCAAACAATTAAAATATCAGAAAATCAAAGTCCATCAATACAGTAAGAATAATTCTTTAGAGTGCTTTTTCCAAGTAGTGTTGTAGACTGAAAACTGTACTAGGGAGCTTGGTCTTAATCACTTTCCTGGAGGTCAGCAGGAGGAGCTGGGAAGACTGTTTCAAAGGAGTGGAGGTACAACCAAGACACTATGCACACACCCCTCTCCCCCCAAAAAAACCCTGTGTAGAACCCTCCTTGTTTTTTGTCAAAGTGTGCAGATTGGGTGAACAGGTCCTACTTGACATTTTACCTGCAGCTTTCCCTAGTGATCTCCTATGCAAATGGGAACCAGCCTCCTTCTGACTAGTAAGAGATGTAGTACATACATATAGCTTATAACCACAAAGGCAGGGGTGGGTTCCTCCCGGTTTGGACCGGTTCTCCCAAACCGGTAGTGGCCCACTGGTGACATCATGGTGACATCACCGAACCGGATCGGTCGGTGATGGTCCGTGGGGACCGCCATCTTTTTTTTTTTTAAAAAATCGATTTTTGGGGGGGGGGATTTTTTTTATTTTATTTTTTTCCCTTCTGAGCATGCGCAGAAGCTGACTTCCGGCACTGTGCATGCGGTCGCCATCTTTTTTTTGGCTTTTTTTGATGTATTGGGGATTTTTTGGGGATTTTTTCCTACTGCGCATGCGCACGTGCACAAGGCATGCGCGCGCCCACGAGGCGCACGCACGAGGCGCGGGAGGGAGCGAACTGGCAGCGAGGTAAGTAGGAACCCACCCCTGCGCAAAGGGTAATGTAGAGTATTGTACCATGTTCTACATGGGTTTGCCATCGCAAATTTACAGCTAGCCAGAACTAGAACCAATGACACTTACCAAAGAAGATAGCAAGGGTTCAGGAGAGTACCCCCAAAATCACTAAATTATGGGATTTGAGCAGCAATTCTATTCAAGAGCAAGTAGCAAGTATTTGCTGTATAGCCAAGAAACCTATGATTTCTCCTTGGGTAAGATAGTGCTGTTTGTTTGTTTGTTTGTTTGTTTGTTTGTTTGTTTGTTTGTTTGTTTGTTTGTTTGTTTGTTTGTTTGTTTGTTTGTTTGTTTGTTTGTTTGTTTGTTTGTTTGTTTGTTTGTTTGTTTGTTT
>QLTV01001698.1:17197372-17217399 GCA_003457575.1 Thermophis baileyi
CCTGTCTCCTCTATAAAGTGACTCTTTTAACAGGGAAAAAAAACCCTGAATAATACAATTTCATTTTAACAGAATAGTTCTGTATACGTGTACTGCTCCATAGAATGGATATTTTGATTGTTCACAATGGAAAGCGCCCCTTAAATTATAGATTTGTACTAGAAAATGAGAAGATTTTTCAATGCATTGTTCGGGATTCTGTTTTTCCCATCATGTTGTCAGATGCAGTGATTGCTTCCAGAGCAATCTGTGTAAATTGAGCAAGCAATAAAAGTAGAACAAACAAAAGTGAAGAATAAAATATGTATCAATTTAAACAACAATAATAGACACTCTTTCCCCCATAGTTTTGTATACATCTTACAATTATGGCTATTTTTAATATAGATTTCAAAGGTTTGTTTCTTGCGTGAGCTGATTTTCAAGATTAAGTGCAATTTTATAGTTACAGACCAAACTAACAATTATAATTAAGCATATTAATGATAACACAGAGCAACACATATAAAATAGGTCATACATATTGCAGCTCAAGGATACCTAGGTTCATGTAAATTATCTCTAAACATGTCCAAATACTTGAAAATAAATGCTTAAAAGCTCAATTATTTCTAAACCCTGGAAAATATATGCTTTGGAAATCTGAATGGTTCTGCATTATAGTGAGCGGCGTGGTGGCCTAGTGGTGAAGACACTTATCTCTCACTTGGAAGGTTGAGAGTTCAATCCTAGGTAGTGGCAGAGAAGGCCCTCTGCGGGGGAGGGCCTTCTCTGTGGCTGCCCCGGCCCTCTGGAACCAGTTACCTCCTGAGATCTGGACTACCCCCACCCTGCTGGCCTTCCGGAAAGCGGTGAAGACCTGGCTGTTCCAGCAGGCTTGGGGCTGTTGATTTCGCTTCTGCAATTTGGCAAGATCCGGCCATGAAAAGGTGTGTATGGGTTTTTAATTGTTTTTAAATGTTTTTATTATGTATCTTTTTAATAAGTTTTTTATATTTTAACAAGTTTTTTATATTGCTGTAAGCCGCCCAGAGTCCCTTGGGAGTTGGGCGGCATAGAAATACAAATAAACTTAAACTTAAACTTTATCTCTTAGGACACAAAGAAAAAAAAATCTACTGTGAACTCTGTGTGGCATCAGGAAAGGTATCCGGCTAGTACAGGCTCAGCTCCATCCAGTCGCCCTGACTCTACTCCAAATTAAAGGATGACAGGGTTGTAAAAAGGGAGTTTTAATGGTTTGCCATTATACTTATTTCTTCTGTTCAAAAAAGAAGAGAGAAGGGGGGAGGGACAGAGAACCCTTCAGTATGATGATCACATTGCACAAATGTTTACTACACCACCCAGTAGTGAGCTGCCCCCCCCCAGGGATTGGGGACCCCTGGTATAAAGAAACTAGTAATGAAATAATTGGTAATCTTCATTCATGAAGGAAAATCTATTTTAAAAAGTGTAATTTGTCCAAAGGTGAATGCACTCAGCTGAAAGTTTTGTTTCTTTTTTTTTAAAATGATTTGAAACAAGCAAATGTGGAACCAATTCATTGAGTGTAAATTACTGCCAACTTTAGCTGAAATAACATTGTGCTTCTGAGATTCTCAGATGTCTAGCCACAGGGAGCTACATGGGAAGTATTTTTAACACATCTACAAAATTTAAAATATATCACTAAGGGACTTTAGATGAATTTGACACAGTGCCTGAAGGAATTTATAATAATAAACTAGTGAATGAATTTCATTGAACCATGTATATAATATGCTCATCTATGAAAGGTACACTTTTACTATCCTTTGCACTATATCATATTTAATTAATGGATTACTGAGGTTCTATTAGATGTATGAATTACTATTTTTCATATTTGTGTGTGTGAACATGCTAATGATGAGCACATTAGGATGAAAAAAGTCATCCTTGGATAGTATCTCAGCAGAAAATATTCCGTAAAATTATATTCCAAAAAGATACGATTGTGAGAGTTCTGAAAACACAAAATCAAAAGCAAACTTTATGCATGGTAGCATCTGGCACCTGAATTGGAGGCCATTATAACAACCATCCCAAAGGGGTGTGTGTGTGTGTGTGTGTGGTGTATGTGTGTATGTCCAAATGAGCTTGCACAAACATGTATTCAGAAATATCAGCCCATATGGTGGATACTGGTTAAGGGGATGGCTGTATTTAGATATACAGATCGTTCTTTTTCAGACCTATCCCATGTATTGCATTACTTGTTTATTAAAAGTGTATTGATTTCATTATCCACAGATTCATTCTCCTATTTTTCTTTTCTACTAGGATGATTTGGACTACTGTTATATCATCCCCAAAAGAGAAAGTTCAGCACATAGCTGACTTTGGCAATCACATACACACACACACACACAAAAACTGAAATAAACACACAAATGCACACAATAGCAATAGCACTTAGACTTTTATACTGCTTCACAGTGCTTTACAGCCCTCTCTAAGCGGTTTACAGAGTCAGCATATTTGACCCCAACAATCTGGGTTCTCATTTTACTGACCTCGGAAGGATGGAAGGCTGAGTCAAGCCTTGAGCCTGATGAGATTCGATCTGCAAAACTGCTGGCAGCCGGTGATCAGCAGAAGTAGCCTGCAGTACTGCACTCTAACCACTGCGCCACCGTGCCACAAGTTGGCCATGGTTGCCATTTGGATGAAGGATAACAGTACACCCCATGTCTATTGACTAGACTGACAAACAGTGAGAGGAAAAAGAACCCAGAAGGCCACACTGGCAAACCAGTTCCTCCTGTTGCCAATAAAACAAGATGGACAGGTCATCACCAGGAACCAAACTGAAATCAAAGGAGATTTTATCTAATTGTATCCTTACCTCTTCAGTTCTTCAGCTGTAAGAAAACCAACTGTTTTGCCATGTTGGCTTATGTAGTCAATACATCTCTAAAGAGCAGGGAGAGGTATTCATGGAAGGACTCTGAAAACCTTGATTTAATAGATCGATTGAAGCAAAAGAATGTCCATCATTCTTAACTGTTCACCAAATCAGAGAATATATCAAGTGGGTGGATCATGTCATTATGTGAAATATTTAAATCATGTCATTTGCCTCATTTAATATCACTTGTGTGATATCATTATGCAAATTAGATCAATTGACACAAATAATGGAAATTGCCCTGGAAATTCAGTATACAAAATCCTGGTCCAGCAATTCTCCGAACACTATGAATCATTCCAACTTCTGTGCATTTATTCTGGAACAAATGAAAACTGGAATTCAAATCTCTTTCAATTTCATTCAGGGTGAAATGATTCTACACCTCTGCTGCATTGGGCAGCCAGAAAATGGGCTCCAGTAGTTTTATTCCATATATTTTGTGATTATCTTTTACCAAACCAGTTGAAATGCCATTATTCCTGGCTTGAAGCTCTGTACGTAGCAATCAATTTCAAGGAAAAAAATTTAAAATCTTGTACCAGCAAATTAGATGCCTTTAAAAAAACTTTTTAATTTGAAATGTCACTTTGGTAGATCATATTCTGTTGCATCCTCCTATTGGTTTTGAAAAAATAATAATATGTTACATAAGTACGCCTGAATGAGTAAGCAAGTGAATTTCGAATTTAACATTTGTTATGTGAAAATTCTTCCTTATTATGTTGCAGAGTTCCAATACTCTGCCTACCTAGTGAAGACTGACAGAAATTTCCAAAAGAAGAGCATAATGATGCACAGCATCCTACTATTTCATATTTCATAAAAAATCATATTCTTTCAAGATGCATCTGTAAGGACCACATGCTACTGATAGAATGCTCAGATTCAGGAGAGGATGGGGTCAAAGACAATCTGGGTGGGACTAGAACAGAAGTGGCCTAAGCTGCTGAAGGTGGCAAAGGAGGTCATAGATGAAAGTCAATATGTGATTCTTGGCTTCTTCAGATATGTGTTAGAACAGGGATGTCAAACTCAAGGCCCTTAAATCTGCTTAAATCTGGCCCGTGGGGCTGGTCTGGAAATATCAAAAGACTGGCCCGTGGTGCCTCTGCTGGCCAAAACGGACCACGTTTTCACCCAGGAGAGTACTTCAGGAGGCCATGAAGGCCAAAAACAAGGCACGGGGTCGTGCATGGCTCCCCTGCACTCCGTTTTGGCCACCAGGGTGCTGCAGGAGGCCTGCAGGGTGCTCCAGGCTGAAAACGGGGCATGGGGGGCATGCATGGCTCCCCATGCCCCATTTTGGTGGGCAGGGTGCTGCAGGAAGCGTCTCTCCCGTCTCCCCTCTGCTCCCCCGCCAGCCTGCGGAGGAGAACTACAATGCTGATCCGGCCCTCGAAGAAATCCAGTTTAACACCCCTGTGTTAGAAGATGGATCCCCTGTCATAATACAGATAGTTCTTGACTTACAACAATTCATTTAGTGACCGTTCAAAGATACAACAGCACTGAAAAAAAGTGATCTATAACCGGTTTTCACACTTATGACTGTTTCAGCATCCCTGTAGTCACATGATCAAAATGCAGACAGTTGGCAACTGATTCATATTTATGACAGTTGCAGTGTCCCAGGGTCACCTTTGTGACCTCCTGACAAGCAAAGTCAGTAGGGAAGCCAGATTCACTTAACAACCATTGTACTAACTTATCAAGTACAATGATTCACTTAACAACTGTGGCAAGAAATGGGGCAAAACACACTTAACAACTATCTCACTTAACAACAGAAATTTCAGGCTCAGTTGTGGTTGTAAGTCAAGGACTACCTGTAGGCAGTTTCTTAGAAGAGCTATTCCTTCATATATGAGAGAAACTAAAAAAATTGCTGCTCATTACCTGCAGTTTTTGTAAATATTTATGTTGGTATTTTTTTTAAGAACATGGATTAAACAATAACCTTAATTTGAATATTTGCTTTGCTCTAATTTATGAAATCCATAAGATACTCTAAGCACCAAGAAACAGGGATAAAATGTTTCATCTCTTCTTGTTGGGCTTAAAGAACCCAATTCTTGATAGTTTTAGACTATTGTGGAGTTGTTCAGATATGCATCTAGAATTCTGCCTTGTATTTTTATTAGTTCTATACAGATATGAAAATTCATTTTTTTTCTGTAAAAAGCAATAGATCCAGATGCATGGGAGATTGCTGAAAATGAGAATAATGTTTCTGCCTCTAGGAGACTGGAAACAGATAAATCCTAATTATTAGTTATCTGTTTCTGTCATGCATAAAGGTGATAGGACATTTTGGCGAAACTGTTCATTTTAAACTAGAACTCAGCACTGTTGTAATTGTTAAATTATTTAATTTAGATTGTGCTGTTTCGTTTTTAGTTAAACCTAAGATTCTCAGTGGAATACTAATGCAAAGAGGGATCAGATGCTGGGAGATTTCTTCAAATGCTTGCAGTAACTGAGTCCTTTATAATTAAAATGTTTTGCATAATCATCATTGTCCTGCCATAGTTTTGTTAACAATTCAATATTTGTTGACAACAAAGATTGGGTGCTGCTATTGTTCTAGAGAGCGTACATTCACTTGAACCGAACCATAGCAGGCCATCTGTTTTTAAAATTTAGCAGGAAAATAATTGGGCAGGGTTTCCTTTGATCCACAGAATTTCCAGCAGAATTTCCAATATTTTTTGGGGGGGAGGGATTTATTCTCACAAAATTCTCACAAAATATATTTCATTTTGTAATTATCAGAGAGGGCTTGAAACCAGCAAGTACCATGGCCTTAAATGTGCTGTTTGAATGTATGAAAATGAAAGATATAAAAATGGTTTTTCATATGTTATTGTGGTGAAGCTAATTAAACCTCTCCTACTAAGAATGCACAAAATAGAAGAAACAGATGGAACTACCGAAAACAGAGCATATATATCAACGCCTTAGTTTATCTATAGGTTCTGTGTCTGCAGGTAATTATACCTGAAGTAGTTCATTTAAATACAATGCTTCAGTGAGATCACAGATTGTATCTTGCCAAGTTGAAGCTATTTAGAAACCTGTTTGAATATTTTATTAAACCTGGGAACAAAAATAATGACATCTGTTGACATCACTAAATAAAATTTTGACAAATCGGACTAGGATGTTGCAGGATCCAATCTGGGTCAGTCACCGGGACCAGAGGTTTAGTCATCTGAGTTTTTGGACTCGTGCTGGAGCCCATCCTCAGTTAAATTCTCTCTAGCAGAGTGTGTGTCAGAGAAGTTCCCTGAGGGTGGGCTCCAGCGCAAGTCCGAAAGCTCAGATGACTAAACCTCTGGTCCCAGTGACCAACCCAGATTGGATCCTGCAACATTACCATGGCACATATATATTCACCTTCATTCGTCAAACTAGGATGTGTTCATAACTCTAACCCTAACCCTAACCACCCAGAGTCCCTTGGGAGTTGGGCGGCATATAAATACAAATATAAATATATGTGTGTGTGTGTGTGTGTGTGTGTGTGTGTGTGTGTGTGTGTGTGTGTGTGTGTGTGTGTATATATATATANATAAAGATACACAAATAAAAGATATATATATATATATATATATATATTGCAGTCGCAAAAACATTTGTCAAATCAAAGATATAGACTCCAAGATCCACTCCATGAGTCTATATTATGTTACACTTTCTTGATTTATGATTGTTTTTATTTGCACTGCTAGCAGATTAATAGTTTTTCACTTTGTCCTCGCCATGTAATAAAAATGTTTCCATTTTGTAAGACTAAAAGTTACTTTATATGGTTAAAATTACTGAAATTTTATATATATTCTCTAAAGAATCTGAATATACTGCTGCACACCACAAGTTTGAGCAAACTAATATTTCCAAGGAAAGCTAAGCCAAACTATCTGTGGTTATATGTCAGGGTCACAAATATGTGATAATAGTTTTTCATATCACTTGTTACTGTCCACAGAAATTAGAGTTTTTCCAAGTCAGATGTGTAAAAAACCTCACATTCATGAAATACATTATTCTTTAGTCAAAGCAAATTATAAAATCGTACTGATGTTTTTGACAGAATAACAAATTTCAAGAGATAAGAGTAGGCATCCTGTAAAATAGAATATAAAAAGGTTCATTTCAAAGCCTGACTACCATGTCTGAGGCAAGTTTTTTTAACTGTTTATTACAATGTATTATAGCATAAAACACAATGAAAGTAAAAAATTAAGAAAAAAAAGAGGGAGTGCAAGATTTTGGGAAAAGGAAAAAAAAAAGAACAACAGATTTGACTTCCAACCCTTTCCAACACAGTAAAATATTAATATGGTAATAACCTCAACTTTTTACATGACCTATAATTAATTACAAGCCAGTATTATAACTGACACAATTATTAAATCTTCAAACTATAATTCTTTCATTTTTTCTGTGTCAAGCATAAATATCAGAAGCCTGTAAAACAGAGTATAAAAAGGTTCGTTTCAAAATAATATTTTGTAACAAAATTATTTAATTACAACAATTTTTTTTAAATGGTTCATAGTACTTTTATGGGTCTGCTAAGGAAAGGAAGCTGGTAAAAACTGATCTGTAACCTTAGTTGCAAACCTGGCTATCATGTCCGAGGCCATGTTTTTAAGAAAAAAAAATGACTTTCCTTCTAAGCTGCTTGGGACCTTGAAGAATCCAAGCCCACCATCTGGCAACCCCTTATCAAATTAAAAAAAATGAATAAAAAACAAAGTAAACCCATCATACTTTAACTTTGTCAATCCCTACTATAACAATTTATTAGGTGATTATTGGCTTCTGATATTGGCCTAAGTACATGAGAAGAGATTGGAGGCTATGGGAGAATTATTCCTCCCATGTTGAGCTTGGAAACCATGAAATACCAGATGAAAAAATAATAATTTTATTCCTCCATGATTTTTATGATTTTTATGGCTTGGTTACTTTTCTTTTAATACCCATGCCATGATATATGCATTTCTAAGTTCCTTAGAAATTCATTTTATATTAAAAGTGGAAAAGTACTTTAAGTAAAAGACAAATTGATTATTACATTAAATAAAACATTAAAAGTATTTATTGATTCATACTGTCACATCGCTAACAAAGTTTAAAACAAAATGCAGTAGAATATAAATTGGTAAAACACATTACTATTAACAATAGAATAAACATCCACGCTACTGAACAATTAAAAGCCTGTCAAAATAGATGTGGATAAGATGTGAACTTCACAATCTAGAAGTCTATTCCCATAAGGCATCTTCAAGAAAGACCTCAACTGAAGGTTCATAAGAGAAAGAAGAGAGTAGATACCCTGTTTCCCCCAAAATAAGACATCCCCTGATAATAAGCCCAATCAGGCTTTTGAGTGCATGGCAATAAGGCCAAGCGCTTATTTCAGGTTTCCAAAAAAATATAAGACCGGGTCTTATTTTCGGGGAAACACGGTAGGTAGTCAGGTAGGTAGATAGGCAGGTTGGTACGTAGGTACATAGGGTTTTCTTGGTGTAATTTCCACGTAAACATCTCTAGTTTGGTGACATGGAGAAGAAGGAAGTTAACCCCTCTTCCATCCACTGTAATTACAGGTAAATATGAAACCATACAGTTTCATTACTTTTTTGAGAGAGAGAGAGAGAGAGAGAGAGAGAGACATAGACAGAGACAGAGACAGAGACAGAGACAGAGACAGAGACAGAGACAGAGACAGAGACAGAGACAGAGACAGAGACAGAGACAGAGACAGAGACAGAGACAGAGACAGAGACAGAGACAGAGACAGAGACAGAGACAGAGACAGAGACAGAGACAGAGACAGAGACAGAGACAGAGACAGAGACAGAGACAGACGACAGAGACAGACGACAGAGAGACAGAGAGAGAACACTGAAAGAAGAGTATATAACTTAATCCACCAAATCACATTCTTTAATTTCCTACCCTACAATAGAAAAGGTGAAGGTGGGGAATCAGCTATACAGAATCCTAAAGGAAGCAAATTAACAGGATCCTGTTCAATCAAGCTTCAGGTCCATAGGATGAAAATGGCATTATTGCTAGTATATGAACTCTCTTGGGACTTTGATGGAGACAGTGTGTCCCGTCTGGTAATACCTGACCTCTTGGTAACATTGGATGTAATCAGTATTTGAAAAACCATGGTATTTTTCTGGATTGCTTGCAAGGATGAGTTGGGAGTACTACGTTACAGTGGTCCTGTTCCTACCTGAGTGGTGTGGTCAAGTTAATAGTTATTGGGAGGCAGGGTAGTGTTCAAACCCTAGGTTACTCAAGCATGTAACAGGGCTCTGAGTTCTCTATGTTTTATTAAGTTATATGAAACTTTGGAGAGAGATCGTATATCAGAATGGGGTGTAGTATGGTGTCATCTGTATACATCACTTAGCTAATATGGAGATACCAGGTCTAGATACTGTTGGGGACTAGATCGCATGAAGCAGAGTCAGATTAAATCATGTAAAAATTTGCTATTTGTCAGTAAACACTGGTCAAACTATTTGTTGTGACCCAACACGGCAAGACCCCAGGAAATGACACACACACACTGTTTGCACAACAAATATTACTTTACTACTAATAATACGGCTTAGTAGTAAGTTTTATAAAGTTTTTCAACACAGTTCTTGTCGAGAGTCAGATAACACTTTGGCCAGGATTCAAAATATCAAAATGCAAGCAGGCCATTAAGTCCCGAGTTATCTTCCACTTACTGGAGTTGGCCAAGAGCCCGGACTGGAGTAATTCCAACTGAGATAACAAAGATCTGAAATCAGCCAGCCAGGAAAATAATGAAATAATGAGAGCCACTCTTGCCTGCTAGCTGCCCTGTGTGCCCTAGCATCAATCGGAGGCTCCTCCTCTCCACTTGAGTCACTCATCTCCTTCTGATGAGTTGCAGAAGGCCCTGGTTGGTTATCGTCCTCTGGCACTGCGTCCTCCTCGGTCTCGGACTCAGGTGCCAGAGATACAGGATGATATTGCCACCCCATGGTCGGTTCTTGGTCTTCCAGATCCATGAGCAGCTGCACGGGACTTGGGCAAGCCACAACACTATTGATCCTTTCAGTTAATCTGAAAAGGCCTATCTTCCTCCAGAAGGAGGTACGGTAGTTTGTAACTTGGGGATCCTGGATTCACATTTCCTGAAACAGAGGTAATCTGCAAGCTAGAGACCTTCACCAGCTCCAGTTGTTGCACCAGTTGTAACTTAAGTTAGACCAGGATTCCGTGGCTGTAATTCATATCTTAACTTGATTGGACTACTGTAACATATTTTACATGGTATTACGTTTGGAAATAATTCAGAAGCTGCACCTGGTAGAGAACCCAAGAGCTGGACTGCAAAATAGCAATAGCACTTAGCCTTATATACCGCTTCACATGCTTTAGAGCCCCCTCTAAGCAGTTTACAGAGCCAGAATATTGCCCTCAACAATCTGGGTCCTCATTTTACTGACCTTGGAAGGATGAAAGGCTGAGTCAATCTTGAGCCGGTCAGGATAGAACTGCTGGCAGAATTAGCCTCCAATACTGCATTTCAGCCACTGCACCACCACGGCTCTTATAACCCTTTAATTGCAGGGTAGCAACAATTTATGATCACTGTAGTGGTTGACCATAGACTACCAGACAAATTCTAATTGCTGGTCATTTCCTACAAAGCTCTGTATGGCATGGTACTAGGTTATATAGGAATTACTATGTCAAAGTCAAATCTGCCCATCCATTTTAGAGAGGAGCTCTTGTGGACCTGCACCTTGAAAGGTACAGCTTGGCTGGACACAGACCTTTCCAGAACTAATTCATACCCTTTGGAATATGCTTAGTTATGTTAGGCCCCACTTCCTCCATGCTTTTCATGAGGCCATTAAAACTGTATTATTCTATTATGCTGTTGATCAAAGTTGATTGGCAATAATCATTGTAATTTTCTGTTTAACACAGCTGTTTGCTGGTTACATTCCTGCCTTGTTGTTCAACCTGTGAAAACTTAGTAGATTGAAGCAGCCTACAAATATTGTTAAACAAACAACCAATACCTTTGTGTTGGTCCTCTGTCCATGGACAGGAAGCCCCATAATACCTTTTTATAGATGTGCTCTGTGAAACATTTTAACATATTTTAGAAGATGTTATTTATTTTGCTTGGCTGGTTTTACTTATTTCAGATTTTTTATGATGCCTTCTAAGGAAAACAGAAAAAAGCATTATCGGAAGAAGTTCAAATGAAAAATATAAAACTATTCTACAGCAAAATTCACTATTGTGTTGTCCCCAATCAATAAAAACACACCACAAATTAAAGAGGTGTAAATAATAGTCACTGCAGATACTGATAGAAAAAATTGGAAATAAATATGTTTGAAGACAATAAAACTATGTACAGTGTGTATGTGTGTGTGTGTGTATGTATATATGTATGTACTGTATATGTATATGCACATATACATATACATACACATACATAATGAGTACATTCTGCAAATTATTCATCCATTACATTTATGTTCACTTTTTCTCTAAAAGCTCAAACACTTCCTCTTCCAACATTTTTCCACAATGACAACTCTGTGCAGTAAGTTAGGCTAAGAACAAATGATTGGTCCATAATGGCTACCTTCAGAAGTTGAGGATGGATTACAATCAGGACGACTTTATGCGCTGTACAATATATAGGCCATTTAAAGGACTAAAACTGTCAAGTCTGTATCTGCCCTGCCCACCAGTGTTACCATTTTTATGGGAAAATTAATGGAAACTTTAAGATCAACATTGCCTTGGTAATTTGTATAAAAGTAGTTTTATACAGATGCAGGCTGGGTCCCAACCACTTACTACTTCAAAACTAATTATGAGCACTTTAAACTGGGTCCAGAAATCAATCTAGTCACTTCTTGTGAGATGGACAGCTTTAGAAATCTGATTGATGAAGGAAGGAAGGAAGGAAGGAAGGAAGGAAGGAAGGAAGGAAGGAAGGAATTAAATAAATAAATACATTTAAAAATGAACGAAGGAAGGAATGAAGGAATCAATCAATCAATCAATCTATCTGCAGCCATTGTGGCTGGTCTCATGGTTATTAGATGCTTTGAATATGTGGTCTGTTCAGGTTCTTTCTATCTCTTCTCCTATTGCATTCTGTTCACCATTATATGCATGTTAGTGAAAGGAAGCAGGGATGTCAGGCTACCAACTGTGATTAATCTTTAATGATTCATGTATGTAGATGTTTGGATTTATTCAATCCCACTTAAATATTGCATTTTCTGTACTTTTTAGAAAAGCTGCTTAAATGATGGCATTCTCTCAAAACTGTATGTTGAAAGCCATCTACATATTATCTTTCTGAACACAGATTTGCTTGCATTATTTTGATTTTTAAAAATAGTTGCTATATGTTCTACTGTACAGCAATAGCATCATAGCATTATATAATCCAATGTCCTGTTCCAATATGTGATCTGCTACATTGAAAGTGTTCCAGATGGATTATCATCCTTTTCTTTTTTTTTCTTTCCAGTATCTGCAGTTACTGCCTAGCAGACAGAAATCCCGCAAATGCATTTTCTTTCATTATGGGGAGACATTGCTGAGAAAATCTGCAGTTGCTGGTTTGCATGAAATACGCTGTTCTAAAAGCACAAGACCTGTCATTTAAAAAATATTAAAATTTTAATGGTGTGCAGGGAAACATGGAGCATATTCTAACATCAAAGATGGTGTGATATTTTTCTAAGAGACTGGGGTGAAAGAGGACTGAAAGATACAGAAAATTTTAGTGGGCAAACTAATATCAGAGTAGTGGATAATGGGTGTTGTGATCTGTCCCAGAAGACTGGGTCATCTGAGTTATTTATTCTCAATCAGGACAATGTTCTTTCATCTTTTGAAAAAGAAATTACCTTTGACCTTATACTATATCAGTAGAGAAAATTCTATGGCAATTTCCCTGCAATTTGCAGTAAGACCCATTACCCACAAGATTAGAAGCATGTCATTAATCTATATAATAGTATGTTTCATTATTAATGTGTATGAATTTTGCAATCAGGAGACTTATCGAAGCAATAGTGGGATAGTAGCACTAGTGCTGTACATATACAGTATAATAAATCCAAGATTTCAAATAAAGACAGCATATTTGCTTGATCATATACAGTATATATAAAACATACAATTCAGTGTGAATTAGTCTACGAGCAGTGAAATAAAAGCAATGTCACAATCTCACTATTACATTATTATGCTCCAAGAGTGAACATTTGCTGTAGTTTTCTGATTAAAGCTTTCATTTTCATACTGAAACTATTTTAAATTGCACTGTTTTGTTGAAAGATCGGTTGATATGAATGCCTTTTCTTAGGCTTTTAGCTGATTTTTATTTGTTCCCTGTGATGCAGATTAATATTAACAGATGATGATTGAAAGTAAATCACAAAAACAAAAATCTAAAAAAAGGAAAGCAGAGTGTGGGTTTTAACTGAGATGATTATAATCAGGATTGTTGCCAACTTTTTTTGGCATAGTTTCTAGACCTTAAATTTTCAGATAGAGAGGATTATGGACATGAAACATGAGTTAAAGAAAAGCTTCCCAAATCCACATTCGGGAGGGAACATGAACTCTGCCATGAAATGAAATGAAATGAAATGAAATGAAATGAAAGGTGGGGTTTAGTATGATCTATGAGGCATGGTAGTTAACATTAATGGTATTTCAGATATTATGACACCATGACTGGGCAGTAGAAGAATCATATTATCACCTGTTCCATTGGTCTGGCCTTGACTTCTTTGTTGGCTAGAATGTGACTTGCAGGTACATTACTGTAAGAAAGATATAAAAGGACATTAGACATTTTTACAGGTGATTTGAGCCCTGGCAGCTTAGTGATTAAAGTGCAGCATTGCAGGTAAACTCTGTTCAAAGCCTGGAGTTTAATTCTGACTGGCTCAAGTTGACTTAGCCTTCCATCCCTCCAAGATTGGTAAAATGAGGACCCGGACTCTTATGAAAATAATGCTTCTACATTGTAAACTACCCAAAGAATGCTGTAAAGCAATATGGGGCAGTATATAAGTCTAAATGCTATTGCTATTTCCATCATAGATAATGCCTCTCTCTTATATTGCAGGATGTTATTTATAACTGGGGAATTTTATTTGACACAGTCCAATGGCCACTATACTCGGGATTTCACAATTCATACTGAAAAAGTACATATTCAAACTGATACCTGTTTGTTGTAGATTGTTATGATTGTGGCCAATACCCCTTTCCTTTAATGATCACATCAAACTTTTTCTAATATATACATTGTAAAAGAAATAATTTTTTATGGGGGTAGCAATATAGACAACTTAAATAAGTTTTTTTTCTGGGTAATAAAAGTGATCTGAAAACACCAGTGTATAAATATGCCTCACTATTGATTCTGTACCACTGCAGAATCTATCCTTTGGGAGACCTCGCTGCAAATGGCTGCCAACTTACTATTTTCCATTGCTGCACCTTGGACACAGCAGGAGGCAAATCAAACAAAATACAAGAGCTTGTTAATTTGCTAGAGTGCCTGGGAATGGCTATTTTACATTTTTGATTGCAGGCATTCTTCCAGACCTCAGTAGGATAGCATAATATCCCAGTTCATTTTGTCTTTGGTAGACACTGCTTTCTAGATCTATTTTGTATACTATGCTATACTCAGTCTCTTAACTCATATGTTTCATTGTCCACCATATAGCTGGATATAAAACTGCGTCTACACAACTAATTTTGCACATCCAGATCTTGGCCAAAACCAGAAACCAAGGCTGCACTGATAATATCATTTAGTAATTGTGCTAATATTCATTTAAGAGATGAAGTTGGAGCAAAGTTTTATTCTTCTAGTTCTGCAATTAGTAGCCAGTACTATTCCAAATATACAACTACAGCTGCCTGTATCCTTATCACCAGTCCCTTAGCTAACAAATTTGCCAGAAGTATGATGAGAGCCCAAGTTTCATTGCCCTGGTGCAGCTTGGAACATGCACAGGATGGCCAATTCTGGAAATCAAAATCAGCATTTTGAATTCTGGAAATCCAACTGAATAGGACCGTTCCAGTTTGGCAAAAATTATGTTGTGTAAGTATCATATACTGTACATTAGTTCATTTCTCAACATTTTTTATATTCCAAAAATGTTAGAAGATCTTCCGGTGTTTTGTGTGTGTGTGTGTGTGTGTGTGTGTGTGTGTGTGTGTGTGTGTGTGTGTGAATTCACAACATTCTTAAATATATTTGTCTATAACTTCTGAGTAGACAAAATACCTTGGGATTAATTTTAAAAATCACTATAAACTATATCCCATTTTATGCAACATAAATGTCTTTTTTGCCAAACAAAATCTTAAAAACAACCTCTCTCTCTTTTTAGCTTATATATTTGTGTCCTTTGAAGGTCAGTTGCTTTACTGACCAAATCCCACAAATTGGCTTCTGCCTATTTCTTTTAAAAAGGGAGACTCTAGGTAATGCAAATTTCTCTCTTTTTTCTTTGCAGTGAAAAAAAATATAACATGCTTCAGATTTTTTTCTAACCTATTGATCCCTTAAGTAATAATTATAAGCAAACAACCAATGCCTATAAATGATAGATGAATATTGCAGTGTGAAAAATGCTTTAGTTGAATATTTTATGAAAATGGCTTTCAACAGGGTCGTCCTAGATAAAAGGGCTTCCTGACTTATGGTAAGACATTGCTACTCCAAACAAATTCTGAATAATTCTGGAAAAATGGCTTCTTTATTTATTTATTTATTTGCATTTTCCTCCATGCATAGTTTTATTCATTCCAATATAGCATAATTAATGTGGAAATGGAAAAACTGATTATATATACATTCATAGCAGAAGTCTAATCAGATTCAAGCAGGGATGAACTTTCACAAGATTTTGCATCTCTTACATTCTTTTCAGTGAGAAATATTTAGAAATAACCTCAGTGAAATTATGCAGTGAAACTAACACTTTAATTATATATATGCATTAATTTAATTTAGAGATTTAATATTTTCAGATATTTATATCCTACTTCTATCATATGGAAATTGACTTCCAAAGAAATTGGACTTACGTACAATGAAAAGACTTACTGTCTGGCATCAGAAACAAAAACATAAGGCTACAATTACTCAGCGTTTTGCTGAATTAATTAATATTTGTTGTTGTTAGTTGCGAAGTCATGTCTGACCCATCGTGACCCCATGGACAATGTTCCTCCAGGCTTTCCTGTCCTCTACCATCCTCTGGAGTCCATTTAAGCTGTTGCCTACTACTTCAGTGACTCCATCCAGCCATCTCATTCTCTGTCGTCCCCTTCTTCTTTTGCCCTCAATCTTTCCCAGCATTAGGCTTTTCTCCAATGAGTCCTTCCTTCTCATTAGATGGCCAAAGTATTTGAGTTTCATCTTCAGGATCTGGCCTTCTAAAGAGCAGTCAGGGTTGATCTCCTCTAGGACTGACCGGTTTGATCACCTTGCAGTCCAAGGGACTCACAGGAGTCTTCTCCAGCACCATAGTTCAAAGGCCTCAATTCTTTGACGCTCAGCCTTTCTTATGGTCCAACTTTCACAGCCATACATTGCAACTGGGAAAACCACAGCCTTGACTATACGCACTTTTGTTGGCAGGGTGATGTCTCTGCTTTTTAGTATGCTGTCTAGATTTGCCATAGCTTTCCTCCGCAGGAGCAAGCGTCTTTTAATTTCTTGGCTGCAGTCTCCATCTGCGGTGATCTTGGAGCCCAGGAAAATAAAATCTGTCACTACCTCCATTTCTTCCCCATCTATTTGCCAGGAATTGAGAGGGCCGGATGCCATGATTTTAGTTTTGGTAATGTTGAGTTCAGGGGTGGGTTCTAAATTTTTTTACTACTGGTTCTGTGGGCGTGGCTAGGTGGGGGTATGTGACTGAGTGGGCGTGGCCAACTTGATGTCACTCACGCACACTCAGTCACATGACCCCCCACCTAGCCATGCCCACTGAAACAGTGGCGAAAATTTTTGGAACTCTGACGGAGGAAGGGGGGGGAGAGAGGGGAAAAACTCCCAAAAATAGACCGCCGGAGGATTTAGGGTGTGGAAAAGCCATAAGTTTCCTAGAAGGAATCGAAGCATTTAAATTTGAAGCCCGGAGGACACGCCTATGTTTATAAATCCGGTGGGTGAGGGGGGGGACAACGGGAAGGAAAGAGTGGGAGATAGGAAAAAATGCAGGCGAGGCGCTGGACTGTGCAAGCAGGGCAGGAGGGAGGGAGGAAAGTTCACCTGATCCTGGCTTTGGACAGGGGGGGAGGAGGAACTGGCTGCAACCCCCCAAAACACCCCCAGGCAGGGCGGAAGCCGTGGGAAACCGCAGAGCCTGGATTGTACGTGCACGCTTGTGCCCTGCAGTCACATGTGATCCCCCCCACCCCAGATAAAATACACTTTATTCCCAAGCTAAAGATGATCTCTCACTGCAGCTTAAAGTTACTTCTAGCAACATAGGTGAAAAGAATGTGTGTGTGTGGTGGGGGGAAGGAAATGGATAATATAGATGCAGATTGTACTGTCAACAGAATAACAGAATAATAGAGTTGGAAGGAACCTTGGAGGTCTTCTGGTCCAACCCCCTGCTCAGGCAGGAAGCTCTATACCATTTCAGACAAATGGTTATCCAATCTCTTCTTAAAAACTTCCATCATTCACAAATTCTGGAGGCAAGTTGTTCCACTGATTAATTGTTCTAACTGTCAGGAAATTTCTCCTTAGTTCCAGGTTGCTTCTCTCCTTGATAAGTTTCCATCCATTGCTTCTTGTTCTGCCCTAAGGTGCTTGGAGAATAGGCTGACTGCCTCTTCTTTGTGGCAATCCCTTAGATATTGGTACATTGCTATCATGTCAGCCCTAGTTCTTCTTTTCATTAAACTAGACATACCCAATTCCAGCAACCGTTCTTTATATGTTTTAGCCTCCAGTCCCCTAAGGAAGTGTCTAAGGACTGTCAAAAGACAGTCCTTTCAGAATTACCCCCTGAAGCAAGCAGATATTACAGTGCATTATCCCCAAAGTTAATCCTGTCTGATGTTTGATAGCATATCATGACCAATAGTATTAAAAGCTACTACAACAGGGTGGCAACCTGAAACCACATGATAGATGCATTCTAAATTCTTTTTTAGAAGAAGGGAGGAAAAGTTCCATCACATTATATTTATTGAATATACACGGCACAATTTTGAAGACAAAATAATTTTAAGTACTGTATACTGGAAGCCATAATATAGCTTTAATGTATTTCTTTAACATAATTCTACCAAATTCAGAAGAGCAAACCTGGAAGGTCTTGACCAAGTTTGCAATATTTTACAGATTTTACAGTATCCTTCCCCTGCCACGCCCACCAAGCCATGCCCACAGAACCAGTAGTAAAAAAAATTGAATCCCACCACTGGCCACGCCCACCCACTCACATGACTACCCACTCACGTCCACCACAGTAGTGGGTTCTAAAACCCGTTGCTACCGGTTTGTGTGCGCGCTTGCGCGTGCGCCGCTTTTGCACATGCACAGAAGCGTCCCGGGCGGGTAGCCTCCCACTGCCACCATTACCAGTTCTAAGAACCGGGCTGAACCGGGAGCAACCCACCACTGGTCCACCCACTCACATGACCATCAAGCCACACCCACCAAGCCATGCCCACAGAACCGGTAGTAAAAAAAAATGAATCCCACCACTAGTCCTGCCAGATAATAAGCAGTGACTTGAATATGTGAGGGGTATGCTCTGCAACAGCTACAGGATTTTGTATGATAGGCATCATTGCATCAGTATTTAGTACTTTTTATTAACGTACTATTGATGTCTACATTGCATTCTTTTTGGGATAACAAGAGGGCTGCTATCTAAAATCCAAAATTAATCTAGTTTGGCATTCGGTTTCCAACAATAGTCAACCAAATCCATATGGAAAATGTACAAGTACAGCATTCTTATTTATCATGATAGCTCTACAATCTGGTCCTTGTCTCTATAATCATTCTTATATTTATATTATATAAATAATATTTTTGGCAGTGTTGGTAGTAGTTACAAGGGGTGGGGGGGAAACTGATACTCATTACACTGATATGATGATGAAGGTGAATGTTTATGCACTTTATAAATGCTAAGAAAAATCATCAAGAACAAAATGTCCACAGTAGTCCATTTTGTGTAGATTAAAATGAAAAGTCAATGTAGCTGACAAAAAGGGTCTGTCAGGGCTCAGTTTGAAAAAGTCATGTAGTCATAGTATAAAAGCAAATTTAAGAAGGCAGAAGTTCCAGGTGGAGAGGTTAAAAATTAAGGAAGCAAGAAGCAGTGTGGGTGAAGAATTGACCTGGATTGATCTGCAAAAAACAGCAGATGAAGAAAAAAGGCAAATGACAGGGGCAGATCTTAGTCCAATTATATGGGATGAATTTGAACCTGTGACTCCTGAGGAAGTGGACAAGGCTATTGGAGCGATGAGCTCCTCCACTTGTTTATTGGACCCGTGCCCCTCCTGGCTGGTTTCTGCCAGCAGGGAGGTGACACGAGGCTGGCTCCAGGCTGTAATCAAAGCCTCCTTGAGGGAGGGGTCCGTCCCGCAACCATTGAAGGTTGCGATGGTGAGGCCCCTCCTCAAGAAGCCTTCCCTGGACCCCGCAGATTTAAAAAACTTTCATCCAGTCTCCAACCTTCCCTTTATGGGGAAGGTTGTTGAGAAAGTGGTGGCGCTCCAACTCCAACGGCTATTGGACGAAACGGATTATCTGGACCCTTTTCAATCGGGTTTCAGGCCCAGTTATAGCACGGAAACTGCTTAGGTCGCGCTGATGGATGATCTCTGGCAAGCCCGAGATGGAGGTTTTTCCTCCATCTTGGTGCTGCTTGACCTCTCAGCTGCTTTCGATACCGTCGACCACGGCATCCTTCTGTGTCGACTACGGGAGCTGGGAGAGGGTGGCACCATTTTGCGGTGGTTCTGC
>QLTV01001698.1:17225465-17281992 GCA_003457575.1 Thermophis baileyi
CCAAACCTGGTTCAATGACTGTGGGATTACTGTGCTTGATTGGCCAGCAAACTCGCCTGACCTGAACCCCATAGAGAATCTATGGGGGGTTGCCAAGAGAAAGATGAGAGACATGAGACCGAACAATGCAGTAGAGCTGAAGGCCGCTATTGAAGCATCCTGGTCTTCCATAACACCTCAGCAGTGCCACAGGCTGATAGCTTCCGTGCCACGCCGCATTGAGGCAGTAATTGCTGCAAAAGGGGCCCAAACCAAGTACTGAGTACATATGCATGCTTATACTTTTCAGAGGTCCAATATTGTTCTATGTACCATCCTTCTTTTATTGATTGCATGTAATATTCTAATTTTCTGAGATTGTGGATTTGGGGTTTTCATGAGCTGTATGCCATACTCATCGCAATTATGACACATCACGGCTTGACCTATCTTGCTTTGCATGTAATGAGTCTATCTCATATATTTGTTTCACCTTTTCAGTTGCATTACTGAAATAAATGAACTTTTGCATGATATTCTAATTTTTTGAGTTTCACCTGTAGGGTCTGCTGCTTGAGCAGGTGCTTGGAGAACAGAAGTTCTCCAAGGTCCCTTCTGTTATTCTTTTCTGCTCTGTTACCTGAAATCTAGGATTGATTCCAGCTACCAACAAAAGGGTATTTGTAAGACATCCAAGTACAGCACTGTAATGACCAGCTTTCTCCCCACAAGGTTGATTAAATTCTCTGTAATAGATGTAGATAGTGCACATGGCTGCAGTGAGCAGAATTATCCCCTCCCTATTTCACTTATCCTTCAATGAAGGAGTGAAAGAATACTACTTGACTCTCTCCAGGGAGATTTGAGGAACGTGCCACCCAAAGTTCCTTCTAGTATAGATGGGTACTCATTTGTATTTAAAATTGTGTAACTTTAAGTAGATTATGTGCATTGCTTTTGTGCTGATGTTATATCAAAGCCTAAGGGTAATAAGATTCTTCTTAGTTCTCTATTTAGCATCTTCTTAGATATCTATTTAGCAGTGTCTTACACTCACACTTTTCTGGAAGTGCAAACCTAAATACTATAACAGCAGAGCAATGTGTGGTTGCTTAATGAAATGGCACTGTTTCTGTAGAAAAGCAAAGTTGTCAAGGCAAAAAGCATTACAAGTATGTAAAACATCCAGAAAAGCTTAGTATGGAGCACTTTCCTTACCTGGGAAAGAAAACAGAACAAACAGGCAAAAATAACTTTAAATGCAACCCTGCAAATCTTGCAAAGAAATTGCTATTTTAATGATTGAAAAATAATTTGCTTTTTTTCACTCTTGAATTTTATGCTTTTTAGAATACTTTGTACAGCCCTACAAAGTATCCTAATCACTTATTTTTCAAATTCATATATTTTATGCCTCAAAATTGAGTTTTCCACAGCCCATTTTTGGCAGTTGTATGAAAACCATCCATTTCATTTCATATGGAAATAATAAATACCAAATTTCAAATGTTGGTACCATATAAATGATGCAGGGATGGATCCAGAAATTTAATGTTGCAACACAGTCCAGTCAAAATCTATTTTAAAATGCAATGATTTCAAAGCAAGAACATCCGTGTAATAATCATGGGACTCAGGGATATTTCTGTATTGCCATTTTTTTTATTCCCCAATCTCTCAAACTCTTTTATTCCCCAATCTCTTAAAATGATCCATGCTCATCTTTTGCTCTGACAATCTTGCAACAAACAAAAACAAGAATTGCTGTGTCCTGAGCTTCCATAAGATTTGGTGAAACAAAAATTCTCTCCAACTTAATGCAAAATAATATACACATACTCTGTGTGTGTGTGTGTGTGTGTGTGTGTTTGTATAGTATACATTCTCCATATTATATTTTTCATTTTGTTGGCATTACTTTGGATTTATTTCAAACCAAATATTAAAATCTTAACAGATCCTTTGGGGAGGGGGGTGGAACTGCAAAGCTGTCAAACCCCCTTTCCTATGAAATATCTAAGTCTGCTGAAGTCCAGAAAGCAGGATTGAAATAAATATTTTTACAAATGGGAAAACAGAATACTTATAAACTTGAGGGAGTTCCATTGCTTTAAAGAAAATGACAGGTTTTCTGGCTTTTAAATATTCTGTGGCTGAGTCAGAGATATTACTTGCCTTTATAACATTGTTGGAACACAGAAGTTCAGAGATGGATTTGAACTGTCATAAAATCCTTGTGTGGAAGTAGTTGTCCAGATAAAAACTCCCATGTATGATTTTTTTTTTTAAAAAAGTAGATAATTGCTTACTCTCTATAACAGCAAACTCACTTTAGAGAGCCTTCTAGCTTCATCCAACTATTGTGCTGTAGTGTAGTAGTGGTCATGAGAGCCAACTTTATATTTCCATAGGGATGGCCGAGTTGTTCCAGAAGATATAATAAATTGCTTATGAGGAAATGGCCTCTAGTGGAGAGGTTTACAGGACTGGGGCTAAAATTGAGGCAATAAAAATAAATACAGAACAAACCTACATCCCCAGGAAAATCAGAGCTTAACACAGCTTTAAATAAAAAGCATCTATGGATGATCCTTTCCCACTTCTCAAAAGAACAGTTCAGAACTGAACAACCAGAATGCTATATTAACACAATAAGAGTTGGAATGGACCTCAGAGGTCTTCGTCCAACTTCCTGCTCAAGCAGGAGACTTGTACTGTTCTGGACAAATGGCTAACCAATCTCTTCTTAAAAACCTCCAGTGATGGAGCACCCACAACTTCTAAAGGCAAGTTGTTCCACTAATTGACTGTTCTCACTCTCAGGAAATTTCTCCTTAGTTCTAGGTTGCTTCTCTCCTTATTGTTTCCCATCCATTGCTTCTCGCCCTGCCCTCAGGTGCTTTGGAGAATAGGTTGGCCCCCTCTTCTTTGTGGCAGCCCCTTAGATATTGGAAGACTGCTATCATATCACCTATTTATTAGATAGTAAAGTTGGGCGTGACTCACGTAACAATTGCTTTGCTTAGCAATGGAAATGATGGTCCTAATTGAGGGTCATAACTTGAGGACTACCAATTTTTTTGGAAATTTTTTTGAAAAGCAATAGGAGAATGGATTTCTCCCATAGAAAGATTATCTGTACCAGTTTCCCCGAAGGAAGGCATAAAATGCAGCAACTTTCAAGAGGGAAATCAGGAAGGTGGCTAACAAGGGTTGGCCCTCCGCCCCAGCCTTTTCTCTTTCTGCCCCCTTGGTCTCAGTCTCCACTTCTGCTTCCGGGGCAAGACATATCAGCCTTGTGAGATAGACAGACAGACAGACAGACAGACAGGAAGCACACCCCGATGAACTAATTTTACTTTATTATAAGGTTACATTAACAGAGTCTGAAAATACATTTCTCCCCCTTCGCCTTTTGCAGCCCAGGAAAATAGAGAGGGTCCCTCCTGAGATGTTTGTCACGCCTTCATCCCTGCTGCAGGCTAAAAGCCTCTTATCTGACTATTCCCCCAGCTGTAGCTCTTTCTCCAATCTGCCAAGGTCGTTCCACATAACCATCACAAAATGTCAGTGGGAGAAGAAAACCGAAAATTCATTGGCAAGAGAGGAAATGCCCTGCTTGATCTCCTTATAGCTTATAATATGCTAGAGATGTTATGACATTTTGTTGCAGACTCCCATCATCATCATCATTATCATCATCATCAGGCTCTGCCGTTTAATCATTAATTGATTTCTGCTGAAGAGCCCCTTAGAAATGCAGAGAAGCTTTCAAAGCCAACCTCTTAAGTTACAAGGTTGTAATATAGTTTATATATATATATTGCCAGGAGCTGCAATTGCGAAGGACGGCTCTAGGTTGTTACTGGTTTTGTAGGCTGAATTAAATAGGTCATTTCAGATATAACTTATCATATTTCACTGATACAAAATTTATCTAGAATGAAGAAAAAAAACCTAGACCTTGTAATTAATTTAAAATTGTGGCAAATTAACCTGTCACAAATCAGTAGCAGATTACTAAGAAACATGGTAGTTGATTCAAACTATGTACAGGGCTGCTTAGCTACCATCATATTGAAAAAAGGGGGAAGAAGCTAATACGAAGCACCTACATTTGTTAACATACAGTAATAGCCTTTAAAGAGTTGCTAAAACGAAGCATACATAAAATGTTTAGATGTTTTCATCTTTCATGGTTTACTATTAAGGTTTCTTTCATAGTTTACTATTAAGGTCATTATTTCTTGCTCAGCCATCAAAGAGCCATTCATCTGTGTGTTACTTTATCTAAGATTTCGCTATATATACAGTGCATTCATTTTTTCCAGCAGTTCTTAAAAAGTTGCAGTGAAAGGATGGGTGGAGAAGTTGTCCATCCATGTAAAATAAAAGCAATGCCATGAGTACCCCTAATCACAGCAGGGTGTCTGATGGCATGTTTTAAATCAAAACTAATGTAATATCATCAACTGTACCATGGTGTCGCAGTAAGTTATGATGGCTGAGGAAGACATTATTAAATGCTTTGTTGATACATCAATATTCATGCATTTGATTATATCCTGACTATTTTAACAGGATGTCAAAGTGCCATACATACTGCTCCGTCCTCCTATTTTTCCCCACAAGACCATCTCTGTGAGATAAGCTGGGCTGAAAGAAAGAGAGATTGATCAAAAGTCCCCCAATGAGTTTCCATGGTAAAGGTGAACTTCACACTCCTATTCTTATATCTTCATAATTACACCATACAGGTTACTCATGTGACCCAATAACAGCTATGATGGTGCACTCCCATCCCAGTTTTAGTCCACTTCAATTATGGAGGTAACAGATGATTTGGAAATAGTGATTACTTCTGAGGTCAACTTCTATTGTGAAGATCAAGTGAGAACCCCAGCACCCTTTCTCTTCAATTTTAGTGGAAAAGTGCAATATAAAAGTGATGATGATAACAAATTTAAAAATGCATCCTATAGTTATTCTACTACTATGCAAGCCAGCAAAATTTTCTCAAGTATTTGCATTGGACAACCTAAATATTGCCAATAATAATTTATTGTTTTAAAAAATTTTGGGGAAACAAGAGAATTCTAAAGACAAAGAATTTTGTGGCAGCTGATCAGAGATATAGTAAATGTGACTCTGCCAAGTGTCCATACAATAAATTATATGTTACACATAAGTAACACTTTGTATGGAATTTGTTCATCAGTGAAATTCCTAGTGAGCAGATCTTATTGTTTGCTTATTATCAGCAGATGCCGTCTACAACTTTTACATCTTCAAAGTTATATCTACTGAGGAACAGTGAAAATATTATCCTCTTTGGTACCCTATGTGAAAAGTAATTACTAAGTGTGTGTAACTGCAACAATATCTTTAAAAATATATAATAGATAATATATAATAGAATCCCATGGTTTCTAAAATAATTGGCTTTTACATTCTCCAGTATATTAATGTAGCTTTTCCTGCTATTCTCCCCCCCCCAAAAAAATAAAGTGCATCTTGCAGCTAGCCAATTAAATGTAAAGTGGTAACACTCCTAGATTTAGCAAAGCCCGGTTTAAATATTAGGTTATCTGTGTAAAATTTAACAAAATGAACAAGTAACAAGCAACAAAACAACTTTATTCTAAGTGGCTTTTTAACTTTTCCAAAAAAGAAGTTACTGATGAACATTCCAACACATGGCAGCTGATGAAGAAATAACAAGAAAGAAGAAAAAAGTGAAACACCTATAGGCTGATTTTCAAGAAATCTATTATGTCCATGCTCACAGTTATTACTTCCTTTCCCTCACTCCTGCCTACATTGTTTTCTTCCATTGCTTAACTTCAGCCAACCTGAACTAAATAGGAAGGCTGTAAAAAGGGAGATTCTAAACAAATTATAGATGGCCAAATGCCTACTTATAATAATTGATATATCTGCACCAGGGGTGGGTTCTAACTTACCTCACCGCCGGTTCGCTTCCTCCTGCGCCACGTGGCCATGCGTGCATTGCACGCCACGTGGCCATGCCACGCGGCCATGCCTGCGCAGTGCCGAAAACTCAGCTTCTGCGCATGTGCAGAAGCAAAAAACAGCTTCTGCACGTGCGCAGAAGCGAAAAACAAGATGGCGGCACCGATGGCGCCGCCGAGAGAGCCGGGTTGGGAGCGTGTCCAGCCGGCCAGCGAGAAGAAAAAAAACCCGGAAAAAAATCCAAAAAAAATTCCAAAAAAAAGATGGCGGCGTCCATGGACCGGCACCAATAGAACCGGCTCTGTGACGTCACCACCGGTTTACTACCGGTTCTATAGAACCAGTGCGAACCGGGAGGAACCCACCTCTGATCTGCATAATCATTGAAAACAAGCAAGAACAGAAAAAAAGTGTGAGTGGCAGTTAAATGCCATGAATACATTTAAAACAGAGTTCCCCAACCTTTTTGGCTTTGCAAACTGGCGCGGGGGAGAGGGGATGGTTCTGCGCGAGCAGCAGGCAAGTGCGTGCAAATGGAGCACGTGTGCACATGCTTGCCCACTGCTCATGCAAGGGGAGGATGCGCATGCGCTTGCCTGACGCTTTGGGCGGGCTTGGTTTTGAACAGCTCACAGCCTGGTAGTGGGCTGTGGCCCAGGGGTTGGGGACCCGATTTAAAAGAACCCAATGGTCCTATCCTAGTGGTCTATTCAAATGGGAAGGCTGGTAGAAAAATGCTCTGCCAAGTAGAAAATCAAACATGGAAAATAATGGAATGATGCAGACACTTGATTCACAATTAAGACTAAGCTTTGACTCTTTCAATTAAATTCTGGATCAGCATTATGTATCAATTCAGACAAAATTGCATGAAGTTATCTCTCCATTAAAAATGGTCTCTATGAAGAACATGAAATGTTGGTTCCCAAAGAACAAATGCCTTATGTAAAAAATAATAATGGAAGAATAAAAGAAAAACAATCGGGTGTTTATAACTTCTTCTCATTTCTTTATAAAGTGCATTTGTTTACACAGCAACAGATTCCTAAATAAAATAATAGATACAAATTTAGACTGAAGCACATGAAACACTCACTATCTCTTGGCCAAAATATCTCACTGAACTATTAGGATGATAACATGTTATGGAGAATATTATGATATGTCCTGAAATTCTGGAGGAAGGGAAAGATATTCATTAAAATTAATACATTCTAGTACTTTAATAAAGAATTTATGTTTTTGCAAATCAGATTGTTTTCAATTTTCATGTTCTTCTGTATTCTCTAGATGCTGTTATGTTTAGAAGTTTTGTTAGTATAATAACAGAATTTTTTTTGTCAGATGAACATGAGCAAATGTTGTACCATTTATGCAAGATAGTACTAATGCTGACTTGTGCATTAACTTTTGTTCACCAATCTGTGGTTAGTGTGTTCAGGCTGCATTTCTTTTATATGACTTTCCAACAAACCTCCCATCAGAGATGTTGAAACAACTTCAGTTGGAACACATGAAGGAAATTCTTAGAATTGTCCCAATGTATCTGGGAACTACCAAGGGAGGAAGAACCTGTCTTTTACCTTTCATGAAATCTACATTGATTATAAGGAAATCAGTGGTAATCATAATGGCTTATTTATTTATCCCTTTTGTAGCTCTGGATCACATATACAATTTCCTTGTACATTTCTTTTTACAAAATGTCCATCAATTCTACCTCCTCTTAGGCACACATCTCTCTCACACACATATGCACACTTTCCACGAGTTTCATTTTGTCTCTTCCAGTGAGATCTATCTTTTCTGTCAAATGTTATCTTCTCATCAGTCTACCAATTTATGCCCAAGATATTTTTATTACTTTGTCATGTCTTTATAAATCCATTGAATAATTCTATCAATTCCTTATAGCTCGTACCATGTCCTTGACATCAATGCTTTCTAAAAGACTTAAATTTCCCACTAGTCATTAAAATGATGATTGGTTCTTACAGCACCCTATAGTATTTCATTCATTCCCAGTAACATTTGGAAGAAGACCCCTTTAACTCCATGATGCATTTATAAGATTATCACATTAATTTGTTCCTCAGGCATTTTAATCAACTCCTCCAATTCCTAAATTTCTTCCTCAAAGGCCGGGTGCAAACCTAGGTGACATATGTTCGGTGATCTCCTCCATCCTATCATTCATCCCAATTCTTACTTCCAATTGCTATTATTTTCTCAGTATCAATCCACCTCTTCCCAGCTTTTGATTCCAAGGGATTCCTTGATATTAAATGCATTCTCTTCCTTTTGTCATTTGGTGCTGTCAGTAACCTCCACTTTCTCTTTCAACTCACCTTAGTCTAGTGCTTGGAGTCATTCACCCTTTTCCTAGAGCTACCTGTGAGTAATTGTGTTAATTCCCTGCCAGCCAGTTATCATTTAGCCTTATTCTTCCACCATTTTGCTCAGCAGTCATAGCACTGTACTGTGCTCTGGGTCCAAAACCTCATTAAGCCACGATGTTGACTGTCATTCCATTGTCAGTGCTCTGCCCAGTCCCAGCTGTCTCATGGCCACAAAGTATGCCTATTGTCACCTCCCATTTGGAATATCCATTTTGTTGTGTCACATTGGGCAACAGCACCTATCACTGTAATCTAAATACTATTATTTCACTGTCAAATTACTGCCCATTCTATTCCAGTAGCTTGCTACTTTGTCATCACATTGACACTCCATTCTGGACAAGATCCCTTCTTTCCATCAAGTGTTTTCATCATTCATTTGCCATTTCTCCCAAAGCCTTACTCACTGCAAGCCTATCATTTTACCTTTCAATGGGCTCCATTTCAGATCATAGAATTTTGATATGGACACTAAAAGCTGTATTCTGGATATCCCCATCACATTCTTCCGACTACATCATCCCCACCCTTGGTGCAGTCCTTGGTATTTATTCTTTGAAGTTTTCCATTTGTCTGGTTATGCATGCAGAGAGGGAGAGGGAGAGGGAGAGAGGGGGAGGGGGAGGGAGGGGGAGGGAGACAGAGAGAGAGAGAGGGAGAGAAAGAGAGAGAGAGAGAGAGAGAGAGCGCGAGAGAGACTCTCTATTTGGCACTCCTCTGGGTTCCTTGAATTCAATCAACAAATCTCAAGGTTCAATAACACGGCTGACCTGCCTTCCCTTTCTTCTGCAGTGCAGTTCTGATTTTTTTTTTTTTAAGAAAGTCCGTTTGTGCGTATTGTCATTCAGCTGCGTCCCTCTTGCTTTCAAGAATTATTCCGGACAGGCTAATCTTACTTTCAAATGGCCATTCAGTTTTCTGTCATTGGTGTTAAAATATCCCAGTGGGACGGGGAGGGGAGGGGAAGAATAGTAGATGTTAAAAAAAAGCAGCCAGACAAATCGAACATCTGGCTACATCTTTACGCCATCAGGCATTCCCCTATCGCGGCAAAGAGACGAAAGCAGGCGAGCTCCTATCGCCGCTAAGAAACCGACGAAAGCAGCGCGACAAATAAAGAAATAAAATACCCGGTCCCTTCCTGTCCCTCTCTGCCTTCCCACAGACGTTAAATATTAAGGGAAAGAGAGAGAGTGAGAGAGCGGTAGGCTAAAAAGAGGAGAGGAAACCGGAATCGCTGGAGTCCAGAAGCGCTTGCTTGTTGCAGGCTGATCGCATCTCTCCTCGGCCGTGAGAACAGAAAACCTCGATTCTAAACCCTAGATTTGGGGCAAAGAACAAAGTGTTTAATTTACAGCCAGGCGGAGAAAATGGCCATTGTTCCCGTTTGAGGAAAGGCGGCACTTTGAAAGCGGAGACCTGTGATGGGGTTTTTTTTTTTCTCCACGGAGCGCCAGATCACTGAAACCTGCTTCGCAGTGGCGAACCGATCGCTCTCGGGGCTGCGACAGAGGGCTGTACTCAAAACAGCCAAGACCAAAGGCGGGAGGGTTTCCCCACCCCCCTCTGTATTTTTTATTTGGGGGGGGTGTTAAGGAGGAGGGAAGGTGGGGAAAAAAAGAGATCGATGCCTGCGCTGCCTCACTTCTCGCCTCGTCTCCCCGCTACCACCATTCACCACCCTCAACCCCCTCTCCGCGCGCGCTCTCCCCTTCTCTTGCCCAGCCTCTGAGGTTCGCTCGCACCCGGCCACACAGCGGTGTGGGAACGGACTCTGGAAAAACCTCCCAGACGCAGGGGAGGAAAAAGAGAAAGAGAGAGAGGGAGAGAGGCTTACTGTGGGGAGGGAGGGGAGGGAAGGAAAACGTGCTTAGGGTTGAGTAGCTGTGACGTGTAAAATCGCACCGCGGCGGGCTCCACTTGCCGGAGCCTTAGAGGGAGAAGCTTTACCTCACGCGCTCGCACGAGGCGCGCGCGAAAGCAGACACCCCCCCCTCGGTCCCCTCCTGCGCGCGCGCCTGGGCGAAAGGCGCGGGAGAGAAGCCCCGAAAAGAGCGCGCGCGGGGGGGGGAGGCGGTTGTTGCACTTAAAACCCGCGCTCGCTGCTGTAACGGGAGAGCCGTGGGTGGAGAGGTTTGGCAGAGATTCATGGGGAGCGCGCAAAGGCGCGCCCGCGTTCTGGAGAGCGCGGGGCTCACTCACCCCATTGGGAAGAGAGCGAGAAAGGAGCGCGCGCGCGCACACACACACACACATACACACAATAACACACACACCACACACGCACGCACACACACACACACAGAGACAGACAGACCCAGACACACACATTCACGAAGAGCCACTGGAGAGGAAGCCGAGCGTCCGGGCGCACGCTAAAGCGCACTCACACATTCCCAGCAGTTCTATTTTCTCTCACGCACGCGAGCGCACACACACACACGCGCACACACACTGACCCGCTCACACTCACATACAAACTCGGGCACGCATGCACTCACCCGCACGCATAGAGATACAGTAACTCTCTCTCTCTCTCTCTCTCTCTCTCTCTCTCTCTCTCTCTCTCTCTCTCTCTCTCTCTCTCTCCCTCTCCCTCCTCCTCTCTCCCCCCCCCCATCCTGACCTTCGTCACTCTTTTCTTTTCTTTCGACGGAGTCCTGCTTCTTCCCTTCGAAACAGCTATTCGCCATCCTTGGCCAAGGAGAAAAAAAGAAAGAGCGGGCGAGAGATTCATTTTCCCCCATTCCTCAGTTGCGGCTCTTCGCTCAGGTATTTGAGAGCCGGAGGAGGAAGGAAGAAGAAGGAGAAAAAGAAGAAGAGAGAGAAGGGAGGCGAAGAGAGGAAAGGGAGTAAGCGGTCTTACCACAGCCAAGAGCCAAAGCCCGCCAACAAATCTGCAGTAGGGCAAGTGGATCTCTTTTGAGTTTGCCTTCTGGTTCGCCCCTTTCGCCTGGTTTCTCTGCTGTAGGGTTTAGACTGTTTTCAAGTAAAACAAAACAAGTGAGCTGCTGTTTAAAAAAAAAAAGTCCGTTTTATCCCTTTCCTTCCCCCCCCCCTGCAGTGTCCGTCCCCCATCTTAATCCGGTTTGGGTTTTTTTATTCCCCCTCCCTACCTCACTTTATCTTTGGTTCGATTTTATAGATCTGGAAGAAAAGCTTTGGCCGGAACCGAGTGCCTCTAAACCCCCCCCCCCCCAAAAAAAATCCCAGCATTTTAATTTTTTTATCCCGTCCCCACCTCTTTCTTCTGCTTTTGATTTTGAATGCCAGCTGAGGAAAATGGGCAACGATGCTTCCGCCAGAAGGGGAATGTCTCCGTGCCTCTTTTTGGGACATGTGCTGGTGGTGCTAGGATCTTCTTAGAGACATAGCTGCCTGCTTTCGGAGTGGAAGGTAAGAGTCGTGCGGGAAAATGGGAAGGTGATAGGGGCAGTTAGGCTAGAGTGGTGGGGTGGGAAGCTTAGCCTGGTTGGTTTTTTTTTTTTTTGGTTTTTTTTTTTTGTTTTGCTTGGGAAGCAAGGCGAGGTGAGGTAATAGGACTTGACACACAAACCTTAACCTGCAAAAACCTCTTCATCCCGGCTATCAAAAGTTAGAAAAACTCTCCTTGGCAAGTGGACAAGTAATCGGGATTGATAGCTCAGCTGCAAGAGGAATCTTGCCTCCATGGATGTGAACGGACATGGTGATTTCACGGAAAGAAGAGGAAGAAGGGGATTGCTTAGGTTAATGGGAAGTTTCAGGGAGGTCTGTGGCTCTTCCTTGGTGGAGCCAATCTGTGGAGTGATGGCGCCGTCTAGGTTTGATTAAACTAGTATCACCTGGGGTGGGGGCAAGAGAGAGAGAGAGAGAGAGAGAGAGAGAGAGAGAGAGAGCGAGAGAGAGGGAGAAAGTTGCCTTGGTTTGCAATATATTTGAACATTAAAACCACATAAATAACATACTTCTTAAGTGAAAAAGTTATCACCTGGGGTGGGGGCGAGAGAGAGAGAGAGAGAGAGAGAGAGAGAGAGAGAAGCAGATTGTCTTTCAGTGGAAGAAACTGAGTTCCCATGGATCTTAGGTCCTCCGGAATCAGGCGGTTTAAAACAGCTTTCTCTTTCCCCATTTCATGATCTGAATCATATGAAACTCTTGCTTCTGAAATGACTGGCATTTGCTGCATCAGTTCCCCAAATATTATGTTCTGCTGTATTTGGTGTATTTAAAAGATTGCCCCTGTGTAAGTGATGGAGAATGGTCTTTTTCCTGATCAAACAGGAAAGCCAAAATGATATCCATTGGATTATAAATGTCTTAACAGAACACAAGCCAGCCAGTAGAAGCTCTGGCTGTTTTTAGGAAATTATTTTCCTGAGGTCTCTTCCTGCAGTTCCTCAGATTTTTATCAAATGTCTAAATAAGGCCAACACACTTACTACACATTCTGAAATAGATGTGCTTTACTAATGGAATTCTCAAAGTTATGCTTTTAATCCCACATTGTCTTTCAGTGCCGAAACCTTTGCAAATAATAACAGGGCTGCAGTGCTCACAAAGTGCTCCGGCAACATTTGTAGAGTAGAGGGTCATATCCAGGGTTTGCTCATAAGCAAGTCCCTTCTCATCCTTTCAGCCTCATTTTGCAAAGAAGTCATTTGTTGCTTGTAATGCTCAGCAAAGAGAAAAGGGATTGTCATTTCTTGGGGAAGCTTATTTTCCACAATGCACACTGCTCCCTACCCTATTATTTTTCTTCGGGAACTTACAGATTTAAAGAAAACTAAGCCATTTGCTTTCCTCCTGTTCATGTTTAGAGCTTGTGGTTTATAATCTGGGAAGCTCAAAATCTCTTGATTTGTTCAGCATTACGCAATTGGGGGAGGGAGATGCCTGCCTGGTCATTCAGAGTGGAGATAAAAAAGCTGGAAAGAATAAGAGGAATTAATACAAAACATTCATTAACTGTATGTATGTTGTCGCTACATAAATAATAGAAAAAGTGCTAACTAATTCATTTAAAAATATTAACTTGACATCACAGAGAACTGGTCACCATTAACTAAAGAAATAAGCAACTTCACAAATAGGACTACTGGGAATATCTTCTCACACACTCGGTTTCTCTTAAATGTTCTGTAAGTAAATATATTTGCAATTCACTTCCTTTAGAAAGAGATACATAGACATTGTAGCTACTATGAGGATTAAAATACATGTGCTATTTCCAGGATAGAATTGATAAGAGATGGCACTATTACCCAATACACATATTTGAAAAAAAGCATCAATGTGGGTCTGTTTGAGAGGGAAGTTGTATCTCAAGAAAGCAAGTAGCCCCTTTAATTTCTATTGGAAATTCACTCCATGTATTCCAGTACTGTAACTTGCTCCTACTGATAGATGGAAAAAAGTTTTCCCCAGAATTAAATGATTTATTCAGATTTTTTAAAAAAAATATTAATATACTAGAACTTATTCTACTATTCTAGTTACAACCATATAGAAGATAATGCCCAAAGCATAGGAAAGAGTAAATTGTGCATTTTTAAAATTATGACAGTGATTCATAATAATTGTTCAAAGTGACAATAACAGTAGAAAAGATGCTGAATAACAATAGTTGCTCCCAATTTTTCTCCTTATTGCATGAAAATACTGTATAGAAGAGCTATATAAAAATAATTTCTATTGTAATCTGTCTGATACAATTTGTCATTAAAATAAGCAGAACCTGCCAACCTGAACATGTGCAAAACAAAAAGACACATTTGTGTTAATAATATAACAAACGTTATTTTTAAAAATCTGGAAAAGCAAATTAGTCAGCCAAATTGACCACATGGTGGCACTATTCACACAGCATCCAACAATTTCTTGAATTAAAATAATATGTTTAAAACTATTTTTAAGGGGGAAATTACATATATATTCTAAATGGAATCCTGAAAATATCTGGCTGCAATTTTAGAAGACATTTGAGTTTCATGAAGCATTTGACCTGCATTCTTGATTTCCTCTCCTCTTCTGCAGGCCAAATGACATAGGATGAAGGCTGTTCGCAATTTGCTGATTTACATATTTTCCACCTATCTCCTGGTTATGTTTGGATTTAATGCTGCCCAAGACTTCTGGTGTTCAACGCTGGTGAAGGGGGTCATTTATGGATCGTATTCTCTAAGTGAAATGTTTCCCAAAAACTTTACCAACTGCACATGGACGCTGGAAAACCCAGATCCAACCAAATATAGCATTTACCTGAAATTTTCCAAAAAGGACTTTACTTGCTCTAATTTTTCCTTGCTGGCTTATCAGTTTGATCATTTTTCTCATGAAAAAATTAAGGATCTCTTAAAGAATAATCATTCTATAATGCAGCTGTGTGATTCCAAGAATGCTTTTGTATTTCTGCAATATGATAAGAATTTCATTCAGATACGTCGGGTCTACCCCTTTGATTTCATAGGATTATACAAAAAGGAAGATGATAAAAAATCTTTCTTTGAGTTTTTGGTTTTGAACAAGGTGAGCCCAAGCCAGTTTGGTTGCCATGTATTATGCACTTGGCTGGAGAGCTGCTTGAAATCTGAGAATGGGAGAACCGAGTCCTGTGGGATCATGTATACAAAATGCACCTGCCCTCAGCATTTAGGAGAAGAAGGGGGAAATGACCATTCCATGGTGTTGCTCAATAATGTCGTCTTGCCGCTGAATGAGCAGACAGAAGGCTGTCTCACCCAAGAACTGCAGACCACCCAGGTCTGCAATCTCACACGAGAAGCCAAGCGGCCACCAAAGGAAGGTAGGTGCTCTTCAAAAGGGCTCCATTGTCCCACTGCCCCTTCGTGTAATACATTGAAATGATCTGTAAGTCAAACTGAGTTGCACTCCACACCAGTTGCTGCATAAAAAGATTTCTGAAGGTCTGCAGTTTGTCATTCCCTGGATTCCTTCCAAGAGGGAGGATCTAATTTTGTTCATTTAATGTAATACGTAAATATTCTTTTTTTTTTTTAAAGAAAAACCAATCTAGCTAAGGCTTTCCTTTTCTATTAAATTAAGACTTACAATTTTATTCTCCCAGTAAACATAGAACTATGCTGACAGGTTGGTTATCAAGTTACTTGTCTCTCTTTCTTATTGCAAGAGTCTTTCTGCACGTGGTTATTCACCTGTGACCTTTGCTGTGGCTTTGCAAGGAAGGTATTTGAATAATAAATACTATTGAAAGTTAAATAAAATCCAAATAGGCTAGGATCGCAGAGGTTGAGGAAATGGGTAATCTTGACTCCCAATTTGTTAGCCATCATTGATCTAAGGTTAGTATTACTGTGCAAAATGGTGTTAAAAGAGGATGACTTCTGAGACCTCCCGTGTTCACTGAGATTAGGAAGCATCTATTAAAGGCCTTTAATGGTACTGTATAAATACCAGGTAATCCTAGGTTATCTTGGCTAGCGACCACATTCAAACATATTTAACATCTTCTAGTGTGTAAAACCGGAAGCTCGTTTGCTCCTATCCCAGACAGGAAAAGTTCCAGAAGAAACATTATGTTCTCAATATGGCAAAGTATATGGCAAAATGGAGACTGTTGTCTAGTAACTTAGATCATAGCCTACTTGTTTAATAAAGTGGATGGTGGAAGCTTTGGGGATAATAATAATAATAATAATAATAATAATAATAATAATAATAATAATAATAATAATAATAAAGCTTTCTAGATGCTATCCATTTAAAGATTCATTCGATCACCTTTCTCCTTTAATATGCCTTCCTGGCTACTCATGGACAGGTACAAAGAAGAAGATGTGGGCAATTTCTCAGAGAAATTCAAGAGTGAAATGTTAGGGATGTCCAGTGGAAGCTCTTAAATATGGAAATGTGCCGAGATAAGTGATGTCAATAACATTACCATTTTAAATGACTGAGTACATGGGTTTATGAATAGAGATTTATCGAACAAATGAATTTTTCTGGTAAAAGAATACATGGGTGCCTGGAACCAAGGAAAGAGGGGAAAAATAAGAGGTTGAGGAAGGTGGGGAACAGAGGGAGAATTTTCTTCCTTATCCAGCCCTAGCTCCCTGTGCTAAAGAAGGTTGCATTTTCATGCAGAAAATGTTTTCCTTTCCCCTGGTTTCTACATGGTCACAAAGCTCTCTGTCTGTGGGGAAGCGGAGCCAAGCTACTGGTCTCTGTAATAGAAGTTGCCTTTGTAAAGGAATGCAAAATTGACACGTTGTTCTGTGAGGATTTTCTTTAAGGGCAGCCAAGGCTGAGTGGTGTGGGAGAAAAAAAGTGTAGCTGCTCAAACTGCAGAGGTGCCAAAGATACTTTTCGGGTTGGGCACAGGGGGAGAGTAATTCGGTTATAGTCAAGCTAAAGGACAATGCAGGTTGATGGCTTCAAATAAGGGGTGGAGAGGAACAAAATGGGTTCACAGAGTCAATTTATCAATGAGAAAAAGGTCAATATTTTATATAGTCTACAGCAGGGGGGAAAGAGACTAGAATTGTGATTTTAAATTATTCATTTATTTTCTCTAAAGACCCCTTGGAAGCCCTTTTAAGGGCAGGGACGGTATTTAACACCATTCAACATTAATTAATCTTCCTTAGAATAGGAAAAAAAAATATGCCCCATATTGTCAAGCTTGAAGATAACTTTTAAGACAATTAAACCACAGAAAGTGAGATGTGAGAATATATTGGCATCTGAAGGCTTTAATTGTTTTGGGGAACAGTTGTGGGATTTAACCCATTCCTGATTGCAACAGGAAAAGCAGTCTTCTTTTTACCCGCCTCACTCTCCAAAGACCAGGTTTTTTTTTTTTAAATAGAATAGCAGCTGGCAGACCAGTTGCCTGTTTACCACAACTGGAGATAGGTGGGTGGGTGGGTGGATGGATGGATGGATAGATGGATGGATGGATGGGTTTATAGTTCGTTTGCTGATTATGCTTGTTATAGATGGATTAGTTAGTTCTATGTTTGATGGAGATTGTGACTAATAGGCTGCTTTGATTGGTTTTAGCTCATAATTGGTCTTATTTGGAAATAGCCACAATTGAAGCTTTAAGAATGTTACCCTGATTGTAAGAAACACCCAAATACTGAAAAAGGGTGTACTGGAACCTGGAATCTCACCCAGTAGAGGCAGATCTAAAGGATTGCATCTTCCATGTTGTGGTTTCAAGTGTTCTAAAGTCGCATCAACAGTCTGATATCTGTTTCGCATATTGTGAATATATCCATGGTAAATGGTTGAGCTTTCCTGTTTGAGAATGAGGCAATAGGGTTTCCTCCAAAGTAAAATAGGTTTTAAAATAATGTGTGTGGAAATCTAAGTATTTGTACACAGAAGATAGTTGACTTGGTATTTCCATAGGAAGTGTTTTAGATTAGACTGATTGCTGTCACACTTTGGCAGATTGCATTTGATTTCTCCCAGAGAGCTTTACTGTATGTAGAGGAATCATTCCTTAACTGTGAAGGCCACACAACAAGATTATGTATGTGCCTTTTTGACTGTTCAATTTGAGGAAGAATTACATTTTAATTGAGAAGAATCCCCCCTTTTGAATATACTTCTCTCAGCATATTAAGTAACAAAATACTTAGGAAATGAAGATGTATATGTAATTTTGCCAAATATATGTTTCTATTATTTTTTCCTCTATCCCGGTAAAGGTTAGGTGTCATTTTAAATAGTACAAGTGAAATAAGCAGATTTTCATAATTCTGTGGTTCGTATGCTTGAATAGTTTATCAATACCACTGCAATACATGTAAATTAAATATTTTTAAGTAATAAAAATTTTAATGCCATGAACATTCATTATATACCATTTATTGCATAAAGTTTTCAATGGAATAAGAGAACTACAAAATGATATTTTTGCTGAGAAATAATAATACTGACATGATTAGATTTGTGAAAGTATATATAGGTAACCTTTACTCTGGAAATTAAATATTCCCCTTTGCAATCATGCTGTGTATTTTGAAAACTGTGCCAGAAAGTCCCACAAAGCTCCAGATTTTGGAGGTTTGCAGGGGTGATCAGATTGTTCATTCTTCATTTTTCTGATCAGATATTCTATTTATAAAAATATTTAAATGGATACTACTACTGATTATTGATTCACTGATATAATGTTCAAAACATGATGAAACTTTCTTGTAAGAGCTGGTAATTGTATTCCTCAGTGATCTTAGATACCTTATAAAGAAACTTCTGCATTTAAAAAGGATGCAAAAGAAGAAAGACTAAAAGATGAAGCTCTAAAAGAAAACTCCCATGATAACGAAGGGCATTGTAGCTCAGCAAAAAATGCAAAAGCAGATGAGTAACTGGTGTATGTAACTAGGGACGATGAAGAGAACCCAGCAAAATTTTTGTTTCTTCTCCTGAATTGATGGAACAGATGAAAGTAAAGTGATTCAGTATTCTGTGCTTCATGTGCTTGAATAGTTATAATAATTGATTCAGTATATAGCTAAACTATGACTTGGTTTTCAAAACATGTGGACAGAATGGGCACCAACCTGAATCGTTATAAAAAGAGATTAGTATCTTGATGGAGATGAAGGATGACAGTGGTTGTTCTACTCTCAAGGCCAACTGCCGGGGAACACAGTAGTAGTGATTAGGGTTACTCTTGCACATGTCTGCTTACTTCCCATCAGCATCTGGTCTCAACGGAGATATAATGTTGACTAGATAAGATTTTGATTCTTATCTGTTAAGGTGAAATATTCACTGGATTAACTGTGTAGTGTGTATTGCCTGAAAAATTGTCTGGAATGCAGTTCATGAATGTTTTAATCATTCATTTTTATCAGTGAGTTGAGTTTTTAAAATTAAACCATGTACTAAGGAGCTAACTTTATAAGAATTCTGGTATGTAGGCTTTGGGTGACAAAACTTAGAAAATGATTGTTCTTTTCAATAACATGTTCTTCTTTAGTACCTGTGTTTGTTTATTTAAGGGTATCTTTAAGAGGAAATCTGCAAAGTTGCTTACTAATTCATAAAAAATCACAGCTGTTTTGAGTATTCACATGAATAGAAAGAAAAGGTATAAATCAAATAATATAAATAATAGACCATTAACACCCAATAAACAATAACTAATAAAATTCAGACAGTAGGACTTTAACCAACTAAATACAATTAGATCAATCGTGCATTTAATCAGTCCATCAATAAGCCCTATTTAAATCTATAGGTGTCTTGGGGCTCAGAAGCATGAGCCTTATGTTTCTCAGGTGGTTAATAAGTTCCATAATGCTGGTACCATCATTGAAATGTTCATATTCTTTATACTGTTTTCATATGAGCTTGGTTGAAGACTTCAGTAACTATTCGGTTGTTGCTTCTGTAGCTCTTACATTTTGTCTACACTAAAAAACAACAACAACCCAGGATGAATACTTTCTTTGGCTGACTAGAGGTATTAACTGTAGAGTAATTTAGGACACATTATTTTACATGGTACACAAATCTAAAGTTAATTCCTTGAGAGAATGCAAAAAAGTTGCAAAAACTAAACAAGAAAATAGTGGCTTTATTCAGTTCCCAGTTTTATAACATACACAAAAAACTGGCATTGAATTCCTAAGGCAATTGCACATATTAAATGACATTACAGTAATCTTTTTTAAAAAAATATATTGAATTTTTGAATTACTTCTATATTCTCCTGTGTTATTTTTAATATTATCAGCTGGAAATATCAGCATTGCAGTGCTCAGTTTTCAGTATTAATTTGTACCAGAATGATCTGTTTAACATTTCAATATAGAGAAAGTAATTTATTCAGGGAAGAGTTCTTTCTTCCAGGGGAATTAATTTTTATTAATATTATTCAGTCATATTCCATGTGCTCAATCAAAGTACCCAAATTCTAAATTGTTGTGGCTCTTTAAATCTCAAATTGAAGTTTAACTGTTCCTCTGTAAGTCTATATTAATTGCAATAAAATAAAGGTCATAGTATTCTACTGGGCATTATTTATTTTTATTTAATTTAAAATTTAAAACAAGATGTAGAGAGAGGAATGTATAATAGGGATACTGCAAATTTACAAAGCATGCATCACTGCATATATATTGCAGTATACTGCAATACATTAGTAATGTACATCACTGATATACATTAGAAATATATTTACAATTTTTAATTTGTAGGTATGCATTTAATCACATTTATGAAACTTCCCACCTCACCTAGCAACTGAGTGGCATTATCATAATAAAATATTAGAAACAAAACAATTTAAAATGAAAATCAAATAAAACAAGTAAAAATGGCAAGAAAACATTATAATACAGATAATGTATTCTATCACTCTTTGTTTCTAATTTATACTTTTTATGATAAATACAATATGTGTAACATGCAAGAATAATTTCTTTATGATATAAGCTTTATGATTTATAGTTTTTGTTCAGTGTATAGTAGAAAACTTTTGAGGCACAATATAGGATAAATATAAATGGCTCTATCACATGTCAATGTGATTCTTTTCAGCTACAATCTTCTCATGGAACAAGAGGAAAATATTTGTAGCTATTTATTAGATGTTTGTTTCATTCATTCATTCATTCATTCATTCATTCATTCATTCATTCATTCATAAGATTTATCTACAGTCTTAATCTGGATGGACTCTGGGCAATGTACAGATGTAAACAATTGCATATACAACCAGTTGATTTACAACAATGCTTAAAGAATGAAGAATCTTGTATCACCAAATAAATTATTGTGCATATGCTTTCATGGCCCAGAACACTTCTGTATTTTAATGTTTTATCTTTTAGTGGCTGTTGGAAATAAATGATAAAGATCTTGTCTTGGTTTCATTCATGGTAACTTGGAGGAGAGATTCATCATCTTTGAAATTATGTGGTATTCAGGCTTGACCTTAGTGATCCCATAAATGTGCCCAGGTTGTTTTCTTTAAAATACAGGTAGCCCTCGAGTTACAACAGCTCGTTTAGTGACCAGTCAAAGTTATAACGGCATTAAAAATGTGACTTATGACTGTTTTTCACAGTTATGACCTTTGCAGCATCCCCATGGTCATGTGATCAGAATTCAGACGCTTGGTAACTGCTTCATATTTATGTCCGTTGCTGTGTCCCAAGGTCATGCGATCCCCATTTGTGACTTTCTGACAAGCAAAGTCAATGGGGCAGCCAGATTCACTTAGCAACCGGGTTACTAACTTATCAGCTGCAGTGATTCACTTAACACCTGTGGCAAGAAAGGTCATAAAATGGGGCAAAACTCACTTAAGAAATGTCTCACTTAACAACAGAAATTTTGGGCTTAATTGTGGTTGTAAATCCAGGATTACCTGTAATGCCTTCTTCCAAGACCTTTTTTTAACTTCCTAGCCCAGGGATTTCGTGGTGCTTCCCCATTCTAGTGTTAGGAAGACCTAAGCTTATATTTTCAAGAAGTCTGGGTGCTGCTACTGGATATGTTTGGCATGGTCATGTTTACATTCAAAAGGAGGATGTAGTGGAGAGAAAATATGGTAATGCTTGAGAGGGATAATGCAGGATCCAATCTGGGTCATTCACTGGGACCAGAGCTTTTGGACTTGTACTGGAACCCTCTCTCCCTCATAAATGAGATAATCTTTGGGATCAAAGCGATAAAAAACAAAACTGGGGTTTGTGTGTACTTAAATATTTAATAAACTAAGTAGGAAATATTTTATCTGCTGCCAGATGCCTCCAAAATGTCAGGGTCATTTGAAGGCCAAGCAGACAGATGACACAATTTGTGCTTTTTCTTAATCCACTATTCTTAAATGTTACATTTGAAAAAAACAGAACCAAGCATGTGGCAGAAGAAGCTAGCAAAAGAAGCAATGAATTAAAAAAGTGAAAGACACTTGGGGCTCTGGGGGAATAAAAGCATCCTGAAAATCCCCTCAGTGCTTCACAATTGGATGAAGCAGTGGCTCAGAATATCAGCAGATGCTCCCTTTTAATAGCCCTGCCTTTCCCCCTCCTGGTCATGTGATTCAAAGCAGCCTATCCAAATGCATCCCAATCCACAGAAACATATGTCTTATGGCCACTGCTGGTAAAGGCTTCGGAAAGAGTTCCAGAAGCCATGCTCTGTATCTTGTTAATTCTCATTTTATTCATGATAAAATGATAACACGTTGATAATTATTAGTGCAGATATAGAGATATATGCATAGTTTGATGCAAGGTTCTCTTTATAGGGAACATCCCAACATTGATTGGAACCTATAAATACAATTATGTACTGAATTCTTCCTCATTTCCTTGCTTAAGCAAGTACAAGAGTTAATGAAGGTGAGAGATGCAAGTAGCAATTCAAAGTGAAATGCAATAAATATGGAATAATAATTCATTTTTAGAGAGTAGATGGTGCAGTGGGGTGCAGGTAAAATAATGGGTGATTGCTCTTCAGAAATTTTTCTTGATCCTACAGCATCCTCTAGAGAAGAGCAATAGGAGAATAACTAAAATAAAGAAAAAAACTGAACTTTCTGTGTTCCACTCTTTAATCAAATTTCTTTCTGAACAAAAAGTGAATCAAGGAAAGATTGCTGAAAGAAATCGTTATTGCTTTCCTTGACTTTTTTATTGTTAAAACTACTGTTCAATTATTGAGAGGAATCATTTTTTTCCTGAATTTGGCTACTTTTGGTGAAGGAGTTATTTGAAACTGCAGTTCTTAGAATTTCTCAGAATATGCAGGCAATAGGTAGGTGAATAATGAATAAGGTGCTCTATGGTGTGTGGTCTATATGGGTTTTGGGCTATATAATTTCAGGTTTTTTTTTAATTCTCTACTCTTACAATATGCCAGTAAAAATTATTAACAATAAAATGAAAAATCATCCAAGAAAACAGCTTCATTAAATAATATCATAAATTGCTGAATGTCTAGATCCAATCAATTATCATTTGAGATTATCTAATAATCTTTAGCTCTTCAAAAATTTCCATATATATATGGAATGTAAATATAACAATAAAAATCCGTATACATATCCCATATATATTTATAACAACAGAGTTCCTTCCATTCTGAAAAGCGCTATGCCCTAATCTGTTTTAAGGGAAGAGCAAGATTGCTGGCACTTATCTCTGATCAAATAATAAGAGGCAAACATCAAGATAAGTCTACTCCTGTTTCATTCCCTAGCCACTCCCCGAGTTCCTAAATCAAAGAGACAAGTTGGATGTTAAAAGAGTTCATTGAAATAAATGGGTCCAAACCTACTTCTACAAAGTGAGAACTTCTACCTAAGTAATATGGTAGTAAGAGTTGGAAGAAGGGAGTGAAAGATATAACATACTTTAGAATGGGAACGGTTTTTGGACAAAAAATCTGTCTTCTATAATGGTTTCAATTTGAACTTCTTTAGTTTATTATTAGAAGTCCTAAACATACAGAGGTCTACCCTACACATGAATTTTGTATACGTTACATTCATTGTACAGGGTGGAGGCTATTTGTAGAACAAATTCCTATTTCAGTATTAGTGCAGCTTTTGGAGAACACCCAGGTAATGACGTTGGCTTTGATTCCATACAGAAGGAGGCACGCTAGAATCCATTGATTTTCTAAGTTTGCTTTGGACCGTGTCCACTTTGCTGACAGAGGAATCATTGCACATTATTTCAAGCCTTGTTTTCTTGAACAACCAATCATGACATTGGGCTATTAGGTTTTCATCAGTCAAAACTGTGGCCCTCACTAGGAAAAAAAATTGCCAGAGGTTTTACAGCAATATAATGATGTGCTCATGTGCCCTACATAAAACAAACATTTCTTGGAAATGCAATTGTCTTCAGGATAGGAAGGAACAGTTCTTGATTTTTTATTATTCCAAATTACTTCTTTTGTGCCCTTTTTGCTTCAACAATGTTAAGTGTATTAAACAAACATCAGAGATATCTTGAATAATCATAGATGACTTTTGCTATTTCTGTCAGAGCCAAATGTGCATGCCAGAAAGCAAAGTTTGGCTCAGAGTTATAATTACAGATCATGCATTTAGAGTTGTTCCTTTTAATGTATACTATAGGACTATACGCCCTCCCCCAATTGACTTTTTAAAAATATATATATAAACCATGAGACATTAAGAATGGGTAAGGGTACAAAACAGGACAACAATAATCTTTGTAAATTATAAAGTACTCTGAATAAAAATTCAAGGCATGAGATCTTTGGTGCAATTTAATTTTCTCTGAAAACACGTGACTCAACAGTAAAATAACAAATTCAATAAATGTTGCACAAAAAGTCTTTTCAGGAGATAAAAGGATTATATAAGATTCGAGTGAAAATAATAGAAGACTAGTATGTATAAATTTCAGCCATTACAATAATTTGCTTACATCCAGATTGCAAAAAACCCCTAATGCATAACATTGATTTCTTTGCCTTCTATTTATAATTTTGTTACAGAGATGGTAATCCTGTATCTGTCCATATTATGTCAGATCATAGGTACCAAATCCTCTATAGAAATGGCCTGTGGGGGGGGGGGGAAGGAGGGGAGAGAGAGTTGTATTTGTATCCAGCAGAAGGAAGGGTGAAGAATTAATTTTATTGTTTACCCATTTATTTTTCTGCTTCCAGGGCTGCCCCTGAAATGAATAATCTGGATTCACTTTTTGCTGTAGAAAACACAATATTAAAAACCAAATAATGTCAGTTCTGACATTATTTGGTTTTTAATATTGTGTTTTCTAACCCTTCATTGCCGGATGTCTGCAGAGATAATTCCCCCATTTTTTTGGTATTTTATCATATGAAATTCTGCCATATCGTATTAAGTGTTTTGTCACCAAAAACATTTATACTTAAAAAATACTTAGTTTTATAGGTAAATGGTTTGGACTATAAATACCACATTTGTCAGAACTGATTAACATTGCCATTATAGAATTTTAATGCTCTGAATTCATTGTGCTATGTGTTAAATATAAAAATGTTACTTTTCTCTATATGTACATAACTTCTTACACATTTTTGCTATATTGCCAATCATATTTTTAAAAGCATGCTGCCAAAGTGAAAAGATAAAAATTAAAACATGTATTTTGAAAGAATAATGTAAGTAAAAGACTTTTTTTTTACAATAACAGCTTTCCAGTAAACTTGAAATTAAACTTGATCTTGCCTTTGCCAAACACCTTAATTAACTATAACTCTAGCTTTTTTTTTAAAAGGCTTTTCATTTGTGGGGGGAAAAGTTGTTCTCCAACCATTATTTAATTAAATGCAAATACATGGCACTTAATAAAAATCACAAATCACAAACATGCTGGAAAGCCATTAAATTTTGGAAAAATAAAACAAAATAGGAAAAACATCAAAGCAACCTGCAAACCTAGGCATTCTAAACAAAGCCCCTAAGTCTGGCCCTGTATCACCTTTGTTGTGCGAACTGCACTGTTTCCAATTTCTTTCCAGGTACAATTCAAGGTCCAGGTCTTCATCTTTAAAGCCTTAAAGGCGGAACTGTCGTTCCCAAAAGACATCTACCATCCTACCAGGTCAGATAGGGTGGGCGTACTCCTAGACCCTTCCCCTAAATGTTGTTATGGGAACTAGGGAGTGTGCCTCTTCTGGGGCAAACTCTGCCCTATGTATCATTCTGTCCCCTGAAGTCCAGCAGATTTCGAGCACCCCAACAACTGAAAAGCTTTGAAGACTCGACTTTTCCCCAAAGCACTGGGACAAGATTGGATAACTGCACATTTGATTTGGCAATTGGTTTTTGTTGTCTTTAACGTTTTTAGTTTTATATGTTGATTTAACTTTTGATTGGGAGCTGCCCAGAGTTGGTTAGAAGATGGGCACTTTATATAAATGTTTTAAACAAATACAGATAGTCCTCGACTTACAATAGTTCACTTAGTGACCATTTCAAAGTTACAACAGCACTGAAAAAAGTGACTTATGACCATTTTTCAGACTTATGACCGTTGCAGCATACCCATGGTCACGTGATTTACATTTGGATGCTTAAACAACTGATTCACATTTATGACGGTTGCAGTGTCCCTGGGTCATGTGATCTCCTTTTGCGACCTCCTGACCAGCAAAGTCAATGGGGAAACCAGATTCACTTAACAACTGGGTTACTAATTTAACAACTGCAATGATTCACTTAACAAATATGGCAAGAAAAGCCATACAAGAGGGAAAAACTCACTTAACAAATTTCTCACTTGGCATCACAAAGTTTGGGCTCAATTGTGGTTGTAAGTTGAGGACAACCTGTATTGGAAACCATCTACCATACCAAACAAATGCCAAATGGTATATTTCAAAGTTCCCTGAACCTTTCCTGAAATTTGTTCTGTTTCACTTTTAACAGTCTTGAGTTCTTTCAGCGGCAAGGTACTGATCATTTTTTTTGCTACTTGACCATTGGTTTCTCTGTAGCATCCCACCCCCACTTTGCTTCCTGCGCTTCCTGCTTACTGATCTGAAAAAGCCTTGTGCAAGGAGTTCCTTGCTGAGTCTTTCCTTCAGATTAAGTTGAGGCCTGGGAAATTAGGGAGGATGCAGATTGCTAGAGAGATGACTGATGATAGGATAGCAATAGCATTTAGACTTATATAGCACTTTACAGTGCTTTACAGCCCTCTCTAAGCGGTTTACGGAGTTAGCATATTGCCCCCAACAATCTGGGTCCTCATTTTACCCACCTGGGAAGGATAGAAGGCTTGAGCCTGGTGAGATTCGAACTGCCAAATTGCAGGATGCTTACATTCACCAAAGTAAATGCAAAAAACCCTGCATTCCATCCATACAATTGTCCCAGAAGTTGTGATTTCCATTAAATAATGAAAACACTTTGTTCCTATCAGAAGAAGAGTAAGATTGGAAAAAATGCAGATTAAACTGTAAAGCACCCTCCAAAGCTTTTGTCTCTGTCTGAAAGGAACATTGCTGTTTTCTCTCTCTCTCTCTCTCTCTCTCTCTCTCTCTCTCTCTCTCTCTGATGTCTGTGCTCTTATATTTAAGGCAGGAGACTAAATGGGTAGGTAGATCCATTGGTGACAAATAAAACAGCTTCCTGTTATCTTTATCTTGCTGACATCAGAAAACCTCTTAAAGACTTTTCCAGGTGAATTTTTAGAGCTTTAGATGATGGTTCTCTGGCTCCTCTCTTTTATATAATCAACACTGCTAAACTATAATCTTAATTGGGATGCTTTATTTAATTGGGAACACCTTTTATCTTGTTAATAGGAATTGTAGATTAACAAAAGATAATGTTATTGTGAGTAACATGTAAAGAATGGTAGTTTATTAATGCTTCTTGATTTGGGAGAAGTCACTACAATCTTAGGGCTGCTTGCTTCAAACATTTTAAACATAGTCTTTACAGCATTTAAGTGCCCCGTCTATTTTAAAAAATAAATCCAGGTTTGGATTTGAGTTTGTCCGCTTTTAGGGACATAAGTAAACTGAAGTTCAAACGTGTCATGGAATAAAAATACTTGGTTTTTAGGAGAATGATTTTCAAGAACATAATAATTAAACATCACAGGTTTTTCATCTATTAACTCATTTATTTTACTGTATTTTTCTCATTCCTTGAACCCATTAGATTTGGAAGTTATTTTATTTAAAAAGTAAACTAATTTTTAAAACCTCACTTTAAGTTTACTTTTAATTAATTGTTCTACCTGAAATGTAATACAAGCTACAGCTTAAATTGTTAAAAAATTGTTTGTCATCCTGTTTTAAAATTCTCTAAACCAGACTTTTGAAATTGTTTACTCATTATATAATTTATTTGCCTACATTAAATTATCTGTAATTAATCTGTAATTACAAACATTGTTGGTCTAATTTCTTTTGGTTTTTGTAGACTCTGTTTAGTTTTTTATAATCATCCCAGTTAAATAAATTTTAATAAGTTTTTCTGTTTGTAAAAGAGAAATAGAAATGACGACAATTAATGCACCGATGCTTATGAAGAAATCTAAGGTGTTGTGTTGTTTAAAGTGTTGGATTGAGAATTAGAGCCAAACCCATTTTAAGTGAATATGGATTAGGCATATTCTCAGCCTTATTTATCCTATACATGTGGTATTTTATGCTCTGGAAGAAAGGAAGGATTAATTCTAACAAAAATGAAACTAAACAACTAATATCAACAAAATGCATTTACTGAGAATATCAAGCAAATAAAACTTATTACAGATAGTCCTTGATTTCTGACCATAATGGAGGCTTCCCTTTATGGTCATAAGTTGTGGCAGTCATAAAACAAATTAGGTATGTGACTGACCTGATTTTATGACATTTTTTGCAGGGGTTTAATGTGGATGCCACAGTCATAAAGCAGCCACTGTTGTCATTAATTGGTCATTAATTGGTCACCATGGTCATTAAGTGAACCAATGATTCACTATGGACGCAGTTTTGCCAAAACCTGAAAGTAATTGCCAGTTTTCTGCTAAACTATTGTAAATTGTAACCACATGATTGTGGGACACTGCAAACAGCTGTAAATGTGCCTGAAATTTGGTCCATCGACCATGAGAGAGTGACCATTGGAACTTTGAATCCGGGTCATAAATAGCCGACTAGGTCCACTGTAAGTTCAAACGGGCACTAAGCAACCAGTCATAAATTGAGGACTACCTGTATATTATGTTACACTTAAAAACACATGGAAAACACATGGAAAATTTTAACACTGTGATGTCTCGCTGGAAGTCAGTTAATGAAACTGCTTCAAATATAAAACTAAATCCTGTAGCCAGTGAAAAGATTTATAGATTGATCTGTTATGAATTTGCCCCAAATATATGGTGAGAAAGAGAGCGGGGGGGGGAGAGGGAGAGAGACAAACATACTTGCATACATACCCATACATCTTCCTCTCTCACACACTAACCTTCTGAGACCAAACAAGAAATGCTCTGACATACATAGCTTAATTCCCACAATTTCTATAATTATTAATCAAAGGTGATAAAGACAAAACTGGAAAGCTATGGAAAACAACATTCTGGAAGAAGATAATGGCAAACCGTTTCTATACTCTTGCCTGGCAAACTCCATGGATATTTCCATGAACTTACCAGGAATCAAGTTTGAATCAAAACAGACATACTTTGTTTCCACAGGTGCAGCACTTGGGTGACTTTTTGCCAGATCATGCCTGGTTAGAATTTGGATGGAAGATCTACTAGGACTGTAAATTAACCTGTAAAGTGGTAAAAGCTTTCTGGAAAAGGCTAAGGCAGAGTGCTCAGGAGGTCACCAGAAACCAAAGATAATTTGGAGACTTTACTAATATACCGGACAGTAACTGTCTCATGTCTGCCTAATCAACTATTATCTCCTGTAATCACAAATGACTCCATTTAATTTCAGATTAAAGTTCCTCTAGTATTGCTGTTTAAAATCCATTAATGGGAATTGCCAAGAATTCAATAAATTACCTAGTGCATTCAAAGCCTATGCTTTTCTCTATTATTTAGGAAAGTCCATTAAATTTTGTAATGACAGATTTATTTTTTGTTTTTACTGAGCTCATAAAGACCTAATCTTTATGTACTGTTTTGTCTTTGACTTGACAGTTAAGTTGACTTTTGTTTTATCATCTGTAAACAAGCAAAGCTGGCTTTGGTCCATAACTGAAATTTAAGCTGGAATTAATATTTTAAAACGAATTGGTTCTGAGTTCAGCAAAGCTATTTGCGGAAGACAAAAGGGCTGGCTTGCTTCCATCTTAAAATAAGCTCTTGGTGATTGAATGCAGAGGCCTCATAAGGCATGTAATAAAATTGCTTAGTAAAACTATGTTTTACCACAACATTTTGCCATTTATCTATTGCTTTTTCAAGTCACTGAATGAGCTGTATATCAATATATCCAATGGGCATGATATCAGAGAAAGTCTGGTTTTATCTACAAAGGATTTAAACACCTTCATTATCATTGGCGGCTAAACTACAATGTTGTTACTCAGTCAAGTAGTTTTACTTTCTTTCAAGTTCATATAACATGATACAGTAAAAAAGTATCAATAATAAAACATTGTCAAATTTAAAACACACTTAAAACCAGAAAGTTTTTAAAAAGACCTATCTGCAAAATTCCAGTTGAAAGAACTAAATACTAATTTCCATTAGCTAGCAAAAAAAGAAATATGGACGGACAGAGCCCATCATGATTAGTTGCCAGAAAACAACAGGAAATGTCATATGTTTCATTAAAAAAGATTCATCCACCATAATAAGACAAGAGGTGAAACGATGCCTCACCCAGTGAGTTAAAATTATGACTGAGAAGAGTTTCTTAAGGTCTCCCGTGTTATATTCTGCAGAATTTTGACAGTCCTGCAGCTTTAACCTTAGACCCTATCCTTACAAGCTGCTGAAAGGTAGCCATGACTATTTCTGAAAGATAAGCATCCAGGAGCATAGTTGGTCCAGAAACATCTCAATGTGTTACATCCAGAGTAAGGTAAACGAGTATCTCTCCATCTTAAAAAGTATCTGGTTTACTTCTTGTTAAAAATTTAATAATTAATCTCCTTCCACTCATAAACTTATTTAAGGAACATTGCTGTGTTACAAATCTTAAATCCCATGATTGGGACCAGTAACCACATATCTGACATTAAATAGGCGTGGAAATGTTGCCAACTGTCATATATGTTTCAAAAAGATTCAGTGGCTGATAGTATCACATGCCAATGAAAATTCTAGATGAAAAAAAAATACAGAACTTTAGAGTATATTTGTTCAACTTTAGCATTATGTTGTGCAACCAAGTCCCTAAATCCTGTCCTGTTCAGAAGGGGTTCAGAAAATGTCTTCTCCAAGACCACACAGAACTGTTGGATTACCTTGCTCACAAAATGGCAGTTTTTTAAAACAGCCAAGCAGTTGTTTCCTTCTGCCTGTTTCAAGATGATTTGTTTCCCAGAAGGACTAAATTACCTAGCTTGCTTTAAACTGTCAAAAATCATACCTCTCTCCCACATACTCTCCTCTCTTTTCTTTCTCTTCTAAACCAAACAAACATTAAAGCAGATTGCAGAAGCCATGGAAGGCAATCAAGGAAAGAGGCCTCAATGCACTGATTTTTCCTACTATGAACTGAGCTTATGAAATGGGTTCATCAGTAGTGGAAAAAAACTGCTCGGTTGTAAGCAATTCTATCTTCAAAATGTTTAGAAAGTATTTAGAAAACTGGTTATAATACAGATAGTCCTCAACTTACCACAGTCCATTTAGTGACCATTCAAAGTTACAATGGCACTGAAAAACGTGACTTGTTATGACCGTTTTTCACACTTACGACCATTGCAGCATCCCCAAGGTCATATGGTCAAAATTCAGATGTTTGTCAACTGGCTCATATTTATGACAGTTGCAGTGGTACCCGGGCTCATAGATCCCCTTTTGTGACCTTCTGACAAGCAAAGTCAAAATGCGTCAACTGAAATTTGGCTATTTTAACAAATTTCAGTAATATAATCTCTGGCTGTTTTTATGATTAGAAATGAGAGGATTTTGACTTAAAAGCTTAGTGCTAGTTTTTTTCCCCCTCCTTATTTGTCAATCTGTTCAAAACAGAAAATAAATAACATATCAAGTAGCATCCTCCCAGGAACATCCTTTTCAGCCTTCTAGCTAGTTGGGGGAACAAGTTGCCCTGGGGAATGATTGGCAGTTTGGTGTCCTGTAGACACTTTATATTTCTACTCTTATGTGTCTCAATCGCCTCCGGCAAATGATCTGCATATGATAGTGGCATCATATCATTCCTGAAGAGTTGTATATCCTGGCTGAAAAAGAAGATCAGATCAAGTAGCTCTCTGTGTGATCTTTTGTGCTGCTCATGATAAGGGAATTCTAAAGAAGATCTCACATTAATAGTATTGGATTGGCTTAGTTAAGGTTGCTATTTTGAACTATTTGAAAACTGTGGGTGCTTTTTATTAGAATCAACTGCCTTGCATCTTGACATTAAGATTCCTTCTTAATTATCCATAAGTACTGGAGCTCAAGTTGTGCAGTTGCACTAACAATAATCATTTTGCCATTTGAGCTAAAGGAGATTAACTGAGACAGATGTTTTGAAGCAAATTAAGTCATACCAGGTAGGTGCTTCTTCAGTGGAAACTTGAGCACAACACTTACTATTGCAGATGGCGTAAATACACAGCACAGATTAAATACAAGTTGAAAGTTTATGACATAGCCAAGGATGTAGAAGTCAATTTCATATTACAGATGTGATAATTCTGTGCACATCATAAACATGTTAGTTATGCTGTGCAGCAATAAAATATCATTGATTAAATTTGGTTTTAATGGTAATTGAGTAATTTTATATTATACCCAAATATCTTTGATCATTGTCACAGAATTTCTGCAGCTGATTTAATGTCCTACCATACGGACACAATTCACAGCTCAGGGAAAGCATTCATCAGATAATATGTACATATTTTCCTTTCAGTGCCAAGGACTTTTGACTTCTGTCCTTTGGACAAAGTATGGGAGCACAGGCCTCTGTGGGGCAATGCTTCAATGTTCCCCTGTGTACTTACAAAAGAAGCACTATAGCACTCAACCCCATTAGTAAAGGGACTGCAGGGTCACATGCTGATATAATGATGTCAGTCATTAGAGAATAACATCCTTTAAAATATGAACAGAAACCACTATTGTATATCTCAGAGAGAAATAAGTTGTGTAAGAAGTAAGAAAGGGCTTAACATTTTGCAAAATTAGAAGAAAACACTTCCAGTAAGCTTATGGGCCTTTCACAGTCTTATATAGACAAGTATCTGCTCCAGTCTGTTAACACAGATCAGACCAAACAGCTATCTCTCAGCATCCACAGTCACAAAATATCCAAAATGTGGACTTATCCAAAATGTGGACTCATCCAAAATGTGTCATAAAATATATTCATTATTGCACTCGTTTTATGTATTGTTTGTTTAGATATATAGATGTTTGCTTTAATTATATTTTGTATTCTGTCTTCTTTTAATTAATGCTTTTATTGGCATATGTCAAGCCATGACCATTATTTAATAGTGGAAACTCATATCTATTTAAATAATCTGCAGTATTCTATAGAAACCCCTCTCTTCCTCCCTCCTACTTCTGTATTGCTACAGTCATGTTGGGAGCGCCGTAGCTCTTCCAGGTTGAAAGGATTAGCTGGTGACATCACTGTTGCCCAGGAGACACCCATTTGGAGGCTCCTTTCATGTCCCCATTAAGCTGCCCACCAAAGTGGTACCCATCTATCTACTCACTGTTGCCCACTTTCAAACAGTGGGGTGTTGTGGCCCGCCAGCTGCCAGCAGAGCTGGCAGCAGACTCAGACGATGAGGAGGTTGGGGAGGAACTTGGGCCAGTTCTGGAGCCTGGGGAAGGCTCTGATGGATGCTCTGTGTCGGACACAGAGATAGAGCCAGGGCCATCCGACATTTCTCAGCCACCGGAGAGGCAGCTGCCTTTGGAGTCTGAGATGAGTGAGGAGGAAGAACAGCTGGGGCCTGTTCCAGATGCACGTATGAGCAGAGCAGTTAGGAGAGGTGAACAACAGAGGACAAGGAGTCGCCTCAGGAAGCAAAGCAAATGTGAACGCTGAATGGCCCCTCCCTGGCTGGGGAATAAATAGAAGGAAAGGGGAGTGGTTGTCGTAGGAGACAACGGTTCGTATTTATGATGATTTTGCTCATTGTGATTCGTGCCACAAAGACTGCTTGCCAGAACTTAATTTGCAGCCTTTCTGCTGGGAGCTCACAGCCTTGCAATTATCGCAAGGAACTGATAAGGTCTGTTGCTGCAGTTAACTCCTTGAAGGACTCTTGCCTGGATTTTTCGGTGGGTGAATGCAATTAATTCACAAGAGGTAAATAAAGAGGGTTTTTTCATGACAAGGAGTCTATTTCTTGCTTCGGCTGGGTCAGAACATGGGGTCAGCAGGAGTTGGACTGAGTAATGGGAACTCATCCCATCTCATGGCAGCAACTGGGGTCTCAAACGTGAGCCTGTTGATAGTCAGACCAGCATCCTAACTACACGAGCCACCACGCTCCACCATCTTCTGTATATGCCAGTAATTTATGTAGCTTTGGCAGTTTGTCTTCTGCTGCAGATTTCTTTCTGCTTTCTCTTGAAGAAATCAAGAGTAAAACAAGAAACACCTATCCTGTTACTCTGATATGGGTTTCTGATGGCACTATTAGATGGGTGAAGGATGCAAGCAATATGTGAGCAACCTTTGCATTGCATCTTCCCAATATCTGAAACAATTTCTAAGTTGTGTCATACAAGTCAGGTGATGAAGTTGGGTGAAGTATTTTGTATCTGTATTTTCAGTAAATAGGAAACATAATCTGTCACAAAGCGGAAAAACAGAGGCCAGAAAACAATTCTGGAATAGTTAGCAATTTGAAAGTTGTCAGTAAGCAGGTAATTGGCCTGTAGTTGTTGGGTGCTGCCCCTTTTGCTGGATCTTTCATTATCAAGTAGATTTTACCAGAAGTTAACCAATCTTCAATTTCATATCCTTGCAATATGTTATTAAAATGCCTGCAACGAGTGGGTGTAGACCAATCAGGTGTTTCAATCAAAACCCATGCGATTCATCTCTTTCTAATTCTTGATCTCTTTTGCCTTTTTCTCTACAATTTTTGTTGCTATTACAAATTCTTTTATTTCAGATTCTCCCCCCCCCCTTCTCCACCTCCTTTATCCAAGCTGCAATCTTTTTGTATTTCTCTGAATTGTCTCACCCAGAAGTGCACTGTTTCTTCTTTGTCAAGTGTTGGCTGATTCATTACAGTTTTTCTGTTGATGGATTGATAGAAACATCTCTGATTCGACTGAAATGGGAGATTTTGACTGTAGCATGTAATTCCAGTTGCTGCTGCTGATTGTCTTGTTTATGGCTGTTGTCTACTGCTTTTTTAAAAATTTCCATTGCTTCCTTGATCTTTCTTGTCTCTAGGTATTATTTCTTGATCAGATATTCTTTTGTTTTCTTATACTTCAGGTTTTTTTTCTTCCATCTGTTCTAGCTTGGTTGCCTCAGATCTTAACATGCTGATCTTATTTTCCTAGATGATCTTCCATTTTGGAGATGATATTTTATCCCACCTTTTTATATATTAACTCAAGGCAGTGAACATATCTGATACTCTTACCTCCAATTTCCCCCCAAAATATGAGATGAATTGGCTGAGAGTGACTGGCCAAAAATTACCCAGCCAGCTTTCATATCTAAGCAGAGGTGGTATTCAGCCAGTTCGGACCGGTTCGGGCGAACCGGTAGTAGCGACCTGTGGGTGCCCCCCCCGCCCCGGCCCTATGCTGTCCTATTTAGCCACATTTTCAAGCCGTGCGCATGTGTGCAAGCCACGCGTGCGAGCAAAGCACATGCACGGAAGGCCGCGCACATACGTGTGCACGCTGGGCAAACCGGTAGGGAAATTATGAGAATCCCACCTCTGTATCTAAGGTATATGATCTATGATATATATGATATCATATATGATATATGATATCATATATGTAATATCATAGATATATCTATGATACTTATCATATGATATATGATCAACTTAGATCTAGGAAGAATTTTATGGCAAGAACAAATATTTTTGAAGGCACGCAGGAGCAAAACCAAATTAGAAGATGGAAGAGAGAATTTATGGAACAAGAAATAATCCTAGAAGTGAATATGGCTGAGGGATCTGATCTCCCGTGTGTTACTTGGAGGACATTGAATGGGTTGAGAGTGTAAGACCAATATGCTCAAGTGGGAATTGCTAGCAGATAACAACATTCAGTGTGAATGTAGGGAGACACAGAGCCTGGTCCATTTGTTGGTCTGTTGATTACTACCAGTAGAATATATTGAAAGTGATTTGTTTCTGGACAAGGTTTGATCTGGACACGAAATAAATAAATAAAAATAAAATGTCTAAGGGAGGCCTAGAACTCACAGACTCTTGCTACTTAGGCCAGAAACTTAACCACTGCACCATTACCAGAATGGAAGTAAGCAATCTGCGGTCTTCTTAAATTTATTAAGAGTTTGAGGATATGGGTCTACAATGTAGGAGGAGAAAATTCATTCACATATGTCTGCTTATATACTTGTAGAATTCCACTCTAAAATGTTTCCTATGAAATATATATATATATATATATATATATGTAGGTCTTGGTGTATTCGGGTCTTTTCCCGTGTAAGTTTGAGAGTATCTTGGCGACATTTCGACGAGGTCCCACTCGCCATCTTCAGGCTGGTGCTTTCGGCTTCGCTACTTCCATTACTCAATAATAGGAAAATATACTAGAGTCAGCTCAAACTGCAATAGATATACCGTACTTTTTAAATAACCAACCATTTATTGGGTCTTGATCATTCTTAATTGGTTAACTTTGAGAAAATATTGTCCTATCATGCTTTAAAATTATCCAGAACTCTCTTAAATATTTTTATTATTTTTCAGGGTAGTAATATCTATGAGTATATAAAACAGAAATTATAATCACTTATATTTTCTCAGATTGGGGAAAAAATACAATACACATGTAAAAATAGGGGGGGGGGGAATCATTGTTTGACTCTGAAGTAATTGCTGCAGGGCTTCTGATGTGCCCAGAAATTTGTTAAGATTTTTACTGGTTTATTGCTTATATTTCTTTATAAAATAAAATAAAAAAATGATATGGATTCTGAAATAAGAAAGTGCCACTCTGTAATACTCCATTCTGTACTTCATGCAGCTTTGAGAGGGTGATGGAAAATATGAGCAGAGACTTTAATTAAATATACATATATTAGACATGCTAATCTAGACTGAGTCAAAGACTGAAGAAATATCTCTGACAGCAGAGCTGGAAGGGTAAACAATTTGGGGATTAATTTGGGATTAATTCAGAAACATGTAATGCCTGTGTGACATTAGGCTGTTGAGAATTGAAGCAAATAAGACCTAATCTATGGGTCAAACTGAGCAAAATAATAGTTTTAAATGAAAAAGGCTATTGACCTGCCTCAAGTGGAATACAGATCCGAACTGTATAAAAAGGGGAAAGAAAAGTTGCGGAAAAAGTAAGATGTTTCGAAAAAAAATAAGAGAAAGTAAATCAGATACACTACTTTACAGATAGTCATCGACTTACAACAGTCGCTTAGTGACTGTTCGAAATTACAACGGCACTGAAAAAAGTGACTATTGACCATTTTTCACACTTATGACTGTTGCATTCCCATGGTCACATGGTTTACATTCAGATGCTCGACAACTGACTCGCATTTATGACAGTTGCAGTTTCCCAGGATTATGTGATCACTTTTTGCAACTTTCTGACAAGCAAAGTCAACGGGGAAACCAGATTCAGTTAACAACCGTGTTACTAATTTAACAGTTGCAGTGAATCCCTTAACAAATGTGGGAAGAAGAATCGTAAAATGGGGCAAAACTCATGTAACAAATTTCTCACTTAGCAACATAAATTTTGGGCTTAATTGTGGTCGTAAGTTGAGGACTACCTGTATTTTAATGAGTGATTAAGGCACTAGGCTAGAAATCAGGAGACTGTGAGATCTAGTCCTGCTCCTTAGGCATGAAACTGGGTGACTTTGGCCCACTCATTCTGTCTCAACCCCATTTACCTAATAGGGTTGTTGTTGTGGGGAAAATAGGAGGAGGAAAGTGTATTAGATACGTTTTTCACCTAGAGTTACTTATAAATATAATAAAAGTGGAATTTAAAAAATGGTACAGGTTTTTGTTGGTGGTGGTAAAGAAAAGGAGGAGAGACATCTTTTGGCTCTTCCTTGGAGCCGTAACTGGTCTAGCTATTGTCTTCGGCCCAGAAGAACTGGGATGCAAAAATACTTATAATCACTATAAGGCAGCAACAATAGGTAGAAAACTTTATGCCATCTGGTGGTTATGCAATATTTTGCAGCTTGGATCTGATAGTCCTATTTTTAGCTGAGTCATTGAGCTGTTTAAAGATATACCTGGAACACATATAATTTATTCAGTGTCTATAGATCTTTGTCCAAGAAATTTGTTTAATTTCATTTATGTCCCACCATAATACAAAGTTACTCTTGGTGGTTTTTCAGTGACTGTCAACTAATTAATAAAGATTAATTCAAACTGAAAATGTCTAATATACTATTAGATATATTTGGCCTTGTGTGTAACAGAAAAAGTATCCCATCCTGATGTTTTACTTTGCTAATATTTGTAATTACATACAAACGTATACATGCACATATTCTATACATGCATATGTTGTTGTAAATGTGTATCTCACTTTTCTTCCTGCAAACTTCACAATTTTCCATATGCTTTCTACTCTATTCTCACAACAACAGAGCCACCCAGTTAGCTTCACGGTTGAGTAGGTATTTGAATCTGGGCCACCAAATCTAAAATAATATTTAGGGCCTACCAGATCTAGCCTGAAAAAAATAAAGATGCTCTCTAGACCAGGGGTGTCAACCTCGATTTCATTGAGGGCCACATCAGGGTTGTGTTTGACCTCGGGGCCCCGGAGTGGGCGTGGCCAAGGTGGGTGTGGCCAGCTCAATGTCAATCTGTCGGGGGCATCTCTGGCAGCCCGAGTGCTCTGCCAGAGAAAATGGGCTCCCGAGCTCCATTTTCGGCTGAGACGGCCTCCTGCAACCCTCTGCCAGCAAAAATGGAGCTCAGGAGGGCTGCCTGAAGCCCTCCTGAGCTCCATTTTTGGTTGCAATAGCCTCCTGCAACCCTCTGCCAATGAAAACAGTTTTCGCTGGCAGAGGGTTCTCCTGAACTCCGTTTTCACCTGCAGAGACACCGCGGGCCAGTCCTTCACTGTTTCCAGGGTGGCCCCGCGGGACAGATCTAAGCACCCCGCAGGCCGGATTTGGCCCCCGGGCCTTGAGTTTGACACCCGTGCTCTAATCGGTAACAAACATATAGAAATATCTCACAAACTGCTGCCACCTAGTGGTCATCTCTATTGTGCAGTCCAGAGATGGTTCTTCTTCTCTACTGGATATCTCTTGTCTAATTGATACATATTAATAGCCATTTTTATTTAAACATTATATTGCCTGCCATCTCACTGAAGTGACTATAATACAATATATCAAATAGAATAATAATTATAATAATATACAACATATGCCCAGTCTTAAAAACATTAATCCATTAATCCTATTATTAATCCATACATACCAAACAAAACTATTAGTAGGCAGGTTTAATCTCCCAGTCAAGGCCTGGGAGAACATTTAGATCTGTTAAGTCTTACAAAAGTCTGGAAAAGTTGGAACCATCCAGATCTCTTGGAAGACAGTATTTCATGGGACAGGTGCTGCAACAAGAGAAGGCATTTAAAAAGTGTTTCCCTTTGAACTTATGAAATATATTGTTTTCAAGACAAGATGTGGTAACTATATACCTGCAGCACTCAAATTATTTGAGATCAAGCCAATAGCACATCTTCTCTATGGTGCCCAGCTAGGCCCCTTCTTCAATTTTGCATCATTAGAACTTGTTCAGTCCAAATTTCTAAGATCAGCCCTTCAGGTTCCAACATGTGTCTCCAATGCCACTCTGAGACTAGAGACAGGCCTCATGAAAGTGGAGGCTAGAGTGTGGGTGACCATACTCAACTATTGGCTCAAACTAGTCTCCCCCCCCCAACTATAAGTATGAGGGATAATTTCCAGTCCACATGGGAAAAGCAGTGGCAACTAAAATCTCACCCTTGGGCTTCCTTCCAGGTCTTCTCAATATGGGACATGATCAGGCCAAAGTACTCATTAAACAGAGTGTAGCAGATACAGAGCACCAACTGGATTTAATCAGGACCCCAACCTTTATTTCCAGTGAATCCAATGAGTAGTCTGCCTCCCCTATGGCATACTTAATTCATCTCGAAGTACTTAACTATTGGAGGGCCTTTACTCTGACACATTGTGCCCTCAACTACCCTTGAAAGCCAATATAAGATTTTTTATCTGGGGAGACAGTGTCCCTGTGACTCTGGCCACACAGAAATAACAAAGCATGCACTGCTCCAGTGCCTGAGATATTCCCACTACCCTCATATCACCATTATTGCATAAATACCCAAGGTGCACTGGAGAATCGCTACGCCTTCCTGCTGCTTTCAGATGCTAACCCTGCTGAAGCATATACTGTTGCCAGGTTCTGCACAGCAGCACTTAAAATCCTGTGCCATAAACTAGTTTTAATGAGCATCTAATTTGTCATTCTACAGTGCTCTATATTGTGATAGATTTAGTCTGCCACATACTATATCCATTTAATGCTTTTAGACTTTTGTTGTTATATACAGTACACTTTTGTTTTATAACTTATAGGTTTTTTAATCATAAGACTTTGATTATTTTCTATGTCTTTTAGTTGACTGTACCCTACCCTCCTTATGCTGGTCTTTGGCTGTAAAAGATTTGATGATATGAGAAAGCTAGTAGATCTTTAACAATTGCACAGAAAAGCAGATTTTGTCAAATGCTGATTTTCATACCCTGGCAGTATTAAGACATGATAAATTGCATCTACTTCGCTCTCTCTCTCTCCCTCTCTCTCTCTTTCCCTCCCTCCCTCTTCTCTTTGGTTTGTTTTTTTGTTGGTGATAAGTTGTTCTTCTAGCTAGAAGTGTTATCTCATTTACAAAATAGCTGTTTCCTTCTGTACTCTCTCCTGCATGTATCTGATAAATGCTTTTGTCTGTCAACCATAAGACTGTCAGCAATGACATAAATGCTTTACTGCCAGAAATTAGGGGTTTTTTGGGGGGTAGAAAGTGGTGTGGATATTTTGGTTTTTTGCTTGCTCATCTTGAAGAATAGCATGGATGACAGGAAATATTCCATTTAAATTATCTTCAGCCCAAACACCACAGATTTAATCAGTGGGCAGTGAACAGAAGCTGTTCGTTGTCATCACTTTGCTTCTAGGAGTCTATTAAGACAGGCTTCCTGCTGTGGGTATCTTCCAGGTATGAGAGAAAGGAGGATGCGGGGATAATCAAAAGCCAAGATCAGGAATATTCACTTTAAACCTCTTTTAAAATAAAGTTTATGTTAGAGAATGTCAGGATGTTTAATGCTGATACATGTTCAAATCTAGCTGATTACTTTTTAGGGAAAGGCACTTTTTGAAAATTATTTGGAAAGAAGTGTGAGCATAGCACCTTGTGTGAGCATAGCACCTGTTTGCTATTCATTAAAGTAGGCTGTCTCAATTTCGTCAGGGTTCCCGGCAAACCTGGGAAAAAAAATAGGTTAGTATTTTAAAAGTTAACTCTCTTTAAAGCTGCTTCATCTCTTCTTCTTTTTTCTTTTTTCAGTCTTGCCCAGAAGCTTGCAAGAAGATAAAGTTTTTTAATAGATAAGAAAGAAATGTCCCCATGCAAGGTTTGAAGCACTTATTCTAAATCACTCCAAGTCGTTTTAAAAAATGTTCACGGCCCTATTAATTTTTGCCTCAACAAGCTGAAAAAGAAAGGCCCAATGCAATCTTTAAAATGCCAGCTATTTTCTTAATGCACCTAAAACTTGCTTGGTGGATCAACCCTTGACAAGAAAAGTGCGTGCCTACAGAATTCTTAAGTCTTTTAGCTTTGGTTCAAATACATTTCTGAAATTGCTCAAGAACATTTCAAATCTGTACTAATATGATCTCCATAAAACTGCCAAGGTCAACGTGACCCAGAATGTTATTCAGTGTAAGAATCAACCATGCAAGCTAAAACTGCTTGCAGGCCTGTCATGTTTTATATTATGCGTATCTTTCTTTCTGTTTTTGAATACATTCAAATCCATACTAAACTCAGTAGAAAAAAATATTCATATTATGTTTTAGGAAATGTTCTGTTTCTTCTAGGTGTAGAATAAAGAATAATTTGTATTAAATCTTCTCTTTACATTTGCATACAAGAATTTCATAAGGATTTTGAGATTAATTCTGAACTCTATATAACGCAGACTAACGTTCAACTTTAAAGCACAAAGTATCATGAAAAATACTGATGTGAACTTGTGTAGCCTATATTAGTATTGTATAAAGCTTGTGAAATCTCATAATTAAGTTATTTCAGCACATATGCACTGCAGTATTAGTACAAATAACTTTCCAGTCTATTCAGTTGTGTCCAATTCATTCTTATCTTAGGGCAAATTGAAACCACTTCCTAGCTCACTTGACATGATTCGAGATGCAGGAGAAAAGAGGCCATCACATCCTTGGCTGCTGATTTGCTTCTGGGTGCATTTCAAAGCACTGGTTGTCACCTTTAAAGCCCTTCATGGCTTGGGACTGGATTATTTGAGGCACCGTCTCTTGCCGGTTACATCTACACGACCCACTAGAGTGGGGAGGCAAGGAATGTTGCAGGTCCCATCCCCTAAGGAGGTACAATAAAAGAGAAATAGCAACACCATCATATGAAATACAAGTTAGCCTGCCCGCCAAGAGAATAACAAGAGAAGGATGTACCCTAACCTTCTCTTACTTATGTTTTATATTTCCAGAAGGCTTTCCCTATCATATTAAACATATTAAAAGACAATATGGAAGAATGTGGTCTTTCAAATATGTTTTTGTATTCCTTTGATTATACAATCCCAAAAAATACAGTCAAGGATAATTCATCACCCTAAACTTAAGAAATGGTGGGGTCCTTGATGGTGTCTGAGCTTGGTTGTTTTCTTGCAGATGTTTCATTACCCAACTAGGTAATATCATCAGTGCTAAAAGGGAATGGGGTTTGCTCTCATTTTGTATCCTAGTAGCTTGCTCTGTCAATGCTGGTGGGAGTGTTCTTGGTTCTTGATTAGGCTGTTGTTTACTGTTACCTTGTTTGTCTGACTTCCTTGATTGGGGTATTGTTTACTGCTTGAATATCTGCAAATTCTGCAATATCAGGAAAAAAATCATACACTCATTTAGGAGTGAGATTTATTTTTTCTTTTTAATTAGTAAAAGCAAAAAATTAAACAATAAAAAATGTTGCTCAGAAGACCTGTAATAGAGATGTACCATAATATGTTGTAGAACTTAATGACAAAAGACTATTCTTGCTTTTATTGATTTTCTTTAAGTGGCTTTTACATTCACTGGAAAAAGAATAGGCTGAGTTTTGCAATAGTTCCAACAACTGGAGAGAGATCTTCTTTACCTTATAAGCAAAGAAATGTAATTTATAATTAATCTGTAAATTGCCTGAGTCACTTTGAGAGTGATCTAAATTTGACAATACATAAATAATAACATCTAATGTGATCACTGTGTTCAGGAAAGCATGGTAATATTTAACAAGAGAAACAGTTATCATTACAAGTACTTTTAGGTGCAAATTTTATGTGATGAAGTCACAGAAGGCATGGCAATGATGCTGTGGTGTCATGGGAGACTTCTAAGTTAGGGAGGACAAGGAAAATTGTACATTAAGTGCTCGGTGTCTAAATACGCATATGCATGCATTCATAATGATGTATGACAGACAAAAAATGTACTGAAGCTGCTGTTCCTTCCACCCACCATTTAAAATTTACTTTCCTGTAGAGGAAATTGAGTGCTAAAGAAATATACTTGATCAACCCACACTATATGATAACAACTGGGGTCAGATGATGGCCACACTTCTTATCAAGAATTGAAGAATTATGGTTTAGCCCTTGTCTGTTTCTAGGTTCAAATTCAGAATGCATGGGTGTATTTTTCTTCGGAGCCCTACCTCCATAGGTGATAAATCTGCCAGTTATTTGAATAATGTGCAAGACTAACCCAAGTCACTTTGCTGCTTAAGGCAAAATGGCACCCTCTATTCATTCTGGTGACAAGAAAGGAGGAAGATATTATTTTGGTAACAGAATATCTTCCACTTGTACTATATTTGAGATAATAGATGAGCAAAATGATAAAGGACATGACCCAGCACACAAAGTTTTGCTCTCAAATAACTTACTACCACCTTCTGACCTCTATGCTGAATATGTTGTCTGGCACAAACAACTAACTCTGCTTATGAGTATAACTAGTCATGGCGGTTCCAGGTTAGCCCCATTATTGTTGTTCTACTGGTAGTCGTCCCCCCTCCTATATATATATATATATATATATATATATAACATATTTTTACTGATAAATAAATAAATAAATAAAGGGAGACTAGTATAGATCTATTTCAAGCTATTTAGCTCTCATCAGCTAGCCTTACCCCTTATAGGATTAGAACCTGGGCCACTTGCCTTGTTAGGCAAATGCTTTAGCCTCTGAGCCACAGGATCTTTCTCCTTATCAGCTTGTTCCAGGGAAGGGGGCCGAAAGGCAAAAAGGAAGTAGTATGCTCCCTCCCATATTTGGGTATACCAGGTGATTTGACAGAAACACACACACACACACACACACACACACACACACACACACACACATGCACAGCAAGAGTTTGCAGGTGTTTATTCAACCCCCCCCCCAAACAGGGCCCCAAAAAAAACCCCTTTTGTGCCCCTCCCAACCATTGTTTCTTGTTCTGCCCTCTGGTGCTTTGGAGAATAATTTGACCACCTCTTCTTTGTGGCAGCCCCTCAAATATTGGAATACTACTATCATGTCACCCCTAATTCTTTTTTTCTTTAGACTAACCAGACCCAAAACCTGCAGCCGTTCTTCATATGGTTTAGTCTCCAGGCCTTTGATCATCTTAGTTGTTCTTCTCTGAACTTTTTCCAAAGTCTCAACATCTTTTTTGTAGTATGGTAGTATGGTGACTAGTTGAAGGTGATCGTTGATTGACGTTGCCAATTTAAAAGACTGAGAACAAGGAGTTTAAAATGACTCACTGAATGGCTGCAGGTCTTGCATCCATCATCATAAAATCATGTGTTCTGGAGTTTTCCATACCAACTCCAGTGCTAAAGAGAAGGTAAAACTGATAACATTCTTGACTATTCACCCTTGCTTATGTAGTTTTGACTAGCATTTCTCTTTTCAGGTCCTGATATTTAGAGGCTCAGAGGATGGATGACACAAGAGTTCCCTCTAATGTCTTACAGGCTATACATACACCCATCTTTATAGCAATTTCAGCTACACTGCAATGTAACCAAAAATAAATAGATGGTAATCATTTACAATCACGTTTGAGACCAGAATTTCAGTTGTCAGTCATTGCAGTCATTAATCAAGAAGCCATGACCACTTTCCTCAATGACCACAATCCTGGCACTCACAGTTGCTCTCATTAAGTGATTGCACAGGTTATTAAACACAGTATGGGGTGCCTCTGGGAGTGGAAGAGACTCTGGGGGGCCCAGCACATGCCACACACAAGCTGGGTAGGTTGCATTGTAGTGCAAAGTAGCAACTCTCCCAACTGACCCTGCAATGCGGCACTCATTGGAAGAAGCCCTGGGCCTAGGCCTGAAGTAGAGGTCTGGAGCTTCTGCAGTTTTAGCCAGCTGCTACCACCCCAGGCCTTGACTTCAGCCCTAGTGCTACCGCTGCAGCTGAGGAATGCCACCCAACTCCATGTGTGCCTACCTCTCCCTTGATCTAGGCCACTCTGCACAGTGACACTTGGCCACAGTGGAGGACCAGAGCTTTCAGGAGTCTCAGCCAACTCCACTATCCAACTCTTCAACAGCAGCCCTAGCACCACAGGTGCCACTCAGAACTGATGCCTTATGCCATTTTTCAATATGTATGGGCTTTGGGGGATGGTGTGACTGCCCCATCACCTGGCACTCCCAATTATCTGTTGCGCCCTGCTTACTCTCAAGTGTTGTTACTCTTGTTGTTGAGTGGCCTATCTGATACAGCTTCTGGTCACATCAGCCATCCTTTTCTGAAGCTGCCTTGGAGCCAGTTCTAGCAGGGTTTCGGAAACCTTCCAGAACTTTGGATAGGCTGCACAGACCACTCAACAGCAGCAGAAAAATGCCCGCTGACAGGTGGTGTGTTGTGGTTCCTCCAGCCAAGAACTTCCCAAGAACTGGCCCTGAGGCAGCTTCAGGAAAAAAGACCTTGTGCAATTGGAAGCTCAAGAGCAGAAGAAAAACATCTGAAGGTAAGTAGGGCATGGTAGATCCTCAGGAGCAACAGGAGCCATCATTCCGCTTCCCAAGGTTCTCATTCCTGGGAGAATGGAGCAAGCTGGCATTTCTGAGTGGCAGCAGTGGTGCTAGGGCTGAGACTGCCAAAGGCCTGGGCCTCTATTTCAGGCCCAGGCCAGACACTATGTCTGACTGCTGCTGTGCAAGGTGGCCTACATTCAAAGGGTGATAGGCTGGTTTGGGGAGTTGTAGCACCCCATAGTCATATGGGGGGGGGCGCATTGCCAAGTGCCGAAATTTTTATCATGTGTCCCCAGGGGTGCTGCAATGTTTAGGCATGGGTTGTAACTCCCTTTGTTCAGCACTATCATAAATGCAAACAGTTGCTGAATGGATGGTTGTTTAGCAAGGACTACCTGCAATTTTTTCCAACCATGGTGACATTTTGGGGATATGAAAGCTGAAGCTGCCTTTATACTAGTGCAGAAATGTAAATGGCCTTTCTTTGTGAGTTGTTGGTGGTACATTTTTAGTTGATTTGCAATTCCTTTTAATTTTAATTCCTATTTTCATTTTGATTTTTATCATTAATTACCAGTACTTCAAGCATTTAGTAGAACAGCCGACGTTAATATACTAAATCAACATTATTTATTTATCAAATTTACATAGCCACACATCTCACCAAAAGTAACTCTGAATAAGAATAATAAGATTATTCTTATTTATAATCAGAATAAAAAACAAGAAATAAAATCAAAAATATAAAAATCCATGAAAAACCTTTAAAGAATTGCTGGATATTCTCTTCCTTTCTGTTTTTTTCCCCCCTTTTTCTTTTTTTCTTTAGGATTGGTTAGTGTTAGTAATTTTTCATTTCATTTCATTTTTATTTTCTGTACCATTGTTGTTCCTGTCCCTGCTGTTTTCTTGACAAAATTTCCGAAGTGGTTTGTCTTGCCTCCTGTCCAGGGCTGAGAGAGAGACTGACTGGCCGAGGTTCACCTAACTGGCTTTGTGCTAAGGTGGGACTAGAACTCTCTTTCTCTCAGTTTCTGACCTACTGCCCTAGCTGCTATAATAAACTGGCTCTCTAGTGTCATAATATTTAAATTAAATCTGGATTTAAAGCATACAGGAACAAACTATGATTATGAAGGCTGTAAACTTTATAAATTGAATTAAAATTAAAGTTATTAGATCTAGATATGAAGGGAGAGGTTCCTAAAAAATAAAATCAAACTGAACATGTACTCATCACCAGACAGAAGATTTCTGGCTAATTATGAGAAATGAAAAACAAAAGCAAAGACATGCTGTGAGGGGGAGTCTTGGAACCATCCAGCACAGCTCAAGCAAATAAATTGCTTCCCACACTCAGTCTGTAGCATTTGATCTTCCTACTCTGGTAGAAAGAAGCAGCCCATGAGAATTAATGAACTGGGAAAAAAAAGCCATAAGTAGGAAGGAATTTAGTGACAGTCTGTGAATGAGGTCTAACTCATTAAAGAACTGAGTGATGAAGAATGTCTTGAAACTTGACAATGAGGAATGATGTGAAGCCTTATTTTAAAACAATAAAGAGATTATAAACCAGAAGATCTTGCAACTTATCTATATTTTCTAACAGCTTTTGTACATTTTCACTTTATGTTGCTTTTGGTGGACTCTGATTATACTGTGTTTTAATATATTGTGGTGGAAGCAGATTTAATCAGTGTATACTTATTGAAATCAGTGGGATTTATGCATTTGTTATTAGTTTAATCATGATTGGACAGCATCCAATATTAAACAAGAATTATTTAGGCAGTATCTTCTTTTATTCTTCTTGTGGCTGAAAAATTCTCTGCATCCAAAATTGGATCCAGAAGTTTCCTGAATTTTCTTAAGCAGATTGGGGATATAAGGTAACACGCTATTCCAACAGTTATCATTCTGCTGATAGACACCCATGGCGATCCTAAGTAAAAGTAATTTTACTGAAATCAATAGGACTAAACATACTGCAGCTCACGGAATTTTGGCTGCTGGGATCCAGCTGAAGAGCCTTTTCTGTTTTGGCTCCTGACCTCTGGAACATCTTGCCACAGGAGGTAAGATCCGCCCCTTCTCTTTTAGCTTTCAAGGAAGTCCTTAAAGCCTTAAAACCAGCTGGCATGGGTCCTGAAGGAAAACCTGGTGGCTGGAGGTGGTTGATACCCCAATAGAGGAGGAACCCCACCTCTTCCTTCTAAACCCCTATTTTTTTTAGCTTATTTTAATTTTTGTAATTTTAACTCACTTTTATATTTATAATTATTGTTATATGTTGCTATCCTGATGTAAACTGGTTGGAGATGCCTGACCTGTGAGATGGGTGGCAAATAAATTTGATAAATAAATAAACACATGTCTGAGGAACTGAAGCTTGATTTTGCTTAATGTTGTGAATTTCCAGGTCACAAAATCAGATTTCCATTTGGTTTCCCTTGGGCTTGCCCCTATAAACTTTGTGCATCGTTTTCCCTTGGAACAGAGTTCCTCACAAAGAATATGTAAAGGGAGGGAGACAGAGTGAAAGAATGTGAGAAATAGATAAACAGATAAGAAACAATAAAAATCTCAACCATGGAAGAATGGTAGGCATAAGAAAGAGACTCAAAGTAACCCACTTTATTTTTGTATGCTATAAGAAGGGGCAGAGAGAAACTCTGAAAGGCTGTCAAGATTCAGTTACTATACTCTATACAATAATAAAATAGAGTTCCAACGTCACTGAGGTGTCAGTTTCTTGTCCTACCTTAAAGGGCTACAAAATGAAACTGATACAAGTTGAACAGTATTTACACATTCAAAGTAACCTGCTAGTGAAACTACCAATGAATGAAACCACCAACTGTTACATATACGTTTTCTGTATGTAATTGATAGATGTGTCTATGTGGAATTCTGGTGCTGATGGAACAACAATAAAATCCAAGTTATTTGAAAGTTTTCACTTCTTTTTGAACTTTTGAACTTTTTAAACTGAGGTTTAAGTAAGCATTAATTCAAAGTGTGAAAGTCGTATAAGCATTTAAAAGTCTTAAGAAACTATAATCCATTATAAATGAGTATTATATTTAGATTTTCAGCATCAATTAAGGCCAATTTCTCTAATCCATTATCATAGAATGTTGATATTTCAGCCACGAATTAAATTTAATTATAAGCTTTAAAATCTTGTCCACTTTTAAATAGACTAAAAAATTAAATTTATTCAAATCCATTTTAAACGCCTAATGCCAGATCTATTACTTTACTGCAGCTTATTTTTACATAAAAGCATATCTGAATAAAAGCATACCTTTATACCTTTACTGAATAAATTATTACTGAATAAATATCATTTAAGAATATAGGTTTTAAAAATGTGAACTGCAATGAACAGAATATGTGTTAGTGTGTACACACACATGAACAAATACTTATATTCTTTGTGTTTAAATACAGTTACATGCTTACTATGTATTTATAGATAGATGTTATGATAACATTCCCAAAATTCTGTTCTGTAGCAAATATAAAGAATCAGAAAATTTCCTACATGTTGAAATAAATATTTTGTATAATAATACCGTCCCCTCATACAATCCTGTGACCATCATCAGGAGTGACTTTGAATCAGGGGTGAAATCCAGCAGGTTCTGACAGGTTCTGGAGAACCGGTAGCAGAAATTTTGAGTAGTTCGGAGAACCGGCAAATACCACTTCTGGCTGGCCCCAGAGTGGGGTGGGAATGGGGATTTTGCAGTATCCTTCCCCTGGAGTGGGGTGGGAATGGAGATTTTGCAGTATCCTTTCCCTGCCATGCCCACCAAGACACGCCCAAGCCACACCACGCCCACCAAGCCACGCCCACAGAACCGGTAGTAAAAAAAATTGGATTTCACCACTGCTTTGAATCCTTGTGAAATGTGTGGAAGGAATATATAAATACATTGGCAAACATCAATTGACTGACCTTTTATATCCAAATATACCCTGTTTTCCCCAAAATAAGACATCCCCTGATAATAAGCCCAATCAGGCTTTTGAGTGCATGGCAATAAGGCCAAGCGCTTATTTCAGGGTTCAAAAAAATATAAGACAGGGTCTTATTTTCGGGAAAACACGGTAGCAAGTGGCAGACAAATTCCACACACTTCAGTATAAAGACCTAGTGAATCCTTATTTCCAAGTAACAGTGGCTAATCAAACATTTTTAAACAATCGCCTTACTAAGTAATGTATCATAAGATTTATACTAGAAACATTCAAAAAGATTTCATCCTAAACAGCGAGATGGCAATATATAAATTTAATAAAAGAAGTATAATTTGAAATTACATTGATTTAATTCTTTTGAAATGACAAAGTTTGTACTCAGAAATAATACTCTCTCTATATAATAAATACTATAAGAAATAATAATACTAAATATATTCCATTCTCAAATTGTTTATAATGAATAGAAATGGGAAAGACACAGACTTAAAATGGTTGAAATTAAATGTAAAACTAAATAAAGATAGTTTGGTGCAGTGGCTAAAGGTGCTATGCTATGAATGGAAAACCATGAGTTCTAATTTCACCTGAGGTATAAAGACAGTAGGGTGACTTAGGTCCTATGGTTTCTCTTAGCCCTAGGAAGAAGGTAATGGCGAACCACTTCTGAAAAATGTTGCCAAGAAAATGGAAAGGATTTGTCCAGTAGTCAACAAGAATCAAGATTGATTCAAGGGCACCAAAAGAAACAATTAACTATTAAATAATTAAATAGCCCATTTAAAAATGTTACAGTATATTTTCCATTTGATTATTATACATACAGTAGTATAATTTATTTAGAAAAAAAGTACCTTAGGTTCTATTTTGGTACCATCCATCCATAGAACATTATTTAAATAGACTTCCGGCTTATGCATGTGGTCTTTCACAAATTGTACATGGACCAAAATGTTTTGTTTGAAAAGTAACAGCTTTCTCCTTAGCAATCCTACCATGCACAGTATTGTTGTTCAGGATTCTCTTGATTATGGTCTTATGAACACTGATATTGGCCAATGCAAGAGAGGCCTTTAGTTCCTTAGACGTTACCCTGGGCTTCTCTCATAATATTACACACCTTGTTCTTGGTGTGATTTTGAATGACGAACAAATCCTAGGGAGGGGAACAATGATATTGGATTGATTCCATTTGTATATGATTTGCCTGACAGTTGACTGGTAGATTCCAAACTCTTTGGAAATAGTTTTGTATTTTTTTCCAACTTTTGGGGAGTTCCTTCGAGGCCCCCTTTTTCAAGTCATGACACACTTCTACATACCTGTGTTGTGAAGATCAAACCTTGATAGTCAGTACCCAGATTTCTGTTCTTTAAATAAGGAAGGACCTGCCACATTCATACTTCATTATCATCCAACTGAATAAAACATTTAATTTTCCCTTCAAATTTTCTTCAATAAATCAATGAACAAGTATAGCATTTTTACTCATTTATTTAATTAGGTTCTCTTTATATAGTTGTAGAAGTATAGAACACAGATCACATTTTAGGTTATATTTAAATATATGTTTATGCATAAATATTGAAAATTCAAGAGGCTTCATAAACTTTTAAGCACCACTGTAAATTAACAATACCAAATTTATGTTTATGAATTTTGAAGAGTTGTGCTTCAAAGTGGGAAGTAAGTATGTATATGTATTGACATTTCCTAGAATGATGAACTTCTGCCATATACTACTTGTCAGAGTATTAGTGTTTATTCCAGACAGAAAACCCTGATGCAAGGTAGCAATATTATATGCTTCCACCTTTATTCATGGTTTAAGAATCTGGCAAATTGTTGTATAGGATATACATCTTATAAACTGTACCATATAAACTGAAAAAAAAAATCAGTTTTGTATGCTAGTCAGGATTCCTGTAAAGTTCTAGATCAATTTAAGAATGCAGGGGATATATTCAAGCACATATTCATCCATTTTATAACACATACTATATATGTATATTTATTGCTTTGGTTTTGATATCTGAAATAATTGATCATTTAAGGCAGTGGTTCTCAACCTTTCTAATGCCGCGACCCCCCCGTGACCCCCCCCGCCGCCGTGACCTCCCCCTGCCCCCGCAACCCCCACCCCCCCCCCCCACGGGATGAGGTGACCANTTGGATTCTTTTACCCTCTGTGCATGTGCAAAGCGTTCTGCGCATGCGCAGAGGGTAAAAGAACCCAAATGGCGGCGTCTGGGCGGGTGGGCGAAGTCTCCCGCTTCCGTCGCTACCGGCTGTCTGGTGACCCGCAGGCACGGCCGAACCAGGAGCATTTCACCCCTGCAGTGATGGTGGCACCAAGATGGCGGGCTAGTGCGCGGGGTGACCTCTGTGAAAGAGTCGTTCGACCCCCAAAGGGGTCGCGACCCACAGGTTGAGAACCGCTGATTTAAGGTCAGCAGGTATTTTAAATTTTAATATTAATAACAGGCATATCATAATAAGTACTCCCAGATTGGGGAAAAGTATTTCTGTGGAGTCTTGCTCTATTCAGCAACTTTTTCTCTCTTATTATAGCCCCTGTTCTTCTTCTAGAACTAAATGGAAAATATACTACAGAATACAAGTCAACGTTTGAAAGCCAGTTTTTTTACCCTCATTTTCTCCTGGGACTTTGAATCTTTTCTGCTGATCTGCTCATTGGGGATTGAATTGAAGAATAAGACACTTCAATGCCAATTTCATAGCTATTAAATAGCATTTGCTGTTATTCCAAAATTGCATGTATATCTTGTTGCTTTAATTCATATATTCATATTAATGGTAAAATCTCCTTTGAACTGACTGACTCCTAGTTAACTTTCATGCAGTTTTCTTTTTCTGAGATTTTTTTTTTTCCAATTTTCTCCAGCCTAGAGTGCCAGGTTTTCCCTGCATTGTAAGTAATATCCTACTAATTTACTTCATGCTGTGCTCCATTTTTTCAGTAACAACTCTAAATACAAAAATAGTATGTGTGTGTGTGTGTGTGTGTGTGTGTGTGTGTGTGTATTAATGAGCAGTGATGAATTATAATCCGTGATTATAGTCCATAACCAGTTCCAATTCAGTTACCTTCCTATTTGTCTTTTGACCTATTATTTATGGATTTATCAGATCATGATATGAATTTGAAAATCAGACTATGGAATAGGTCACAGATAAACCTATTTCTAAATTTCTCCCTGGTAACAAACCAAGGAGTCTTTCTTTAGCTACAGAAATATCAGTAAACTGAACAGTATGAAATGAATTCTTATAAAAATAAGTCTTCTGTGCTTTTACTTTCAAAAGATGTTCATATAGATATTCTCTGCACTTTCCTTTATCTTGAAGTCCCTGCTTTCCAAACAATATTTCCTGTGTAATCACAGGAATATTGTACATGTGGACCAGATGCTAGTTAATGTACAGCCAGAAAAATGAGGTAGAGAGAAGCAGCACACATAAAGTAAAGAGGAAATCGTAAAAAGGAAATCAAAAGGAAATAACAGGAGAACCTTTGCTGGTAGACCAACTGTGGCTTTACATGGAGCATGTTCTAAAGGTGGTCATTCATGGTCTGTTATCTTTGGTATGGACTACTACAGTGGTGGGTTCCTCCCGGTTCGGACTGGTTCGCCCGAACCGGTAGCGACCCGCTGGTGATGTCACGATGACGTCATGGATCTGGTTCGGTCGGTGCCGGTCTGTGGATGCCGCCATCTTTTTTTTGGATTTTTTTTTTTAAAAAAATTTCCGGGTTTTTTTTCTTCTGTGCATGCGCAGAAGCCGAGTTTCCAGCACTGCGCATGCGTCACCATCTTGTTTTTGGCTTTTTTGGAGGGGGGATTTTTTTTTATTTTTGTGCACGAGGTGCGGCCATATGGCGTGGGGGAAACGAACCGGCAAGTTAGAACCCACCCCTGGACTACTATAATACATGTCTAGTCATCCAAGTCATAGTTGCCCCAAAGGTGCTTTTTCAAGAGGCAACTGGACTTTCTTGTTTTTCTTTGAAGACATTTTGCTTCTTATCCAAGAAGCTTCTTCAGCTCTGACTGGATGGTGGGGAATGGAAGGATTTATACTCCTTGTAGACAGCTGGACATTTGCATTCTTTTAGAGAGTTGTTGAGGCCACCTGGAGGTTTATCTGTGTTGTCAGGGTCACTTGAGTAGTGCAAATGGGTATGGAGCCTTCTTGGAACTGCCTTCAAACTTTCAACAGTTCCAAGAAGGCTCCACACCCATTTGCACTACTCAAGTGACCCTGACAACACAGATATACCTCCAGGTGGCCTCAATGACTCTCTAAAAGAATGCAAATGACCAGCTCTCTGCAAGGAGTATAAATCCTTCCATTCCCTACTATCCAGTCAGAGCTGAAGAAGCTTCTTGGTTAAGAAATGAAATTTCTTCAAAGAAAAATAAGAAAGTCTCGTTTCTTGAAAAAGCACCTTTGGGACAACTACTATAATACATTTTATATAACGACTGCCTTTGAATACCACCTCAAAACTTCAGCTGGTACAAAATGCAGCAGTCCATGTGCTTACTGGTTAGTCCTATTACTACCATTTTACTGGTAGTAATTACTGGTTACTGGTTATTCCTATAGAACCCTAAAGGCTCAGGCTTATCTAAGAAAGTACCTTTCACAGATAAGAATCTAGCCATCCAATAGGAACAATGTCCTATTGAACTTGGTAGAATGGAAGGGGACTTGATAATGGGCATTTTATTTTGGAAACTTCCATCTTTTGGAAAAGTTGACCTTCTAAGGTAAAAGAGGTCCCCATTGTCACAGACTTCTGGAAGTTTATAAAATCTGACTTTTCCAGAAAGCCGATGGGATATATATAGTAGAGCCAGTGATGAAAGAAAAATGTTGTTGTTGTTTGTTTAATTATTGCTTACTTTTTTATTGCATTACTATTTTTATCATTTGTTGTTGTTGTTAGTTGCGAAGTCGTGTCTGACCCATCGCAACCCCATGGACAATGTTCCTCCAGGCCTTCCTGTCCTCTACTATCCTCTGGAGTCCATTTAAGCTCATGTCTACTGCTTCAGTGACTCCATCCAGCCACCTCATTCTCTGTTGTCCCCTTCTTCTTTTGCCCTCAATCTTTCCCAGCATTAGGCTCTTTTCCAGTGAGTCCTTCCTTCTCATTAGGTGGCCAAAGTATTTGAGTTTCATCTTCAGCATCTGGCCTTCTAAAGAGCAGTCAGGGTTGATCTCCTCTAGGACTGACTGGTTTGATCGCCTTGCCGTCCAAGGGACTCGCAGGAGTCTTCTCCAGCACCATAGTTCAAAGGCCTCAATTCTTTGGCGCTCAGCCTTCCTTATGGTCCAACGTTCACAGCCATACATTGCAACTGGGAAAACCATAGCCTTCATTATATGCACTTTTGTTGGCAGGGTGATGTCTCTGCTTTTTAGTATGCTGTCTACATTTGCCATAGCTTTCCTCCCAAGGAGCCAGCGTCTTTTAATTTCTTGGCTGCAGTCCCCAGCTGCGGTGATGTTGGAGCCCAGGAAAACAAAATCTGTCACTACCTGGAGGTAGTGACTGGACAGTAGATGACGCAGCAAACAAGTTTTCCTTTTGAGGTAACTATCACCAGGAAAGCTGGCTAACATAGGCAAGCAGGGTAAAGGAGAAAGGATGCTAAACTGTAAACAACACAAAATAATAATCCTCAGGTACTCGGTGAAAACAAAAAGTAAAATTAAAGTAATAAGTAATATGGAAGGCATGAAAAACAAAGATAGTTCTTGCTTAATGACTGCCTTGTTTAGCGACCATTTGAAGTTAGGACAGCACTGAAAAAAATTAAAATGGGTCCCAAAAGAGAAGCTGTTGGCTGCAGGTGATTGGTGCATTAACAAAGAAGGCACTCCGGCCTCTCTGCTTCAAATCTGTATTTTTAAATTTGTTTTATTTTTTTATTTTTTTATTTGTAATTTTAATCTGTTTTTATATTGATAATTGTTTGGATATTTGTATATCTTATTCCATTCTATGCTGTTTATAG
>QLTV01001698.1:17282057-17294336 GCA_003457575.1 Thermophis baileyi
TCCCCTGGCTTTGTTGTTGCTCTGATTTCCTAAGGCCCATTTGACTTCACATTCTTGGATGGCTGACTCGAGATCAGTGACCACCCCATTGTGGTTATCAGGGACATTAAGTTCGTTCTTGTATAGTTCTTGTGTGTAATTTTGCCACCTCTTCTTAATCTCTTCTGCCTCTGTTAGGTCCCTGCCAATTTAGTCCTTTATCATGCCCATCTTTGCATGAAACGTTCCTTTCATATCTCCAATTTTCTTGAAGAGCTCTCTGGTCCTCCCTATTCTATTGTTTTCTTCTATTTCTTTGCACTGTTCATTTAAGAAGGCAATCTAATCTCTTCTAGCTATTCTCTGGAATTCTGCATTCAATTGGGTGTATCTTTCTCTTTCTCCCTTGCCTTTCACTTCCTTTCTTTCCTCAGCTATTTGCAAAGCTTCCTCAGACAGCTATTTTGCTTTCTTGCATTTCTTTTTCTTTGGGATGGTTTTAGTTGCTACCTCTTGTACAATGTTGCGAACCTCCATCCATAGTTCTTCAGGCACTCTGTCTGATTTTTATCATAGAATATCCATAATCTCTTACGGTCTGTCTGGAGTAAAGTGGTAAGTAAATCTCATAACTAAAGAAGCACATGTTTCCTTCTGCTTACATGATCCCTTCTGCATCTTACATATATGATGCAAGCCTATGTTTTCTAACATTTTTGGCTTTCCTGACCTGGACTCAGTGATAAATCACAGATCTCCTGACACATTCTTAACTTAGTTCAGTTCCTCAGCTGGACTTGGTAGAGATCTAAATTGATGGCTCAGCTAGATGAGAAACTTTACTGCAGACAAGAATGACACTGTGGAAACAGTTCATTGCAAATTAGATGGTTCAAATAGCTTGTTTACTTGCAGTGATTTAAATGCATTGTTTCCTTCTCCCATCCTTACCCCAAAATAATAGTGTGGCATTTGATGACGGAAAATCACTAGCTCCAGCTTCAATTCACACAAGCCTTTGTCGGTGTAGTACATCTTGTAATTGTAATATTGCCATAACTAAAGTGAAACAAGGGCACACATTTGTTTATGTATTTGATTCATATCCAGGGGTGTGGTAGGCCAGCTCATAACAGTTTGCAATTCTGATATTTCCTGGAATTTCGTGATCTAGCATGTTGATCACCTTTTTGGTAACAAGTAGTGTTGCGTGGCAGTAGCAATGCAGCCAGCAGAGCTACATGTTATACATGTCATACAGCATACCATTGTCCCCTTTGTTCAGGAGTTCAAGGTGATATAGTATATGGTGGTCTCTTCTATATTTTCTCCATAACAGTAACCCATATCTAGTTCTTATGTAGGATGACAAAAGTGTCTGCATTAAATTGCCTGCAGCATTCTCCATTACTTCCTCAAGCAATGAAATGTAAGATTGAGAATTCTCTTTTTATCACACCCAGCAGACTACAATTTTGCCTAGTAAACCACAAGGGAAATATTACCAGAGTCACTAGAAATAAATGCTGTCTTAACACACTAGTGGATCTTACCATAAATAATGTGTGGAAAATCCTATTTTATTTTTAGATATAATCAAAAATGTTATGTGCCCTGCTATTTGAAGAATCGACATTATATATTTCTAAATGATTTTCTGAAATTTATAATGAAATAGGATTAATCCAATAGTACATGCTCAGTGATGCATTTTAGTCACCCTTCGTTCTTGCTAGTTTTTGACATGTTACTTTCTTTTTTAAAAGATGGGAGTTGAATATTAAAGTTTCAACTTTATGTAGCTATTCATTTTATAAATCTAAATGTGTACTTTAATTAGAGTACGCATTTAGATTTATAGAAACAAATTGCTACATAAAATCTAAGTTATGTCAGATTCCCAAAAATATGGAGGCACCGTAGACTAACTGATGAAAAGTATGTGTTGGTAACACATTGTGTTCCAGCATTATTCTTCCACTTGGCAAACTCAACTGTTCTCAGTATTTAAATTTTATTGGCCACTGTTATAGCTACATTAGTGAAATACTTTAGTGCTGAATGGAAGTGGTTTAAAATGACTGCATCATAATATGGTTTTGTAATAATATGAATTTTGCTAATATAGCTGCAACAGTCAGGGGAAAAGTAGTATAGCAAAATGAATGATAAATCATTGTACTTTAATCACTACAGTAAGTTACAGAGTCTTTTGTGGAAATGGCAATTTCACTGACATTGCAAGCTTAAAAAATAGGATAGTTAAGATTCTGCAGTAGCATCTACTGAGGATTGTGCAAGTATATTAAAAATGTATTAAAACTTATATAGAGAGCTGCAAGCTGTGGGTAATAAAAATAATCATGTCGGAAATAATATCAAACTAAACAGTAATTCAACATATTTTGCTGCAGTAAAAGAGCATCCTGACTGTAGAACTGCTGACTTGTTTCAGATATCACTTAATGGCTGGTATTGCAACTATATACATCTCCTAATGAGTAGTGACATGTGCAGATATCCTCATGGCACTACTAGCTTGAGAAATGCTAGTAGTGGGGAATCTAAGTTGTCCTTCTGGCATCTTAATTGCATTCCTATAGTAATTATACATCTTGTTAAAACACAACTCTATTTTTGCAGCTTCCTTCTGTATTAGAAATTCAGGCACGATTTTATTTTCTTAAATTAAATTATGATAGGATTATTAACAATGTTTCCTTCATACTGCCTAATCAGTAGGCTTCTAGAATGAGATTCAATCAACCATCATGTTAAAGTACTATAGGACATTTATTTTATAGAAAGATACCAGGAGAAGCTAATGAAAGACACTGATGTTAGATAAAGTATTTTTCTAGGATGGAAGAGATTTTTTTCTTCTCCTCTATAGAGCTGAAAAGATATTATAGTATATGATTTTCATGTCAGATTGATTCCTCACCCATTCATCAAATTATCTATAATTTTTTCTGCAATTCTGTGAATAGGTGGTAAATGTTTGATTTCTAGCATTCCTATTAAACATCTGAAGATTCTACAATATCAGTCACAAAGGGGCACTTTGTAAAATGACAGTGGCATCTCTTGAAAGCTTGGACAACTGCTCAGAGACCCATTTTAGTCTTCTGAATATAAGTGTGAATGCAGATAAATCACTATCACTGGGATTGCCACCAATGAAAGCAAATTTTAAAGCTAAAAAAGAATGGCTTTCTTAAATGTACTGGGACAGTACTACTGAAAGGATGTGTGAAAAACATCCAGTGGTGTCCTCACTCATACTGTATCTGTCATATTTAACAGTGTAAACCATCCCTCTTTCTATCTTTTTCTTTATCCATTGCCCAAATTTATTCTCTAGAAGTTTGTTTTAAAGATACAGTATTTGAGTAGAAGGAGGAACACATGAATCAGTCCACAAAGTCTGGTCAATATTCCACATGTCCATTCATTTATTGTGAGATTTATATATTAAATTTCCTCTAGATGTTCACGGTGATCTTCTCCATAGTGGGTGGAGCTAGCAGCCAGGATGGGTTGACCTCGTCCATTCAGAGTGAGGACTGAGTCTGTCAATCTTTTGCTGAGGACTCCACCCTTGCCTGGAATCCCCCAGTTATGACTCAGTCCTCAGTAGGATGGATGTGGTTTCTTCACCTCCATTCCTGTTGCTAGAGTTCAATAACTTCTGAATTGGCATTTCCATCTGCTTCGTTAATTGTGAGTGTTTCCCAGCCAGACACTGCGGCACCACGGGTTTTCCATTAACATGGAAAAGAGCCACCTTCTTCCATCTACCTCTCTGCTCCATCTGGGAGCCATTATAGATTCTCTAGAATGTAGGGTCTCCTTGTCCCGGGAGAGACAGGATAGTATCAGGGATCTTTCAGCCGTGGTCCAGCATCAGCGCAGGGTCCCCATTTCCCTTTTGTCCACTCTCCTGGGGAAAATGATATCGGCTATCGGCATTACGCCTTGGGCGCACCTACATTCTAGGGATCTTCAATGGTTCATTTTGCCCTTTCAGAGAGCAGGCCGCAGTACATCAATGACAAAGGTTCTGGTTCCTCCGGAGGTTCTCCACTCGTTAACCTGGTGGCACTCACCGGCGATCGTTCGGGGTAGTCTTTTCTGAGAACCAATGAGAGTTGTCATCACTATGGATGCCAGCCTGTTCGGGTGGGGGGCCCACTCGCAGGGCCACATTACTCAAGGCAGATGGTCGCCAGCAGAATCCAAGTGTGCCATCAATTGGCTAGAACTCAGGGCGATCTATCTGGTCCTCAAACACTTTCACCATCTAATTACTGGGAAGCATGTTTTAGTGCTCACGGACAATGTGGCGGCGAAAGCCCACATGAACCGACAGGGCGGCACCCGATCCCGCTCCCTCATGCGGGAGGCCAGGAGACTGGGCCTCTGGGCGGAATGTCATCTTCTGTCCCTCTCGGCAGACCACATCGCCGGGGTTTCCAACACCCAAGCGGACTGGCTCAGTCAGTCAACAGTCGATCCGGCGGAGTGGTGACTGCATCCATCCATCTTCGGTCTTCCAACAGTCAACCTTTTTGTGACCCCGGAGAATGCCCAACTGCCGAGATTCTTCTCGAGGTTCCAGTCTTGGGGAGCAGAGGCAATCAACGCCCTTTGCGTTCCCTGGCCTCAAGAGCTGTTGTACGCCTTCCCTCCCCTTCCCATTCTTCCCAAGGTCATCCGGAAGATTTTGGACGAGTGGGCGGAGGTGATATTGTTGACTCCACATTGGCCCAGGAGAGCATGGTTCACCAACCTGAAGGCTCTGTCGTCGGCCCCGAGTTGGAGAATTCCGGTGTCCGGGTCCCCACTCAGCCAGGGGGAGTTGGTACACCTGGATCCAGGGTGGTACCAACTGACCGCCTGGCGCTTAAGCAGGGCGCTCTCAGACGGCAACACTTCTCCTTGAAGGTAATCGATACCATGCAGGCATCCAGGAGGCCTTCCACAGAACGCATTTACTCTGCAATGTGGAAAAAGTTCTGCACTTGGTGCGCTAAGGAAGGCTGTTCCCCCGTTCAAATTGAAATTCCGCGAATCCTGGATTTCCTCCAGGAGGGACTGGACAAAGGCTTGTCTCCAAATACTATTCGACGGCAGGTGGCAGCCCTGTCATCCATTTTGTCTTGTGGAGAGGCCGAGTCCTTGGGGCAGATTCCGTCAGTGTGGTGGTTCTTAAAAGGGGCTATAAATTTACGCCGTCTGATGGTCCATGGCTTCCCAACCTGGGACCTTACCAGAGTTCTGAACTCTCTCACTCAGGCTCCTTATGAGCCTTTGTGGTCGGCCAGTCTCTATATCCTGATGTACAAGGTGGTCTTCCTGGTGGCCATCACCTCGGCCAGGAGGATCTCAGAATTGTCAGCGCTCTCTGTCCGCGCAGACCTGTGCATTTTCCATCAAGATCGGGTCGTTCTTCACCTGGACCTGTCATTCGTGCCTAAAGTTAACACCTGGTTTCATAGAGCTCAAGACCTAGTATTGCCCAACTTTTGCCCTAATCCAGCTCACTCATTGGAATGTAAGTGGCACAAGTTGGACGTCCGGAGGGCCCTCTGGATTTACATCAAACGGACCGCAACCTTCAGACGGATGGAGTCTCTATTTGTCGCATTCCAACCGACCTCCTTGGGTCAAAAGGTTTCTTCTTCTACCATCGGCAGATGGATTCGGGGGGGGGGGTGATTGCTAAGGCGTATGACGTCTCTTCGACCAGCCCGCATCACCGCGTATTCCACATGCAGTGCGGCGACTTCAGCAGCATGGGCGATGCAGGCGTCCCTCAATGAGATCTGCCGGGCGGCTACTTGGGTGACTCCGTCGCAGTTCGTTTGACACTATAAGATTGACTCCTTTGCTTCGGCGGATGAGGCATTTGGCCATAGAGTGTTGCAACAGGTACACGACGCAGGACACTGACATGACCATTTTTCCCTCCCATAGGACAGACTGCTTGGGTATGTCCCATCCTGGCTGCTAGCTCCACCCACTATGGAGAAGGGGCGTTGGTTTTACCTGATACGCCTCTTCTCGTAGGGTGGAGGTAGCAGCCAGTCCCCCCCCCTCTGGGTGCTGGTCATGTGATTCTCTGAACATTTCACGTCATGTACTTTAAGGACTGTGATATCTAGAGGTGCCACGTCGAGTCTGTCGTTTTGCAGCTTCGTCGTAACTGGGGGATTCCAGGCAAGGGCGGAGTCCTTAGAAAAAAATTGACAGACTCAGTCCTCACTCTGAATGGACGAGGTCAACCCATCCTGGCTGCTAGCTCCACCCTACGAGAAGAGGCGTATCAGGTAAGACCAAGCCCCTTTCCTCATTTCATTGTCATAACAATCTTTTTGTTAAATAGGTGAGCTGAGAACGAATGATTGGCCAAGGCATAACTGGAAAAGCTTCATGTTTGACTAATTCAAGAAAGGGCTTGAATCAGAGTTCTCATTTATATTGTTACTCTGGTGTATTTTGAACGGATTTATGATTTGGTAAAATTTAATAGAAATATCTCTGGTTGAAATAGGTTTGCAACTTTCAAAATTTGTTCCATCCTGCATTAAATCATTTTCCAATGTTGTTTGGTTTTACATTATTACCAGTGGTGAAATCCAAATTTTTTTTACTACCGGTTCTGTGGGCGTGGCTTGGTGGGTGTGGCAGGGGAAGGATATTGCAAAATCTCCATTCCCACCCCACTCTGGGACCAGCCAGAGGTGGTATTTTCCGGTTCTCCGAACTACTCAAAATTTCCTCTACTGGTTCTCCGAACTACTCAAAATATCCGCTACTGGTTCTGCAGAACCTGTCAGAACCTGCTGGATTTCACCCCTGATTATTACCACCGCTTAGGAAAGAATTATCCAACCTACTTGTACCTTTCCAACAATTTTTAGAAAAAGAATTATTTATTTTATCAAGCAAGACTAGAGTGGTATACCAATGGGTAAAACATCTTACATTATATTATAACATATTTTCAAATTCAGTTAATCTTCTCAAAACTTTTTGTAATTATATTGTTGCTGCACTGCTTATATGAAAGAACTGAATCCAATTATTTCTAGAAGAGCAGTGCAAAGAAAAAGACATTATCTTTCTCTTGTTATCAATGAAATATTGTCATGCATACAAATGTAAAAAAGCTTTCCATAGCCTGTTGCCCTCTAGATTGACCAGAGTTCCTATCAAGCTCACCCAGATGCAAAATACAGGAGTTTAAAAGATATTGTTTTCATCTTTATACATAATATGTTATGTATGGATGTTATAATTTACATAGTGTGCATATTTAATGCAATAAAGGATCTGGATAAAAGATCTAAAACTGCACTAAACTTCTAGGTTATAGTAGGATCCTTAGCTATGGTGGCGCAATGGTTAGAATGTAGTACTGCAGACCACTTCTGCTGACTGCCGGCTGCAGTTTGGCAGTTCAATTCTCACTGGCTCATGGTTGACTCAGCCTTCCATCCTTCCGAGGTTGGTAAAATGAGGACCCAGATTGTTGGGGGCAATATGCCGACTCTGTAAACCGCTTAGAGAGGGCTTTAAAGCACTATGGAGCAGTATATAAGTCTGCTACTGCTATTACTATTATTTGAGTCTCCTTGGATTTTTTGAAAAATGAAAAAGCCCAGGAGAACATTGACTTCAATAAAGGTGAAACTCTATCTGTTAAAGTATACATAGTATGGTAAATTAATTGTGCACATTTTAATTATGATAATAATCAGAGACATCTCAAAACATGACAGGATATTATTTACATATTTTAAACCAAGTTCTGACATTGGCACAGGAACAGCTATACGGATGTTAAAATTGCTCCAACAAGGCTACATAATCATTCTAATTTATACGTCATTCCTATTACCACTTATTTGTATGCTCCTTCATATAGTTGAAGCAAAAAATCCCAATCGAAGAGAAATGTGGTTACAGTTATATCTCTTCAACTTTAATGAAAAAAAGAGAGATTATTTCAATTATGAATGGAACCCCCACAAGATTTTCAGTTAGCAAAAGTACCTGACAATGATGTCCATTCTCCCCTTTACAATTTGTAATCATTCTGAAAATCTTGCCCAATAAGATCTGAAAAAAATAAATATATGATTGGAATCAAAATTCAAAGGAAAAATTAAATGTTATGCTGATGATGATAGTATTAACAATTATGAAACCACAAAGGTCCATACAGTAGTTGATGAAAATAATGAAAAAAATTTGATTGCTTTTTGGGATGCAAAATCCGTGAAAAGAATAAACATAATAGCAAGGCACTTAACCTCTGAGAAAGAAATTTTGTGAATAAAGAAAATTGATTGAGACAACAAAATGTACATTGAAATATTTAGGACTTGGCAGGATACAGTAAAAACAAATAACAAAACAATTACACTAACTTATGGAAAGAAATAAGACATTGGCATATGGACAACCTTAACATATCCCTGGCTAGGATTTATAGTGGCAATAAAAATGAATGTATTACCCAAAATGAATTTCTTATTTCAAAGGGCACCAAATTGTACACCAAATAAAAAAATTGCAGAATTGGCAAATAGCAATTTATATATTTATATCAAACAGGAAAAAGGTTACAGTGAAATTCAAAATTTTGCAAGACATAAGAGTAGTGGATTAGCTTTCCCAAGTCTCAGATTATAAATATTTGATTGGAATTATAAAGCAAACTGTCTATAACAGAATAGATAATACTTCCTAGTAATAGAATATCAGCTAAAGAAGGAGCAGCCTTAACCAATGGACTTCACAGATATTTATGGTATAAGGAAACAAAGAGAGACACGGATCTGAAGAGACACATTGTAAGGGAAAATCTGTTCAAAATTTTAAATTTTGTAAAAGCATGAACAGGTCCAACAATTTAAACAGTAGCATAATCATTGAATGCTTCTTAATTCAAAGACAATTACAGTAAGAAACATATGATTACATATGCATCTGGATTTAAGAAACAAAGGAACCAACACCAAGAATCAAGGAAGCAGTCTACCATGGTTAATATATTTGCAAATAATTGAAAAAATAAAAAGTGATCTTAAAAAAGGAAGGACACTGAAAAACATGATAGAATTTTAAATACTTATGCAGGATCAAGATAATTTCTTAGGAGGTATCTATAAATTGCTATTAAATATGATACAGAGACAGAACAAAGAAAAATTGCATAATAAAATGGATGAAAAAATTTCAAAGAAGGAATAACAGTGAAACAGTGGGAAGAACTATAGAAAAAAAAATTAATAAAATTTATAAAGCTACAATCTGAGGGAAATGTTCTACACATAGGGTGTTTGTGTTTGTGTGTGCGTGTATGTGTGTGTATGGTGGGTGGAAATATATTTCCATCGTAGCAACTGTTCACACACACACACACACACACACACACACACACACACACAGAGTATATATAATATGTATATTTGTTAACAGTTGCTAAGATGGAAAAATCATATAACAATAAATGTTGGCTAAGTCATGTCACAAAAAAGAAGAAATGTTTAATCATATGTGGTCATGTTTGCAAAAACATGAAAACATTCTGAAAATAAAATTTAAACTAAAATCACAAAAGTTTGATTAGGTATGATCACAGAGAATGATATTTTTGCAATGCGCTCTACATGGGGCTACCCTTGAAGAGTGTCCGGAGACTACAATTGGTCCAGAATGCAGCTGCGCGAGCAGTCGTGGGTGTGCCAAGGTACACCCACACGGGTTCCATCCTTCGCGAGCTGCACTGGTTGCCGATTACGCTCCGGTCACAATTCAAGGTGTTGGTTGTTACCTTTAAAGCCCTACATGGCTCAGGACCAGTTTATCTGCGTGACCGCCTTATACCAAATTCCTCCCATCGACCAGTGAGGTCGCACAGGGTTGGCCTTCTTCAGGTCCCGTCAGCCAGACAGTGTCGGCTGGCAGGGCCACGGGGGAGGGCCTTCTCTGTAGCCGCTCCGACTCTGTGGAACCAACTTCCCCCCGAGATCCGTACTACCCCCATCTTACTGGCTTTCCGTAAAGCCGTTAAGACCTGGCTTTTCCGGCAGCACTGGGGCCAATAGTTGTCTGATTGGCCCATGTATGGTTGTGTGAATGCTTTATTTTAATATGGATATTGTTTTTTAAATTGTTTTTATATGTTTTATTTTTATTTTTTATATGATGTAAGCCGCCCAGAGTCCTTTGGGAGTTGGGCGGCATATAAATTTTAGAAATAAAATAAATAAAATAAAAATAAATATTTTTAAAGATATATGCTGATACTTAGAACAGTTTGTTTAGTGACTGTTCAAAGTTACACTGAAAAAAGTTACTTATGACCGTTTTTCACACTTAAAACCATTGCAGCATCCCATGGTCACGTGATTAAAATTCAGATGCTTAGCAATTGGCTCATATTTGTGACAGTTGCAATGTCCCAGGGTCATGTGATCATCTTTTATGACCTTCTGACAAGCAAAGTCAATGGGGAAGCCAGATTCACTTAAGAACTGTGTTACTAACTTAACAACTGTAGTGATTCACTTAACAACTGTTGCAAGAAAGGTCCGTAAAATGGGGCAAAATTCAGTTAACAACTGTCTTGCTTAGCAACAGAAATGTTGGGTTCAAATGTGGTTGTAAGTTGTAAATGTCCAACTGCCAATTACAAAAGGCCATACCTACATATAGTACACTGATAAATTACAGCATCTTATATACTTGGGGAAAACATGCTGCACATGGAGGCCAAGAACAGCTAGAGAACTGGCAGTTGTGATTTCACATTGTTATGTATACAGTGATCTAAACAGAAATGAGTAATAATGTCCAAAATAAGGAAAAAAATATTCAAATAGTAATTAGTTGTAGGAAAAAAAGGATAGGCAAAGAGAAGGGGACTACCAGAATGCCCCTTTTACAATTTTTTTTTAAAAACATTGTTTTGCTTTTTAAGTTTTTTCCAAAATATTACCAAAATATTACAAGTGTGTGTGTATATGTGTTTGTGTATCTTTTCTCTTTCTGTTTTTGCTTTTTGCTTATCTTGTTTTAGTTAACCAATAAAAAAGAAGTGAAAAAAATCTAATCGTTTCAATAGATTTTTAGACTGCATCTTTTTCAGCAAGAAATAATATTTTAAAAATGACTTCATAGTATTTATACTGTTGCAGACACAGTGAAATTAATGCTTTATTTAATTATATTCTACTTGAGAAAGAAATTGTTGCATATAATAACACAACTTGGAGATTTCACATTTTAATATTTTCAGATATTTATATTCTTTTGAAGTTTTTCTCTATTACATGAAAGTTGATATCTAGACTATTGTTAGTTGCATTTGGAACAGGAATGAAATTCAGCAGGTTCTGACAGGTTCTGGAGAACTGGTAGTGGAAATTTTGAGTAGTTTGGAGAACCGGCAAATACCACCTCTGGCTGGCCCCAGAGTGGGATGGGAATGGAGATTTTGCAGTATCCTTCCCCTGCCACTCCCACCAAGCCACGCCCACAGAACCGGTAGGGAAAAATTTTGAATTTCACCCCTGATTTGGAATAATACAAAGGTTTAGTTATGTAGTAATGCTGAGGTAGTATATTGCCATTAGAAGTTACATGTATATTATTCAGAACCCATTACAGGATAAAAGCTAATGGGATAAGCATAGGTGCATTTTCATTTGAGTCATGCTAGTTTAACATGAAAATTTCAAGGACATTGTTAGATAGTGGGTAGAGATGACAGGAGACAGACTTCCAAACAGCTCTTTATTTCAGCTCTTGTGTAAGCAACCAGCAAAGAGCAGTCTGACAGCTTGCCCTTTTATAGGGAGCTGTCAGACAGACCAGCCAATAGCGTTTGAGCTTTTTCCCGCTCAAACGCTGGACCTGGTTGGAACCATGCAACATAGTTTAAACAGTTAGAACATAACACCCCTCCCCTCCTGGATGGAGCTGTCCAGCATACGTAATCACGCAGGTAGGCGGGGCGTTTTGGAGCACTACTAGACCTGCGCAATACAGATGGTGGTGAGGCAGCNTTTATAGGGAGCTGTCAGACAGACCAGCCAATAGCGTTTGAGCTTTTTCCCGCTCAAACGCTGGACCTGGTTGGAACCATGCAACATAGTTTAAACAGTTAGAACATAACACCCCTCCCCTCCTGGATGGAGCTGTCCAGCATACGTAATCACGCAGGTAGGCGGGGCGTTTTGGAGCACTACTAGACCTGCGCAATACAGATGGTGGTGAGGCAGC
>QLTV01001698.1:17297127-17314629 GCA_003457575.1 Thermophis baileyi
GCGGTGTAAAACACCTCAGGGCCACAGTGACTCAAGAACACAGCTCTTTTGCGGTTGTCGGTCAGCCCCAGCATATCGTTTGCTTCCCGGAAGCAGTCGAATCGCCGCATGTAGGAGTCCCATTTCTCACTGGTCGGGTCGAAAGGCGCCGGCGGGTGGAAGGTGGACATAGCGGCAGAAGGAGGCAGGCAGATGTCTGCCTGGCTGGTTGAAAGTGCTGAAGAAGCTAGTCACAGTTCTCCTGGCCCAAGCCCTCGTCGCCACTGTTAGATAGTGGGTAGAGATGACAGGAGACAGACTTCCAAACAGCTCTTTATTTCAGCTCTTGTGTAAGCAACCAGCAAAGAGCAGTCTGACAGCTTGCCCTTTTATAGGGAGCTGTCAGACAGACCAGCCAATAGCGTTTGAGCTTTTTCCCGCTCAAACGCTGGACCTGGTTGGAACCATACAACATAGTTTAAACAGTTAGAACATAACAGACATGAATTCCCAAGGGTGATTGTCTTGTGCTTCAGTAATGGAGATTAAATTTGTGGTAGTTAGTCAGCTAGCTTTTTTTTTTCTTACAAACGAACGAAAATTCATTAAAAACTAATTAGAAATGTATAGGAGGTTAACACCCCATGTTAAGCATTATTAATGGAAGATAAGTAATTTGTAAAGTATCAGAGGGTTGTGAATGAACAAAAGTAAAGAGAAATAATACATCCCAAAATATTTTTAAGTTACATTGAGCATCTAGTTTAAAACTGTACACAGGAAATAAAGTACAAGTCTTTAACTCCGTTGAAATTAAATGTTGGTTGTTTGGGGATGTCACAGGGATGTAGCCTTTCATGAATAAACTTAAAAGATAAATAAAAACTGTATTCACAATAAATCAATTATAATGTTTGTTTACAGAAAAATCTGTCTTTGTGAACATGTAGGAAATTGACCCAAAGACTTCTATAGGACTTTTTTACATTGGTTTCTGGGAGCCCTGTAGCACTTACTTTGCGATTTACTGTAATGCCTCACTACTTTTACAGTATTTTCTCTTTTTCTCAAGAGCCAATTCTGATGTCTTCTCCCAACAAAGTTTTCTCAGACTTCCAGCCTTTCTTTCCTCTGAGCTCTGCTTTTTATCCAACAAAGAGCCACCATTTCAACTGACTTCAGACTGTTCATTTGTTAAACTAGTCAACTATGTCTTTCTCCTGTAAAAATGGTAGCAAAGATTTCCACAGTGGACATACTTAATATTTGTTTCCAATTTAATGTATAATTACGTGCATACAATAAATAAAAATATAATATGTCTGCACAATAATCATTATTTGGGGAGAAATATCATATAAACAACCCACTAATACCAGCCATTTCCCTACGTAGCTGGATCTCAGATTATAGCCTCCATAAACAAATCACAATATCACAAATGATTTCAAGATTTAGTTCTCTAATAATAAAGTAAATGATACAGTTAAATAATTTCTTCTAATCCAATAAAGCATTACACCTAAAATAAAAATCCTAATAATACCAAGGCTGCTTATTTTTCATCTCCCATATTTTCATTTATACATATGAAAATATTCCCAAATAGTCATTTAACTTTGTTTAAAAACATTGGGGGAGAGGAATATATAACCATCCCAACATTGATATGATTCTCCTATAGTAATCTACTAAAATCCAGATTTTTCCTGAGGATGACGTTTATTTGTGAATATACAATGATTATATAAATAAGAAGTAGCAAATACTAGAAAATATGAACTAATGTTTAGAAAACATTAAAATAATGAATAAAGCAGGATTATTTGGGAGTTCTAATTGAAATCTGTATACCTTAGACCAGGAGTGTCAAACTGGATTTCTTCGAGGGCCGGATCAGCACTGTAGTTCTCCACGGGCCTGCTGGGGGGAGGGGAGGGGGTGGAGACGGGACGGACGCCTCCTGCAGCACTGTGCCAGCCAAAACAGGTGCCACACTCCTCCCAACGACCAGTGAGGTCGCACAGGGCTGGGCTTCTTCAGGTCCCATCAGCCAGACAGTGTCGGCTGGCGGGCCCGCGGGGGAGGGCCTTCTCTGTAGCCGCTCCAACTCTGTGGAACCAACTTCCCCCCCGAGATCCATACTACCCCCACCTTACTGGCTTTCCGTAAAGCCGTTAAGACCTGGCTTTTCCGGCAGGCCTGGGGCCAATAATGGACTGATTGGCCCATGTATGTTTGTGTGAATGTTTTATTTTAATATTGATGTATTTTTAATTTTTTTTTAAATATGTTTTTTTATATGTTTCTAATGTTGTCTTTTTTTATATATACTGTGAGCCACCCAGAGTCCTTCGGGAGTTGGGCGGCATAAATATTTTGCAAAATAAATAAATAAATAAATAAATAAAAAATAAGCTCAAGAAAAGAAATATTAAGAACAGATGAAGATTCTGATGGGTTTAGAATGGGCAACCTTTTATTTATAACAGTTACAACTCGATGAAAGAACAATGATAGCTGTAAAGGATATTAGAAAGAACAAGAGAAGGATTTTTTTTCTTCTTCAGTTGGTAATTTTACTTACATGTTACTGTACATTGACATTTTCTCCTTCTTTCTCACTCACTCACTCAAACACACACACACACACATACACTCACACATACAGGTGTATGTGTCCAGGAAGACCGGACCACAAAAACAAAAGCATTTGGCAGCTGCTTTCCAGGAGCAGAAAGATGACAAGACAGAGCAACAAGGCTATTTTCCCATGGGAAGATGTGATAATCCTCTGTCCAGACTGAATACCAAAGAAGCTGTTGGCAAACTGACTCAAAGTGGCTTTCTTAAGAGTCAAGCCAGTATGAACCCAGGATAGGCGCAGCTCTATGGCTGCGCCTGCCCTGTGGAACATCATCCTCCCAGTCATCCATGTAGCCCCAAACCTGCTAATCTTTCCTAAGAATCTGGAGACCTGGCTGATCCCTCAAATATTTGGGTCAGGAGCTAATGTGAGCTCTTTCGGTGATGTGCCTTTTTGTTTTGGGGGTTCCTGTTTAGCAGGAACAACGTAACAGTTATAATAGGTATTAGAGTGGTTTTATCCTTATATACGGCTTAGAGTTACTCAGGAAAATGAGTGACACTATAAATAATTTAAATAAATAAATAGTATGTGCAAAAATGCCCTCAGGCAACTTTATGGGTATTAATCCTACTGCTGTTCATTTAATACAAGCTAGATATTACTTCCGGCATCAAAGGGAAGTGATCTCTGTATACCAATTGCTGGGATGTAAGAGGAGAAATCAGTAAAGCCTTTATTGGTTTCCAGCAGGGATCTAGTTGGTCCCTGTGGGAAACAGGGTATTGTACATACTTAATAGTTGGATTTCTGGGTTTGGGGAGAATTTATCACAATTACCGTATTTTTCGGACTATAAGATGCTCCGGACTATAAGATGGACCTAGCTTTTGGGAAGGAAAACAAGAAAAAAAAATCTGCCTCTGCCTCCCAGCAATTTTCCTCCTTGCAGCAAGCAGCAAACAGCCTTGTCAGCTTCAGCACAGCCTGATTTAGCATGAGCAGCTGATTGGTGGTTGGATCTGCCTCCCAGAATACCGCCTATCAGCTGTTACGGGCTGCATGGATCGCTGCCACCCATCGCTGCTGCCACCTATCGATGTCTCCGCATGCCCCATTTTTGGCCTCCACGCGTCCCATTTTTGGCCTGTTCCAGGCAGCGGGGATAGGCGGTGGTGGTGGCGATCCCTGCCGCCTGGAACGGACTGAAAACGGGACGCATGTAGACCGAAAATGGGATGCACGGAGGCCAAAAATGGGGCGTGCAGAGGCGGCGATAGGTGGTGGCGGTGGTGACAGCGATGGCGATCCCCGCAGCCTGGAACAGCTGATAGGCGGTATTCAACCGCCAATCCAACCGCCAATCAGCTGCTTGTGCTAAATCAGGCTGTGCTGAAGCTGACCAGGCTATTTGCTGTTTGCTGCAAGGAGGCAAATTGCTGGGAGGCAGAGGCTGAAGGGTGGGGGCTGGCGGGTGGGCGGGGCTTCGGCAACATTCAGTCTATAAGACGCACAGACACTTCCACCCACTTTTTTTGGGGGGGAGTGTGTCTTATACACCAAAAAATATGGTATTTGTTTGTTTGCAAATGAGTGGTGCAGTGGCCTAGAGGTGGAGCTCTCGCCTCACAATCAGGAGGCTGTGAGTTCGATCCTAGGTAGCGGCAGATATTTCTCTCTCTGGGCACATTGAGAAAATGTCTGCTGTGAACTCTGCATTGGCGACAGGAAGGGTATCCAGCCAGTAAACACTCAGCTCCATTCAGTTGCCCCGACTCCACCCCAATGCAAGGGATTATGGGGTCATTAAAAGACCAAAAAAATGTTTGTTTGCAAATGTTTCACCTCACATCCCAGTGAGGTTTCTTCAGTGCAACAGTTTAGAAGTGGAGATTGCCTTGCAGTATTTGTAATCTGTAAAATCTGAAGTCGGAGGAATGGATTGGCGATTGGAGGTTTCCTGTGATTTTTTTTTTTTGATTAATTTGTTGTTGGGAATGGCATTGCCTGGCTCTTGCATAGTCCACCTGCTGTTTGTGTGAGCTTTCCCCCCCCCCATATTGTCTCAGTCAAATTTGTGATATGTATTGAGGGCATGGGCAGCTGTTATGTATCTATCTCGTTCCTTAATTGCACTTATGTTTCTTTTTCTTTTATTCAGCTGGTACCTTATTTGTCTTACGCAATGCTGATTGCAATCTGGCAATGTTCAGGTTTTCACAGAAGTCTTTGTAGTGTTTTTGTAAATTTGTGTGCCACTTTGATCCCTGGTAATCTGCTGGTGTGCTCCAATGTAATTTTTTTTAATCTATAGGAGTGTTATTCTTGGGGTGTCTTTCTGTTTGTGTTGTTTATTATTTTTAATATAAGTGGAAGGGGAAGGATAATTGGTTTTTTGAATATATTTTGGAAGTAGTTAAGTTCTGGTTTTTTAAAGTGTTGGTGAGTGGCTCACTCTATTGTTGTGAGTTCTTATGCAGCTGATCTGGCGTCTTGTGGGGTGGCTGCTGTAAAAAATTAAGATTTTGTCTGTTTTTAGTAAACCTACTGAATGTGTGTGGAAAAATGGGCTATATCTATTTCAAGAACTCCACAAGATATCCTATTATTTGGACATTTCATTTGATTCAGAAAGTTTCTTGTTTTTTTAAAAACAATAAAACAAAACAATTTATGGATTCAGTTCCTATTTTATATTCTCTCTATGTGCTTTTCTTGGTAAAATACAGGAGAAGTTTAGCATTGCCTTCTCCTGTACAAAATTAAATGATGCCTTTGACATCATCGTTAAGATGATCTTCTGCCTCCAGCATATCCTCATACCATTGTTAATACAGTTACATATATCACAATATTGATATATCACTATATATGGATATGTGGTTTGTATCTATATATGTAGTCTCTACATATCTATATCTAGTCACTAAAAATTGATAGACTTGATGGCACATAATTAACCAATCAGTTCCCATATCTAACATGTTATAAGGTATAATTATCAGTTAAACCCAACTCAGATTTTACATTATATGGATGATTTTGCATTGAGTCTGCACTAATGTTTAATTATCTCAAGAATGTTAAGTGTATCAAAAACTTCATATTACTAGTTCAACAAGTTCTGAAAAATGATGGTGGGAAAAAGTAATTAAACCATAAGAAAAACAGAACCAAAAAAACCCTTTCAGCTCAGTTCTAGAATGCACCTAGTCACTTTCTGAATACACATATACTCAGACAAATAAAATGAAATATTCAGGCATCCAAGGCTAGAATGTTACTAGAGAGAGAAAGAGAAAGTTTCATGTACTTCTTATCAAAGTGATAAATAGAGACTACAGAATAAGTTGTTCAAAAAGCAATGGGACATATTTCCATTCAAAAGCATTAACAGTAATAGTGGTTCACAGAATATATTATTCTAAGGTAGCTGTTTGAATCAAGCAAAAGTAAGACTACTTGGCAAGTTAAACACATAAGAAAAAATGTTGTCTTATAATGTACAGTACTTTTTATCACAAAGGAGCCCTAAGCATTTTGCAAACTGCAGAGATGGATTATTTTATGCATCACTCAAATTGGGTTACGATTCTAGTTAGAACACATTTTCTGTTTAACAGAGCACAGTAATAGCACAGAAGGAAAATGCCTGAATACCTTTCCTGTTAGATTTCTGATGTCCAGCTCTGAGCATCATGGGTTTGGATTTTCAAACCAAAAAGGCTCACATCTATGGTTGGAAGCTATGCGAGGAAGATTCGGTCAATCAAGAAGTTAATAATAAAATTATATTTTAAGTTTAAGCAAATAAATTTTAACTGGTGTGAAAATATATATATTACTGCAACAAGATTGATATATGGTTAGCCACAATTAAATTCAGGAGATTTAGCTTTCTGGACATCATTAGAAAATAGATACAGTTGCTTTTAAGATTTTTGTGTAGCAGTGCTTCTAGTTAAAGGAAGCCAAAGAGAACTCATAAAGGAACTTAATTTAATATAGCCTTACAGAAAGATCAAACACAGCAATGGGGCTGTTAATGGGGTGACGTTAAACTGGGGATGATGGTATGCTACTGGCAATGGGAATAGTTGTCTCTGAATGTCTTTGCAACTGGTGGGTTTGGAGTTTCTATGTCCAGCCAAATTGAAGTCTGTATACCCTGCTCCTGAATTAAATCTAGTCTATTATAAGTTCAAGCATGGTAACTCTCTTGCTTAGTCATGCTACATCAACTTTCTGTATTTTCATGACAGCAGTTTATCACAATATCTAGCCATTGCTGGTGCAATAAATAAATAATAGGGACAGATTTTATCCCATTACAGTGATGGTTGGATGACACTGTAAATCACTAGTGGGGACATTGCTGTATATGATTTCTCCTTAATGGTGTAAAGTTCAAGTAATCACTGACCAAGTAGGCTTTCTGAGCTGTAATATGTGTGTTTAATTTATTGACATTTATTAAAGCAATACCTGTAACCAGGGATTCTCCCAGGTATGTAGAAACCATTATTTTATTGTGGGGTTATTCCATTTTGCACAGGACTAGGGTTCTGAAAAAATGCATGTAACAAGTGTAAATACTGAAGTGTAACATGGACATGATAAAAGAGATGTCAACCCTGGAGCCATCTTTGAGCATCTTCAGGGTTGCCACAGTGAGAGTGGATGGAGCTGTGGGAAAGGGAGGGGGGTGTAGAGATAGCTGGGGGGGATATGTAGCCAAAATAACATTCACTCTCACCAGCAACTGGAGGGGCGTGGATGGGAGGCATCCAGGATGGGGAGAGAGACCTGATGGGGACATGTGATGATTTTGTGTGATGGGGGGAAGAACTTTGGATTTTGAACTGGGTGGGGAAAACCTGGGGGACTTCAGATCCGGGTTTTCACCAGCTGTGCCAATATGACATGCCTAATAAATCTATACTGTGAGGAACCCTGCCTTGGAGTTTTGATTTCGTATGGGCTGTTACTTGGAATCCTGACAAGAGAGTCAGAAGAAATAGGGAGAAGTGGCAAACCACATTAATGGTCATTATGTGAGGTGCATAGCTCATGTAAAAAGAAAATATGGCATCTTTTCCAGGCTCAAGTGGAAAGCTTGAAAAATATCCAACTCCTTTAATGATTGTAGAAAGGTGCAGCGCTCATACAATATCCAAAGCACTTTTAGATTATTCAGAGCCTTATTATATAAATATTTATTACAATATTCTCATAGTGCCTTCTCAATATACAGATGGAATACATGGAGTGAGAACTGGCGGTGCAGAAGTGGAAACAGCACATTGGATAAGAGAAAAGCATTGTTCAAATAAACACAATGCAGGTGGCACCAACAACTCAGACTGAGAAATGACCTGTGAACTGTTGTGATTAAAGTGCAGGAGAAAAATAAACTTAGAATTTAAAATTTGGGAAACAGACACACACTCACATTTAAAAAAGAACAACTAGATTCTTAGACTCTGTAGAAGTCTTTATTGTTATAAGACATTTTAGTATCTGCAAAAAAAAAAAATACTTACTCAAACTATTTATTGATTTTCCTGCCTGAGATTTTAAGTGTCATTTGAGTTCCTAAAGACAGAATTATTACAGTGGATTGGTTGTAACTGACATATGAATGTTTTTATTTGGGAAAAAATCACAAGGATTGGTTTCAGTAAGAATTGGCAATCTTGGCTGATAAGGTAGGAAATCCAGACAGCGCTGAGGACTTTGGCTTGTGTGTAAAACCATTTTTATATCTAATGCTCTGTTTTGAGAGAATCGGTTTAAGCTAGGGTCATCTTCTTTTGAGTTAATATAATACTTGCACAATTTTTATATTATTACACCTTACAGCCGTGATGGCGAACCTATGGTGGCACGCGGAGCCATATCTGAGGGCACATGAGGTGTTGCTCTATGTCAGCTCCAGTGCGCATGCGCGCACTGGCCAGCTGATTTTTGGCCTTGGGGAAGGCCATTTTCATCCTCCCCAGGCTTCAGGAGGCTTCCCTGAAGCCTCCGGAGTGCGAAAAACGGCCCAAAGGGCAAACTGGAAGTTCGGAAAAATGGACTTCTGGTTTGCCTGTTGGGCCGTTTTTTGCACTCCGGAGGCTTCGGGGAAGCCTGAGGGTGAAAAACAGCCCAACGGGGGGGCGGGTGCATGCGTGGGGATGCAAGCATGTGCAGTGTGGCGCGTGTGGGGGGGTTTGTGTGCTGGCACACCCGCACTCCCATTTTTGGCACGCAAGAAGAAAAAGGTTCGCCATCACTGCCTTATAGGCACTTTCTTGTGGTTATGGGACTGCATATTCCTGTGGCTATTGTTTTTCTTTTTGTTTGTTGCAGAGAATATATGAAGACTTAGCATCTAGAGAGAAAGTTCCACACAATTTGATCCTGTGAGGGATCTTTGCTCTCCAAAGCCTGGACACACCGTAGCTTAGCAAATTTGTACAAAATGCCTTATTGCAACAAACACCTTCCTTAAAATAGGCTATTGTTCTGAGTCAACACCACCTTCTAGGTTTAGCAAGGTGGAGTTGCCACGTGAATATATCTTTAGTACTCAGTCCTTTATATTCTGTCCAAACAAAAGTCTCAAAGTCTTTAAAGTAACACACAACCTTTACCATTTTTCCCCAAAGGTTCTTACACTAGTTGGGATGATGTGCTGTTTCAGTGTTACTGCCGAGCTCCAGGCAAATCTCCAAACTTCAGGCAGGATTCCCACCAGAATATGCTGCTTCCCATAGTTTGTGTCCTCTTGCCTACTTGCAATAGCTCTCAATCTTCAGATGTCACCTTCATTTCCCTGTCTATAGGCTGTTGGCATTCACCTTTCTTACTATATACACCCATCTTCTCATTCTGTCTTAGCATTTGCTTTCGTAGGTTCAAAAAAATTGGGAGGGTGAGACTGCCTCTGGACCTCCTTGGAAACACCAGGGTATGGCTGAATTTGCCAGGTAACTGGAACACCAGCTTGAATGCCTCTGAGTGCAGTTCTGAGGGAATGGATTAATAATGCCTGATGGATCTCTCGCCTTCTCCTTCTCCTTCTCCTTCTCCTTCTCTTTCTCTTTCTCTTTCTCTTTCTCTTTCTCTTTCTCTTTCTCTTTCTCTTTCTCTTTCTCTTTCTCTTTCTCTTTCTCTTTCTCTTTCTCTTTCTCTTTCTCTTTCTCCTTCTCCTTCTCTTTCTCTTTCTCTTTCTCTTTCTCTTTCTTTCCTCCTCTTCCTCCACCTCCTCCCTCTCTCTCCCCCCTCCTCCCCCTTCTCTCTCTTCCCCCTCCACTGCTCACTCTGGGAGCTCTTTCTCCTTCTCCTTCTCCTTCTCCTTCTCCTTCTCCTTCTCCTTCTCCTTCTCCTTCTCCTTCTCCCCCTATATGTGTGTAGGGGATAGGAGCCTCCTTTTGAAAAGAGCAGAAACTCCAATTTCAATCCCTCACAGTTCCCCACGTGAATCCATTCTGCCCATTCAGTCCCCCTGTTTTTCAATGTTTAATAGCAAAGTCAGGAACTAAGTGTGCATGGAAAGCTGCTCCTCCTATGTGGCCATGTTTTTCTATCCTCTGTGAGCTACCCAATCTTCTTTGGAATGCATGAATTGACTATTAACAATCCACTGAAATAAAATGCTCTTAATTGATTTCTGAATGTTAAATTTGCCCCCTAATGGCAGCTTAATATAAAGCTTGCTTGTTGAACTTAAAAAAAAAAGTAATTCAAAAGACTAAAACAGGAATCTAACTATAAAATCATTAACCACAATCAGAATAAAAATAGTCCCCATTTCTGCCTGCTTAGTTTGGTACAAGATCTCTTAAGGTATATTGATGAAATTGTTTCTATGTGTGCCCAAGTGCGAGTTAAAAATTCTAATCAGAGAAATTATTCTGGTCTCCTCTGTGACTACAGACGTATATCAGATGAAAGAACTATGTGCAGAGATCAAATTAAGGCAACTTTAATAGGCCCATGGGCTGGTAAGCTAATAGGGTTTGTAACCATTTAAATTTCTTTTATTAAAGGAAATGTTCCAGAAAGTCAATACAACCTAATTTCTTTGTGGAAAATGTGGCTCTTATGCTTAGTTTATCTTGCCTACCACACATACATAACTGCTACATTTAGACAAATTAAGTTTGGCAATATTTACACGCAAGCATCTACTTTCTGGATTCATATCTTGAAAGATTCCTATCTACCATTGGAAATTAATTTAGCCAATTATACTTTGCTTTATGCTTTATTTTGTAGCCTAAGGTAAGATGTGATGCCACATTATTTGCTGTGCATGATGCAGGAGATGTAGGCTACAGATATAATGAAAATATTTAAGCAAAATACTCTGGTCACATCTATCTATATCTATCTATAACGGCTGCAAGATCTGGGTATGGCTAGTTAGAGAAAAGAAGGACTAGGGGTGACATGATAGTAGTATTCCAGTATTTGAGGGGCTGCCACAAAGAAGAGGGGGTCAAATCATTCTACAAAGCACCAGAAAGCACCAAAAGGCAAGACAAGAAACAATGATTGAAAACCAAATGAGAGAAGCAACCTGGAATTAAGGAGAAACATCCTAACAGTGAGAACAATCAACCAGTGGAACAGCTTGCCTTCAGAAATTGTAGGTGCTTCATCACTGGAGGTTTTTAAGAAGAGACTGAACAGCCACTTGTCCCAAATTGTATAGGGCAGTGATGGCGAATCTTTTCAGCACCGAGTGCCCAAACTGGAACATGCACATGCGCACCGGAGTCCCGGAAATTCGAACACCAGCTGGCCGGTGCGCATGCACATGCCAGCCACCTGGTCTTCTGTTTTCCAGTATGCGCATGCGTGCCGGCCAGCTGGTCTTCCCACTTGCCAGAGCGCTAGAAACCCGAAGACCAGGTGGCTGGCATGTGCATGTGCACCGGCCAACTGGTTTTCGGGTTTCTGGCGCTCTGGCACATGCGAAGATCAGCTGGCGTGCCAGAAACCAGAAGAGCAGCTGGCGACAGTGCGTGCCCACAGAGAGGGCTCTGCGTGCCACCTCTGGCACGCGTACCATGGGTTCGCCATCATGGGTATAGGGTCTCCTGCTTGAGCAGGGGGTTGGACTAGAAGACCTCCAAATTCCCTTCCAGCGCTGTTCTGATTGATTGATGTACCAGGAGTGTGAAAAGCATTTGAAAGAAGTCTTTTGCAAAGCACTTAAATTAGCTACATCCTTTGCTGTTTTAAATGTCTCCTTTGCATGACTTAGTTTGCTGTTTTAAATGTCTCTGGCTACCTGTTGTTTTCTGCTGGGGAATTCAGCAGGGAAACTGGGTATACACGAGCATATGCAGAAAGCTAGGTGCAGTGGTTAGAGTGCAGTACTGCAGGCTACTTCTGCTGCCTGCCGGCTGCCTGCAATTTGGCAGATCGAATCTCACCCGGCTCAACCTTGACTCAGTCTTCCATCCTACCGAGGTTGGTAAAATGAGGACCCAAATTATTGGGGGCAATATGCTGACTCTGTAAACCACTTAGAGAGGACTGTAAAGCACTGTAAAACGGTGTGTAAGTCTAAGTGCCAGTGCTATTGCTATTTGTGCACAGCCACGTACCTACCTACTTTGCCATGCTTCTCAGTTTCTAATAAAAGTGTGAACATTGCAATAGAATAATATATTTGAGCCATTGCAATAAACATTAAGCATAGATGGCACCATTCTACCACCTGGCTATCAGCTGATTATCAGTTTATTTACAACAGGAACATTACAAATTCTCATTATGTCCCAGCTTTAGTAGAATTATTACAATCAAATAACTTTATCTCCTTCTTTTAAATGCAGACTGAATGGTTACTATGCAACATTTGAATCAAAGGGTATGTTTCAAAAGAATTTCAAAATGAGTTAATAATCTATGGATATCAAGGAAATTTTTTTTAAGTATGACAAAAAGCAGCAAAGATTAAAAATAAAGTCATGGAGTTTAGACAAATCAGAAGTAACATAAAAAACCAAAATTCTGCAGTTTTTGAAATCTTAAATACAAAGAGTAAATAATTATTATTATTGTTTTATGCCTTTGAATAATTTTCCATGCAGTTTTCTCAGCAAGATTTAGGAAGTAGTTTGGCCTTGTCATTTCCCTAGGGCTGAGAGAGAGAGAGTGACCAGGCCAAGATCAACCAGCCTCAGCCTGATATTTAAGCATTACATCAAACTGGTTTTCAAGAAATTATTACCACTGGTTAACAAACGCAGTTTGTATGAACTATGCACATTACAAATTTGAAAAATGCTTATCAATCTCCTGCACTCATTGCCATCTACATATCGGTAAGATTACAATACTCCATCGTGCAATGACATTTTTGTTTTCTACTAACTGGAAACACCGACTGGGCTAATACGGTTCTAAGAATTGGATCCCCAAATATCAGAGATTCATGAAACCATTAAATAAACAACCAACTGCAATTTTCTTCAATATTAGTGAAGAGATATACTTCCTCTTTGGTTCATTTTAAAAAGGGAATCCATCATAATATAAATAGGGGATTATTGATACTAAATGGAACATAGTTTAGTTGCTGGATTACCTGTAATCCCGTCCCATCCATTTTAGTAACTCTTGATGCAGACAACTTTGTGAGAATCATGCTTGAAGAAGAATCACTTTTGATTTAGGCAGCTGTCAAAGAGTTTGACACGAGAGTTTAATGTGCTAAAACATGCCTGGTGTCAGCACCACCAGCAGGAAACAGCAAAAACGACAGCTGTAACGCAGCATGTGTTGGTGTGAGAAAACCGGCCAGGACAAAACACCATGCTGGGTACGGAGGTCAGTGTTGCTGGGGGAAAAAATAGGAATACAATTAGCAGTACAATGGTCAAAATCCACACAAAATGCATTGGGATAACATTATTTCTTAATTTATACATCCCACATTTGAGGGCATATATATTATATAATTACAAAATTAATTAAGGAACATAAAAATTATCTTAAATCATTACAAAGAATGAAATAAGTAGCTTTATAACAAATGTTTTTAAATGTTGGGGCTTCAGATTTTGATGTGGACAGAACACTATAAAATTGTTTTAAAAGAATATTATGTCTATGTCAGTAATAATTTTAAACCTGACACAAGCTTGATAACCAGATAAAGTCTTTCAAGAGATGTTGCCATGCATTTGTATACAGATATAAATATCCTGCAATATTGATTTTAAAAAAATAAACATTTTAAGTAGTTATAGCTTTCCACATCAATCTTGGTTTGTTCCTAAAATAAATATATCAGACTCTACTAATAGAGTATCAGATGCAATTTATTTTAATACATTAAAATTCTATTAACATTGCTATCAATACATGTTTTAAAACATTTGACAGAAAAGTAAATTTCTCAAAAAATATTTTCTTTGAAATGGGATTTAGAGGAACTTCATTTCCATAATTAATTCTACTTCAACTAAAACTAAATTAATTAGCATTGATTGAACAAATACGAAATGTTTTCTAATAAATACGAGTACTTAACAAGACTCTGCCCGGACTGATTTGTTTAGTGTCATTATTAAAGCTATAATAAATAATATTAAGAAGAGCAAATATATTCAGTATCTTCATTTAAAAAAGAATCTCATGTAATTAATCTGCTTGCAAATAACTTGGTTATTTGTTAGGTACCAAAGCAGATATATGCCTCAAATGCAATTGGAATCATATACCTTTCTAAAAGTGACAATATAAAAAGTTATTTGCTAGGCTAATTAACATTGATAATGAATCACAAAAACAGTTTCAAAAATGTATTAGACTTAATATTAGCTAATGTTGTTTTAGATAATCAGAAGTAAATATTACAGAAAACATGGCAGCACTTTAAATTTTTTTTAAAAAAACATGCACCAGAATTGCCACCCTGTTCGCACAACACTAAAATTGAATTTAGATTTGGGCAATATATTTCATTATCAATGTTTGGCAAGATAACAGCAATTAAAAGGATTACTCTCCCCAAGATTTTCTGCCCAAATATTTTCAACTGTATTATGTACTATTTGATTTCCTATTCATTCATTCAATCAATTTCAGGCTGCTTGACTTTTCCATTAAAAAGAAATAGGAAAAAGAATACAAACATCAAAGGAAATACCTGAGGCAAAGAATATGATAAAGAATTGTTGCTTTATTTATACATAATTATTAACTACAATAAGACAAACTATATTGTGTAAACAAAAACATGATGGTGTATGTACAGTATGCCAAATTTTAAATATGATTTTGATTTTTTTTTTAAGTAAACTGAAGTATTTACACTGGATTAGAAGTAAACTCCAATTCAGTTATAGCAAACACATTTTGACCTAGCTCTTATTTCAAATTCATACTTAAAAATTCCATTAGGAGTTTGGAAAAGGAAAAAAAAACACCTTATGGCTTGCGCTCTTTTTTATCCCATTCCTTGATCATTTAAATTTTAACCATAAATATACATTTGATGAGTCCAGTGAATGGAAACATATAGGATTCTATATTAGATGTTTTATTTATTTAAAAGCCGTGGTGGCGCAGTGATTAGAATGCAGTACTGCAGGCTACTTCTGCTGACTGTTGGCTACCAGCAATTCAGCAGTTTGAATCTCACTGGCTCAAGGTTGACTCATCCTTCTGAGGTCGGTAAAATGAGGACCCAGATTGTTGACTCTGTAAATCGCTTAGGGAGGGCTGTAAAGCACTGTAAAGCGGTATGTAAGTCTAAGTGCTATTGCTATTAAATCCCACTCTTACTACTTTTACAAATAACTCAAGGAGATGAACATATTCACCTTCCTCCTCCAATTTTCCCTACAACAACAACAACCCTGTGAGGTAGCTTGAGCTGAGAGAGAGTGACTGGCCCAAGGTCACCCTGCTGGCTTTCATAGGTAAGGCAGGACTCATGATTTCCTGCTTTCTAGCAGTGCCTTAACTACACTAGACCAGACTGCTGTGGTATGCGGCAATTGATTATATGAACATATATGAGTAAATTTCAATAAAAATATAGAGATTGTATCTGTCAAGATTGTTAATAATATTTGAAGAAACATGTTTGTTGAAAGAAAGTATATAAGCATTTCCTCCTTTATTTTATAGAAGTTGGCATGCCTGGAGAAATATCAAAGTCATTTGAGTGTAGTGAGAATAATATCTTACCTTAAGAAATATCTGTTGTAAAACAAGAAATAGTTCCCAAAATTAATGAATGGATTTGTGCAACCAGTATGTGCAACCAAAATAAAATAAATGCATCAAGGTGATTTGGTTATGTAGAGAGAAGGAATCAGAATCAAATGATAAAATAAGCATACAAACAGTGAACAAATGGGTTATGAAAAGGGGAGGAATGAGAAAATCATGGTTGAATTTTTTGAGGTTCTGAAAAAGTTAGAGGTTAAAAGTTTAAAGAATAACAGCCAGTGAATGTTTGAATAGATATGGTATAAACAAGGATGGTTTACAAGGAGAGAAGGGCATGGAGAATTATGGAAAAGTGTTGCTATAAATCACATTTAGCTATATTTCCTTTTTATTTTCTAATTTTATATCTCAATGTAATTTAATTATTATTTACTATTCTTTTCTGTGCTTTTCATGAATTACCTACCCTGAGTGTGACTAGCATGATGGGTGTGTATTATCCAAACTCCACAAACTCCACAGCATTTACATAAAAACAGTATGATAAATCCAGTTATTGAAAACAACAGAAATAACTAAAAAATAGAAAATAACAGACATCTATAACCACCCCCATCTCATAAATAATTGTATCTTCATTGCCTACCTGAATTCTAAGTAAAAAATATGGAGGATAGAGGGTTAGAGTTAGGATAAGGTTAACATTCCCCTAGAACAGGGGGTGTCAAACTTGCAGCCCATGGGCTGGATGCGTCACATGCTGGCCACGCCCACCCCCGCTTTAGTGAAAGGGAAAAAAGTAGTGATACGTCACGTGACAACAATGTGACGATGCAAGTTTGACAACCCTGCCCTAGAAGGTAGACACATTCTGATACTGTTGGATTTCTCCCCTCCTCTCTTTTTAGTCTTAGGGAAAGTAGGGAGGTTCACATCTGAAATGCTTCCCATGGTTTTCTCCCACTTGTGGATTGAGTTACTTCTTATCAGACCATTGTCTAGGCTGCAGGTCTTCCTCCGGTCTCCCAAGATCAATCCCGCATACCAGGGGTGGGTTCCTCCCGGTTTGGACCGGTTCTCCCGAACCAGTAGCGGCCCGCTGGTGATGTCACGATGACGTCAGTGAACCGGATCGGTCGGTGGGGGCCTCCATATTTTTTTTGAATTTTTTTTTTGAATTTTTTTTGAATTTTTGAATTTTTTTAAACTTTTTTTTTCTTAGCATGTGCAGAAGCTGAGTTTCCGGCACTGTGCATGCTGTCGTCATCTTGTTTTCGGCTTTCTTTTTTCTTTTTCTTTTTTTTTCTTTTTTTTCTTTTTTTTTAATTTTATTTTTTATTATTATTTTTTTCTTCTTCTGAGCATGTGCACAAGGCGTGCCCACGTGACGCGGGAGGAAGTGAACTGGCAGCAAGGTAAGTTAGAACCCACCCCTGCTTGGGTCCCCTCAACTTTTCAGTCCAAGAAAGCGGCTGAAAAATGCCCTTCTCATGTTTTGCAGCCATGCACCATTTTCTGTCCTTGCCTCCTTCCTGTTTTTATTTGGTTTTCCCTCCCACCCTGAAAGGAGCTTCAAGGAAAAGGAAGCGAGGGGGGGGAAGGGGGGAAGAAGGATCCGGGAGTGGGAAGGGAAGGGATTGGGAAGAATGAGAACGAGGGCTTGGAGTCCGGAATCCAGAGCGTGCCTTTCCCCTTTTCTCTTGCGGTGTTTTTCTTTTCAAAGCCCCCCCCCCCCCAGTCCCTTCTCT
>QLTV01001698.1:17323251-17335506 GCA_003457575.1 Thermophis baileyi
CCGTGGGCACGTGAGCTCAGGTCTGGCCCGCATGCGCGTGCCGGCCAGCTGATTTTCGAGCTTCTGGGCCCACTGGGAGTCGGGAAACAGGGTGTTTCCAGGACTTCCGGTTGGACTGGAAGTCCCGTTTTTTGCTCTCCCCAGGCTTCAGAGCGTTTCTAGGAGCCTGGGGAGGGTGAAAATGGCCGTCCTCCCCCCCCCGGAGGCCCTCCGGAGGCCAGAAATGGTCCATTTCCCAACTTGAAATGGGAAGGGCCCATTTCCCTTCCTAGAATGTTTTATATTATATTATTATTATTACACTACATTACATTACATTACATTACATTACATTACATTATATTTATTATAATATTTTATATTAATTATACTGTATATTATATTAGGTTTTGATTTTAATTGAATTATTTTGTTAATTAACAATTTTTAATAACTTCATTTTTTAATTTTTGCTAACTATCTTGAGTATCGAAATAAATAGCAAGATAAAAGTTGTGATGCTGACTATTGGTTTGTTTCGCCTCAAAAACGAGCTGAACCAAAAAAGAGTTGGACCAGACTTGAATGGAAGTTGTGGAGATCAATGCCCCGATATCAGAGTGCGATTGTCTGTGAAAACCATCTCTAGGAGACCATTGGGCTTCCTTGTGTAGTTGCTTGGTCAATGTGAGAACAAACAGTTGGAGGAAGTTGATTCATTAATAATTAAAACAATTTGTTTCATGTACCTGTATTATTAAATAAGTCAAAATCTCATTTGTACATGGGACTATACAAATAATTAAATAGAACAATTTGTTTCATGTACCTCTATTAAATAAGTCAAAATCACATTTGTACATGGGAAACATGGCACTAGGAGTGGCTGTATACTTATGAGGTTTCTAAAGCATCTGGGTATCCAGTGGTGGAAACAAACATTGGACAAGACAGCCCTTTGAACTGATCCTGTATTTTCATGCAGATATAAAGAACTTGTGGCCTGTCATCCCAGCTAATCATTGATGATAGGTTTTCTAGTTGAGCAGTGTCTAGAGAGTCATAGTGTCCTCTCCGCACCCAGTCTTCTATAGTCTGACATTTTAAATTAGCGTTGGAGTAAAATTCTCATCATTTGTAGTTGGTGTGGCATAACATCTTGAAAATTGTTTAATGAGATGGGCAGCTAGAATGGACTGATTGTGCACAATGCTGAACTCCATGCTTTCTGCTGAGGAAAAAAATATAAGTAGTTCTTCCTCATTATCAGTCAATGACAGTATTTAGTTACTTACCCCTTTTCTTGCAAAATCTTAAACCTTTTTTTAACACAAAAACACTATTCATTTTAAAAACCTAATCACGAAAGGCCTTTTACTGTTCAGAGCAGAAGCTACAGCTATTTTATATTATTAAGCCAGGAACATTTCCTAATATGCCTTTCTCAATATTAATCCCCCACCCCAAATATGTGAAAACATCCAAGAGAGCTTATCATTTTAAAAAGTGAATTTGACATGGACGTTTATAAGGACAAAAGCTAACATCCTTGCAGGAATATTTCCAAGTCAAGTTACTAAATCTTATTACAAAAGACCTCTACTAGTCATTTAAAAATTAGAGATTAGTAATGGCAGTTGGTAAAAGGCACTGGAACCAGCATAGAGGTGTTATATGTATTATGACTAAGCTAATTATAAAAGAAGCTTGATTTACCATTTTCTGTATGCTAAAAATGCCTTCTCAAGGTTGGAAGTGCCAGGATTTTTAGAGCTCCAAAGAGTGGTTGCATATCTTACATTACTCATTATTTCTAAGATTTGCCTCTCAAAATAAACATTAATACTATGTAAATTTTATGCAAATTTATACTATATTGCCCTTTTTCTCTGATGCACTTCCTCTGCTTGGAGAAGGCATATGCGGCAACCATAAGAAGAAATAATCTTCAGAAATGTTGCTCGGGAAGAAAGAGAAGTGCCTGGTAATTTAAATTTTAAGGGGAACCCCATTTTTCCCTCACTCTCCCCAAATGCCAGATATATTTGCCATAATATTAAGTTTATGAGAAACATCTTCAGCCAGTAATTGCTCAACCTAAGATGGCCAATCAGCAGTTACTGCTTCAGAGTTAAATTTACACACATAACTTTGTAAATTACAAAGTGAAGCAATAGATCCAAGAGAGACTAGAAGGATATATCAGGCAGTCTGTCCACTAACCATCACATGACAGTTGGTTTTATCTATAGCAGAATCACAGGAGAGAGAGAAAGAGAAAAAAAATCACAAATTTTGAAGGAGTGATGGGGAAGCAAAGTTTTGCAGGATATAATCACTGGATTGTTATCCCCTCATACAATAGGGAGGTGTAACAGGTAGTGTAAAGTGTTGCCCATGGGTCTTTACTATTCTTTATCACCCCCAACTGCTAACTTTGGGTTCATCCCTGATATTGGGCACACCTGTGTCTGAACTGAAGCAGCTGTAAGTCGTTTTTATCAGTTCCATTTCTTAAAGTAATATCTTCAATGTTCTCACCATGGACACAACCTATCATGTTTCCTGAATAATGGAATTGAAGATCCCAGGTTCCTATTGGGCACTTTAGACTGTTGTTGGCATGGCTGATTTCCTCTGGTCACTGGGCTCTGCTCTCTATGGCCTGGTCCATTTTGACTTTGTTTCTTGAAATTTGCCTTCCAAAGAGACAGTTGGCCTGCACCAGAGGTGGGTTCCTGCCGGTTCGGACTGGTTCTTTAGAACCAGTAGCGGGAATTTCCCCCCACTCGCCGAACCGGCAGCGATGGCCAGCTGGACACCCCCCCGAACCGGCTCTCTCGGTGGCGCCATAGGTGCCACCATCTTGTTTTTTGCTTCTGCGCATGCGCAGAAGCTGGATTTTCAGCACTGCGCATGTGCGCGCGCTAAGTACGTGCGTGCCCACACGGCGCGGGAGGAAGCGAACCGGCAGTGAGGTAAGTTAGAACCCACCCTTGTCCTGCACAATAGGTTAAGGGGGATTTGTGAAGGATTTGCCAGGTTTTACATGGGGTTCTTATTTACATCGGTTTACTCTTTTTGAAACAAACCTAGCACTCTCTATTAAATCCATGCTTTTTACTGTTTTTATTACTTTGTTTATGGGCAGATGTACCATTTTTCTACTGCATTGGCTACTTCCAGATGTTCCTGGCTATGGAATCTTGCCGTTCCTTTCCAATATTAGCTGAAGACAGAGCTTGCATATTATTGATAATTTTCTGGCATTTCACTCCATACTCCTCCTCTGTTCCTGCAAGCTGGACTAATGAGTCACAAGTATGGAGGAGGATACTTTAAGTGGGATAAAGCAGGAGAGAGTCTTCCTGATGTTCTTCACAATTCTTTTTCCATGCCTGTTGGCCTATTTGGCTATGTTGGAAAATGGGTCTACAACTAAGATTGCTAAAGACAATTCGCTCAGTTGATAGGTTGCAGGCATACAAGAAGACCATGGGATGAGGAGGAGAGAGTTTTTCTTTGTATCTAAAACCTTTTCAAAAGAGCAGTAAATCCATGGTTAGAAATAACCCAACTGACTAGTCACATGTATTGAACATTCTGCATCTATAACTGCAACTTGACAGTGGTTAAGCCAGCTGTTCAAAGCACCCAGCTACCCTTGCCAAGTGCTATCCCACCACATTTTAATGAGAACTGGTAGCAGTTTTATTTGCTGGCAAGATCTGTTCATTTCAAACAGAAATTAAGCAAACTGAAATGGAAAGGTGGGCAGCACACTTAGCCTTCAAGATAGTATTTTTTTTCCTGGTATAATTTTATACCATCTTAATTACTGCTAGATTGCACTGAACACAAATGTCTATTAGGGTTAGGGTTAGGGTTAGACTATTCCCTTTGCTGATATAATGCAACAGTTGGGCATTACGTTAACAAGAGATACTTACAAAGACACTTTCTACACATCCATTTTGTTCTTTTAGAGAGGAATAGTTATTTGTTAATGTTCTGTGATATAAATTTTTTAGTAATATTGACCAATATAGGTGTTTTGAAAAGTGTGGAAGCTGTTGGAGTTACACACTTTTATGTGAATCCCCTAATTATATCTCTATTAACCTAGCTATATAAAATTTTTATTTTATATCTTATTGTCCTGGTATTAGTATGTCTTAAAATGTGTTATAAGTTTCTTATGAGTAAAACAAAATGGTAATATAAACATTTTAATGGTGTAAACATGCCAAGTTGTTATTTTTCAGAACTGGATTGGAACATATGGGCAACAGCTGGTACAAATATATCTTTAATGGAGGGGTGAATATTGAAGAGGAGAAATAATGTGGAAGAAGGCAAGGCAGAAAAAGTTATTTCCCTAGTGGGAGTGGAGAAGATCACCAACATAAAATATCTTTATTCTGATATGGGGTTAAACTCCTATTTCAATGAAGTGTAAAAATCTGTAATGGATATTTTTAGAAAGATGTTCTTCTGCTAGGCATTGGTGTTATGACTCATCACATCAGTGTTCATTGAAAGGAATCGAGGGTCTGTAAAGCATGGCTTAATATGTGAAATCATATTTGCTGCAAATAACATGCATTCTTTAAATTAGTTTGAATAGAGAACAATCAAGGTACTTTTATACATGCAAAAGTCAGAGGATAAAATGAGGAAATCAGTGTTTTACTGAAAAATCATTAACAATTCAAGAATGGATTTTTTTCTTTGTGAGATAAAGCTAACCTTAATAGCTTCATAGATGTGCCATTTTCTTAATCAGTTTTTTACATAATTGGATCAGATAAAAATAAAGAAGGCAACCCTGTAGTTGCTTACATACGTAGCAGCTATGTTTAAAGCATCTGAACCTTGTCCTAGAAAACAAGAGAGGCAGATAAAAATTAAATTACAATGAGATCTTTTATTTTTATATGAATCAGGGCCAGCATTATTATTATTATTATTTTAAAAAACAGCAAACCTGTTTATAGAATTGACAATTGAGAATGCTGGGTCAAATCTAACTCACTGAAGTTGAGTTATTACTTTTGACATTTTCATGACAAGCCTTTGCATTCCAGAGCTCTGCAAAGACCTTGTCCTTCACCATCATCATCTCAACAGAATGAAGTTAAGAGAACAGTTACAACACACACAGACACACAAAACATTCACCGAGTGTGACGACCACTTCAGGGAGTAGTTTCTGGTGGGCAATAGTGGATATGTACTGCTTTTCCCCCTGAATCTTCCACTGGTTCAAGTAAAGAGCTGTGTAAGTCACAAAGGCTCCCAGTGAGTCAATGAAGGTGCTCCTGTGTCAAATGCAGGTAGAAGGTACTATCTCATTACCATTACTGGGTGAAACCACCTCTAGTTAAGAGGTGGCAAGAAGATGAACTAATTGAAGAAATAAGAGGAAACTGGGTCCTAGAGAAGGACGGTGTAACTGGGAGACAATCGATCAGAGGAAGAAACACTATGTTGATGCAATAAGGAGACAGATGGAGGAGCAAAAGGGGAAAAAAAGTATAGGTGATCCAGCGTGGGAATCGTGAAGGAGATAAACAGAGTAGAGATGAATAACAACAACAACAAAAAAAAAAAACATGGCAGAGCATGAGGCAAGCATACAGGAGAGGCAGAGCCAGGCAAGCAAAAAGGAGCCAAGCAAAGAACAAATGGGAGGGGAAAAAAAGATTTAGTGGAAGAGTGTGAAGGGGAAAGGGAACTTGAGGAAAATTCAAGAATAAGAAAGGAAGCAGAGTAAAATTAACACATAAAGAGTATATGGAAGTAATATTAAAGTGTTAATGTATATTGTAATGTATAATAATAATGTACTAATTAAGAGCCGAGGTGGCGCAGTGGTTAGAGTGCAGTACTGCAGGCTACTTCAGCTGACTGTTCAGCAGTTCAGCGGTTCAAATCTCACCGGCTCAAGGTTGACTCAGCCTTCCATCCTTCCGAGGTGGGTAAAATGAGGACCCAGATTGTTGGGGGCAATATGCTGACTCTGTGAACCGCTTAGAGAGTGCTGTAAAGCACTGTAAAGCGGTATATAAGTCTAAGTGCTATTGCTATTGCTATTGCTATATATTTATATTTAGAGATATTTATGAATATGATAAAGGATGTTAAAGGAGGTGTGTGTGTGTGCGTGTGTGTGTGTGTGTGTGTGTATTATAGTAGAAATATATATATATTAAGGAATATAGATGTATTATTGTTTTATCTGCAATAAGGTGAAGGACTATACAACAAAAACCAGATATTATACATATTTCGTATGTATAAACATAAGAAATTACAAAATGTATAAAAAATAAGCCGTGAATGGAAAATTTAAATCAGGATAGATACCGATAATAGAAAGCTGTAAAAGTGGTATTGTGATTTTAAATGTAAAAAACTCAATAAAAACTTATATATAGAATAAGAAAGGAAGCAGAGATTCTTCTTTGTATGGCAATCCCAAGGAGAGCATATACTCAGCAGGGCTTCTTCCTACAACAACAGAGAGGAGAACTCGGAAGCACAAAGAAGCAGGGATTTTATTTGGTAGAGGGCAGAAAAAAGGAAGAAGGCAGATAACAGAGAGTACCAGCGAGAGCAATGTCTAGTGCAGTGGCACAGAGAAGACAAGATGAGCAATCAGAATGGGACAGAACAGACTCAGTGACTAGACAAATCAAGGAGATGCAGATCATAAATTGGAAAAAAAAGTTTATTTGGAGGATCCGCACAGAAGGAGAGATCAGTCTATTTTAATACGTTTCTTTTCTCAGCATAAATTAAAAACAGGGGCGGTGAGATTAATAATTTTAACATAAAAAGCCCTATAGGCTTATTTGCCCTATTTAGTTTTCCTTTGCCTGGAATGGGACGGTAATCGTTTTCGAGAAAAAATATCAGATGATCTCATCCTTGACTGTACTCACCTCCATCTTATTGCAAATCTTCAGGAGTATTGCAGTTTAAAGGTGTTTCTCTTATTCCACTTTCAGGGCCCTTTTCCATTTTCCATTTTCAACTGGAGTGCCTTACTTCCTTTTATATTAACCCAAGCTAGCATGTTGTTGGTTACTTCATAGATGAAGGAACCTGCTTAACTGGGTTTTCCAAATACAGTGTATGAGCTTCTAAGACTTGCTTTCCCCCCCCCTCTTTGTAAACAAATAGTAAGTCCAGGGTTCCAGTGTCTCCTCATTTTTCCATATATTGTGTTTAGGTTTATTTGTCCATGAAGTCCTATCCACAGAAAAGTTTGTAACACAGAGGATGTGTTATATGTAGGAATTGGGGTGGAGGGGGAGTGTCAGCCTATGTGGTGATGTCAGTTTGTCATCAGGATTTGCTAACAGATAGATTGATAATCTATCCTTCAGTGTTTGGGAAGCTATTTTCTTTGTGAAAAATAGATAGTCTCACTCAAAAATTGAATATGGACAACTGTAATATGGCCTCCAATTTTAGCAAGCCTTCAGTAAAATGCCAGTTTCTGAAGCAGCTCTGGAAAGGGAGTGATTTGAAAGATGAGGGCATGGGACAGAGAGTGTATGTTCAAGGAGAGGGGTAGACTGCACACTTTTTCAACACTAAAGCTGCTTTTGAGACAAAGAGGAATTTTTAATCAGTATAAAAGAACTTGGAAAGAACTGTAACAGGTTTTCCAGTTTCTCGTAAACCTGTTTTAATAATTTTGTTCCTATTAATAATATTAACAGTAAATACATTCTGTTCAAGAGATTGTCATTATGTTGTTTATTTTTGCTTAGATTCCATTCTATTCATTCTATCTATTTTTAGTTAGATTTCCCAAGAGGTTTTGGAAATTGTTTTCATTAAAACGATAAAACGGTGTGACGGTGCACTGCAGCAAAGGTTCTTTTTTAAAAAAAGCATTTATTTATTTTTTTGCTTTTGGGGGGGGGGACCCAGTTCTTGGACTAAGGAAAGCCACTGATTAAACATGGACTATATAAGCTTTAACTGCAGACCAATTGGCTTCTGTACATGGAATGAAAAGGGGACATCAACTGGATCTTGTTTGTAGGCATTAATGTATTTTGGACTGATCCTGGCTGTTGTTAGACCCAAGGTACCAAGAACGACATAAGGAGTTACTTCTGAGTAATTTCTTTATTATTGTTTGGCTATAAACAGAAATCTTGTCAGGTTAAACCAATTATTAGATATACTCTGTGAATTGCTAGGGTGGGTCCTCCTTCACCTTTTTCCTGTATACCAAAGAATAGAATAGAATAGAATAGAATAGAATAGAATAGAATAGAATAGAATAGAATAGAATAGAATAGAATAGAATAGAATAGAATAGAATAGAATAGAATAGAATAGAATAGAATTTTTTATTGGCCAAGTGTGATTGGACACACAAGGAATTTGTCTTGGTGCATATGCTCTCAGTGTACATAAAAGAAAAGATAAACGTTCGTCAAGAATCATAAGGTACAACACTTAATGATAGTCCGGGTACAAATAAGCAATCAAATCATATTAGGAACCAGTCAATGTAAATCGTAAGGATGCAAGCAACAAGTTACAGTCATACAGTCATTAGTGTAGTGTAAAGATTACAACCTCCGCTGTAGTTTTGCTCTCTTTGAAAGAGCCCCTCCCTCCTGTGACTCTACAAGCTGTGTGCTAAGAAACCTGCATAGGAAAACATGAGTTAAGAAGAAAGGTAAAAAAGCTACCATTGTGTTGAGCCTCTTCTCAGTTATAGAAGCCCAATAGGTGATTCTTGGTCACTTATCACCTCTTTGCCCAATCTACCTCACACAGGGGAAAAATTGATGACAGAGTGCCATGGGTTCTGGGGAAAAAAAGGATTTAAATCTAATGAATCAAGTATCGACTACATGGATATATCATAATTTTCTTGGAAAAATGCAGAAGTGGCTTTTAAGAAACTTCATTTTCTAGCTTACAGCTTTAAAAATTCTCTGGCAGTCTCCTTCCAGCTACTCATCAGTGCCAATCCTATTTAGCTTCAAAGCCCTGACAAGGTCAGCCAGATTCTGCCAACTGTTAAGACATGTTAAGGAGAAAATAGGTATAAACACACACAATTCAAGTAAGTTTTTATGTTTTCTAGTCTTTATAAATGCAATATAGTTGGTCTATTTTTTTTTAAAAAAAAAAAGCAGTATATTGACATTCTCATACGTAACCCAAAGATCTGGCTTTCTTTTCTGATACTGGAAGCTAGAAATTGAGTCTTTTTTTTTTCATTTTAAACAATGTGTAGCATTTTATAGTTAAGGGTCTTTAAGGCTGAAGTGTTTACAAGAGCCATTCCATACACACTTACCAGAAAACTTCCATTCACCAAGAATAGGCTTGTATTTAATTCTCTTATAGGAATGTCTGATGAACAAACTTATAGATTTTTTCTTTTAATATCATGGGAATATCATTCTTTCCCTTCTTATGCTACAAACATCATAATATATGCTTTGAGTTCTGATTTAATTCTTCAGTTTTATCTTACCCAATGTTTCATTTAAAACATGAATATTCTACCTTTCCAATGAATATATATTTATATATACATTTAAAAGACAATTTAACATTTTCTTATGATTGTTTTGGCAAACACAAGCTAAACATTTGTAAACGCTTAGAAACAGCTTTAGGGTGGGTTAGTGATATCACAAGTCATGATCCAATCAATACAAAACACAGCCAGCTTCTGCTGCCCATTATCAAATTTGCTCTGGAAAGATGATTATGTATCTGTTGAAAATCTGAAGAATGTGCTTGCTTTAACTCTGTACTTACTTTGTGTATTTCTCTAAGTCAAACATAGAAAAGACAAAGTCATAATAAATAAGGTGTTCCTTGTTAACTCGTTTAACAAAATGATCATTTCATAGGAAGGGAAGAGAAGGGGAGGAGAGGAGAGGAGAGGAGAGGAAAGGAAAGGAAAGGAAAGAAGGAAAGGAAAGGAAAGAAGGAAAGGAAAGGAAAGGAAAGGAAAGGAAAGGAAAGGAAAGGAAAGGAAAGGAGGCAAGGCAAGGCAAGGGCAAGGGCAAGGGCAAGGCAAAGGCAAGGAAAGCTGAGGGATTGCCCTATAGTATGTGCATCACAGGAACTGCAAATCTCTCTATGCTTGCATTCTGTAAAATACAGTATTTCTAAAAGGTAGAAAAAGTATTTAAGAGCATACTTTTGAAGGATATAATACATGTGCATTCTTTAAATATATGATATATGAAACTATATGATTATGATAAAATATGCTAAGTTCAAAGTAATATCTCATTACTGATTTTCTTTCTGAATCCAGAGGACAAGGTTGTAAATATTCACTGCTATATAAATTAACTTTATTCAGTGAGATCCTGAGAAAAAGGCAGAAAGAAAGAGAATGAGGAGAGAATATTAATAATCACTAGAACATGATACTGCATTAGCCTGAGGACAAATGTATCACAGGGAAAACTCCCAAAATTAAAACAAAAATGTGACATGGCCTTTCATTTAAAATTTGCTCTTTATATTAAGTAAATGGTGATGCAAGCAGTACACTAGGTTAAAAAAAAATATGTGTAGTGCACAAGAAATTGCCTGAATTACATGGCAAGTAAGTTTTTATAAAGTGTATCAGGTCATCTGTTCTTTGTGCTTCATTCCCAGGGCAAAATTACACAATATGTAAAAAAAGTATCACATTCTCTTTGTATTTTCCCCTAGTACATGAGAGCTTGACACAAATTAGGATCACCACATCAGGAAGGGAGTAGCCTAATAATTCACAGGATATCTTATTCCTTAAAAATCAATCCTTCCTAACACAGTTACGGAATTCAAACTAGATTTATCCTGATCTAGTTATCGCACTGAAGTGAAATAATTAAACAATTGTTGGTATTACCTGGAAAGGTTGCTAATAAACAGCAAAGAAATAAAAAGCAGGACTAGCAACTTGAAGGTCTGATCATAATTGAGAAGCAAAAGTCACATTTAAGGTGGGAAATTCAGGGGATCAGGTTTGTTAACAAATTTTGGGTAAGTTGGACAGGGTTCTGTAGATGTAAACGGGGCATTTCTGTTAGGTAGCAGCATTGCTGGAGAACTCCATTATTAAGAGGAATGAAACATTAGGACAATCATGCGCCTCTCTAACTGGGGACGGAGTGCTTGTGGCTTCTTATCTCATTACAATGCTTCCTTTTTGTGGTTACTCTATTCTTTTAGTTAGTCTAATAGGATTGCAGGCTGAAGGTTGGAATGGTCATTCTGGGGTGTCGTGTGATTAGGCACAGCCTGGTGCTTAACCCTGATTCTTAATTATGTCTAAAAAATGGGAGTCTGCAGCCTCCATTTTTTCCCCACCACACTGATCCATTTTTTTAAAAATTAGGAAAATATTTTCTTCATATCACCAGGGAAATTATTTACAATTTCAAAGGTATACAGATTTTTGTAATATTCATGGTATGATTTTTTAAAATATATATTCAGTATTTAATTGCAATACAAAAGCTCAATGTATTTGTTGTGGCTAATTATTTATACCTCTGAAAAACTAACAGTATTATTATCTCACGTGAATCAAATGCTCTTCCCATCTGTTTCAAGCAGGAATTTCTGTGCAAGTATGCACACTCATTGCTTAAATCTAATTTATGGGTAATAGCAGTAGTGGCTGGTAGCAGCCTCTAGCCAAACTTGACTGATCTTGGAAAAGCTAAGCATGATTCATACTGCCACAGAAGAGCACTGGAAATCCCAAAGATACATGGAAAGTTAATCATCCTAAAAGATCACATTGGCAACATTTTCCTATATTGTCGCTGAGAAAACACCATGTATTCACTAGGACTTAAGTATGACTTAAGACAGTGGCCCCCAACCTTTTGGGTACCAGGGACCAGTTCCGTGGAAAAAGGTTGTTCTGCAGACTGAAGGGGGGGGGTGATTTCACATGCTGCCTACATCCCACGGATGGGGCTTCACTTGTTTGTGTGGCCCAGTTTCTGGCATGCCATGGAACAAGGCCAGTCCACGGACCGTGGACTGGGGACCCCTGACTTAAGAGACACTCTACTTACAAAGGATGGAGGGGAAATTGGCCATGAGGAAGCATTTCAGAGGCTGCATGCTAGCAGCTCAGTGACCCATAGCATTCGCCCACTATCTATCTATCTATCTATCTATCTATCTATCTATCTATCTATCTATCTATCTATCTATCTATCTATCTATCTATCTATCTATCTATCTATCTATCTATCTATCTAT
>QLTV01001698.1:17335600-17350751 GCA_003457575.1 Thermophis baileyi
TATCTATCTATCTATCTATCTATCTATCTATCTATCTATCTATCTATCTATCTATCAAATCTATATCTCTCTCTATCTCTCTCTATCTTTATCTCTATCTCTATATCTATATATATCTATATATATCTATATCATCTATTATATCTATCTCTATATCTATATCTAATCTATCTATCTATCTATCTATCTATCTATCTATCTATCTATCTATCTATCTATCTATCTATCTATCTATCTATCTATCTATCTATCTATCTATCTACACATATACACATATACATGTCCTTCACATACATACATATCAGTAATGGGTTCTAAAACCCTTTACTACCGGTTTGCGTGTGTGCGTGCGATGCTTCTGCGCATGCGCAGAAGCGTCCTGGGCGGGTAGGCGGAGCCTCCCGCCACCAGCGCTACCGGTTCTTAGAACTGGGAACAACCCACCACTGATACATATACTTACCCAGGTAGACATTCTATTCACAGATCTTTATTATGACAAAATGCTACCTTCCTAGTGCTTCACTTTCATTTGTCCCTCTTCTTTTCTATAGAGAATATGAACGGATGAACAAAGCCATGGAAAATATTGCCTGTAAGCATTATGCTTACTACAGCATAGGCAGCAAGCCAAAATGATGGAAGAATGACATGTGTGTGGTAATACCACGATACAAAATGCAACCTTACATCCTTGTGGCCCATCATCTGGCCCAAATATATAAACGTTGGGCTTAGATACTTGATATCCCTCCTATCTGCAATAGGCAGCAAGTCCATAGATCCTATACATTAGCTCAATAGTCTTTGAATAATATCAATGTTTTCTTTTCTGAAAAATAAATTAGTACCCCATGTTATTCTCTCTAAATACAATTCTGTAATATATCTTTGAGTCCTCGTTATAATTTTCCATAAAAAGGCTCCATAAATTCCCATTTTTACATAAGCATCCTTTAATTAATCTGCATCTATCCAATTATTGTTGTTTTTGTTGTGTCTCCCATCTAGCAGAGAATAGAAGGCTAAAAATAAATCAGAAAAATGTGATTTTACACACAGACACATAAGTAGACAACAATAGGGCAGTTTTACTTTGAATATGTACATACATGTTTGACAAACTAAATAAATAAAATAAAATAAAATATGAACACACTTTTGTTTCTGGTTTTTGAATATAAAGGTCTGAGCTCATAACAGTAACACAACTTTTAGCAATAGTTTAGAATTGCTAGAGTGTAAGAATTATCCTGATGAACGATGCATAGAAATGTTTTGGTTCACTTTTGTTGACAAAGAGAACTTGGTTGCTGCTAGGTTAACAAGCAATGCAAAACTGCACCGTCTGAGGTATGTTGTGATTGCATGTCAAATTAAAGGGTTAAAAGGCTAAATCTCTTTTAGTCAGATGGTTTTTTTATCCATCCCCTGGTTTTTTTAATACTTGCTAAAAATAAAGCTTGAGTAAACCAAGCTAAGGTTTAAATTCTTGTTTTATTTGTTTTTTTATAATTATCTCTGCCTTCAAATCATTTTTCTAAAGTACACAGAACTTGAGCAAGTTGAAATTTAATTATGTATTGATTTAAATAAGATCTGTGAAATTAACCTCTCTGAGCTGAGCTCATGCTTAATTTCATATGAATGCCATGATTTCCTAAAAAATATTCTTCTCTGGGAGAGAAGCATTTATTCCTTCAATAACTTTTTGTGATCTTAACCGATTAAACAAAATAGAAGAGAATCCCTGCCATTTGTGCAATATTAAAGGGGAAAACACCAATATAAGTAATGAAATATAGATACATACATATTTAAATCTTAGGTTTATTTTATTGTAGCATTTCCATTTGATTATTATTTGAACTACTAAATACATTACCATTTCATGGTTCCAATATGATTTCTTAATAACCTCCAGGTATACAGAATGAAAGTTGATGGAAGAATAAGCAAGGAATGATTTGTTTGTTATATCCAGACCAGCAACTATCTGGATTGCACATCGCCCAGAGTCCCTCTAACAGGGATTAAGAAGTTTGATAAATAAACAAACTGAGTTAAAAGTCTTATTTATCAAAAGTGGAAGCAGTTATCAAGGTTGGGTGTATTGCTGAGTCCTCTGCTGAACAACTATCTGAGTAGAACTCACTTATTTGAGCATTGTGGAGGAATAGATGACCTTTGGAGATGACCTTCAAACTCACGGCCCACGGGCCGGATGCGTCATGCACTGGCCAGGCCCACGCCCAATTTAGCGAAGGAGAAAAAAAACCCTCATGTGACGCCGCTATGACGACGTGAGTTTGACACCCCTGCTCTATACCAAAGATACAAAACCATTTTGGATTTTTGCATACAGTATTTAATTATATAATTGTATTATATTACTGTATATGCCTTATGTAGCTTTATTTTGATAGCACACATATGTAAATTGCAGCTTTAGGTATAGTTCCTTACATACAATATAACAAGCATTTTGTAAAAATTGAGTTGCTGTGAGTCAAAATTAAATTGCTGTACAGATGGAAGCCTGCCGTGATTTATTTTACCCAACTTCAGTCACTCCACATTATTGACATAAGCTAACTCTTCTTTTTCCTGGTTATGTTGTCTGCTGTGCAGATGAAGTGCGAGCACATTCTTCAGCGTTTATAGCTCACTTAATAAGAGGCTATTGTAGGCATCAGTGGAGAGATCTTTGATTTCTCTCCACAGTAAAGAAAAAAGATTGTCATTGAGACCTGTTGGAGATCAAATGAGAAAATTCAGATTATCATCTACTATGATTGATGGAAGCTAAATTTCTGTTGAGCACCGTAATCAAACACAGGAGGCAAGAAAGATTTGTGACATGATTGTCTAAGTGGAAGTCATGTGAAACACGAGTTTGTAATTCTTATTTTGAATACCGTCATCAGCAGATCCTGGATGGCAAACAAAATAGAAAACAGTAGCAGAATTCTTAAGAATGGATTTCTTAATTCATAGGTAGTTACTATTCTTGGAGTGGTGCGGTGGCCTAGAGGTGGAGCTCTCGCCTCACAATCTGGAGGCTGTGAGTTCGATCCTAGGTGAAGGCACATATTTCTCTCTCTGGGCACACAGAGAATATATCTGCTGAACAAAACTCCGCATTGATGACAGGAAGGGCATCCGGCCATTAAAACACTCTGCTAGCTTCATTCAGTTGCCCAGACTCCACCCCAGAAGGGATTAGGGGTCGTTAAAAGAAGACGATAGGTAGTTACTATTCTTCCTGGAATCTTTACTGAAAATACGAAGAATGTGGTTCCTTAAAAGAATAGAATAGAATAGAATTCTTTATTGGCCAAGTGTGATTGGACACACAAGGAATTTGTCTTTGGTGCATATGCTCTCAGTGTACATAAAGAAAAAATAAAATATATTCGGCAAGAATCATAAGATACAATACTTAGTGATAGTCATAGGATACTAATAAGCAATCAAATCATACTAGGAAACAATAAAAACAATATAAGTTGTAAAGATACAAGCAACATATAGCCATAAGTGGGAAGAGATAGGTACTAGTAAGGATGAGAAGAATAATAGTAATACAGTCTTAGTAGATAAATTGACAGTGTTGTGGGAATTAGTTGTTTAGCAGAGTGATAGCATTCAGGAAAAACTGTCCTTGTGTCTTGTTCTGGTGTGCAGAGCCCTATAGCGTTGTTTTGAGGGTAGAAGTTATTTGTCCTTCTGGCCCAAGGTTTCATGCTTTTTAGGCATAAATCTTCCTTAACATTTTTTGAAAAAAATGTGCTGTAGAAAAGTGTGGAATTTGATTCATAACGTGTTTCACTTGACTCTTACCTGCATCTATTTGATTGGAAAATCTCTGGCCTAAAATGGATTGACCATATTATATGCTGCCCATGGCTGGGCCAAGACATTGGCACCAGGAACAAAGAACAAATGGTACAGTCTGATCCAGACTGCAGTTGAATGTTTAACATGTTAGAAAATGATTGAAGAGCCAGTTTGGTCTAGTGGTTAAGGCACCAGGTTAGAAAGTGGCAGACTGTCATTTCAAGTCCCACCTTAACCATAAAAGCCAGCTGGGTGACTTTGGACCAATCAGCCCAGAGTCTCAGCCCAAACCACCTCATAGGGTTGTTGTAGCAATAGCAATAGCCCTAGACTTATAGACTGATCCATAGTGCTTTACAACCCTCTCTAAGTGATTTACAGAGTCAGTTGATTGCCCCAACAATCTGGGTCCTCATTTTACTGACCTCGGAAGAATGGAAGGCTGAGTCAACCATGAGCCAGTGAGAATTTAACTGCGGAACTGCAGCCAGCAGTCAGCAGAAGTAGCCTGCAGTACTGCATTCTAACCACTCCGCCACCACGGCTCATATTGTAAGGAAAATAAGAGGAAGAAAGTGTGTCGGATATGTTTGTTGCCTTGAGTTGTTTGTAAAAATAATAAAGGTGGGATACAAATAAATAATATAAATAAATATAAATAAACAGTCTTTGATTAGTTTAAGCTACAGATTGTGTGTAACGCACAGATCTGCCCAACATTTAGCCAGGGCTCCCTGTCTTCCAAGACTTTTTTGCCTGCATGACAAGGCTGATTCTCCAGGGGACAAATGCTCTTTGACAGAATGTATTTAAAAATAATAGGAAAGAGCTCCTGTTCCACCACCAGGGATTCATCTCAACTTGGTAAGTGTCCAGACTTCTCATGCCTTATGACAGGGCAGAAAAGTGAGGACAATGTATTTACAAATTGACAATACGAAAGCAAAGAGGCTACGGCTGCTTGTTCCATCTCTGTCTCTTGTTTTGGATTGCCTGTTTTGGATTGCCAAAGATTTTTGATGGGCTGGTCTACAAATAGGCTAACACAGTTCCATGTTAGTCATGGTGGAGTCATTCTCTAACCTGGATTTTATTGTGTGGTGGTTTTGCATACAATATGTTTCTTCTAGGTAACAGCTTTGACTTTTAGTTCAGGTTCTGATGTTTTTACCGGTAGTACATAGTTTTAATACCCATGTTGCTGGAATTTATTTATTTTCATTTAAAATTATATAGCTGCCCAACCTTCTAACCAATACTGGGCAACTCCCAATCAAAAATTAAAACAACATATCAATCATATTAAAACTATAAAACAAAACAGATTAAAACATGGAAAACAACAAAGATCTGGCACCAAGTCCATCTTCTAATATGTAGTTTTCCAAACTTATCCCAGCTCTTGGCAAAAACCAGATCTTCAGAGCTTTACGTAAGGCTAAGAATCCATCTGCAGTGTTTCTATAAGGCTGTGTGGGGAAACTCTTTAAAGTCCCGCTGTTCCCCAGTATAATCTTATTTTAATGCTTCTGTTTATATAGATACCACAAGAATTTATTAATTATTTGAAATGGAGTATGGTGAAAATTGCTTTCATAAGAGTAACTTTGCAAGCAGGGTCCTAATACGAATCTTCGTTTATACAGTTTTTCTTACAAAGCATAACAGCCGTACATATGAAATTAAAGTCTATATACAGAAAGATCTCTTTCACATACCACACGGAAAGATATATTTTAAGGTGTAAACCAATTGTGTTATTATTTTGCTAGATGCTGATGATGGTTGTTTATCTTATTTGTTGACAACTGTTGACATATTTGGAATTAATTATTTTGGCTTTGAACATGCTTTTGCTTGCATCTGCAGAATGTTCAAAAACACGTCTCTTTCTTCCTCTTCTAAACAGCTTTGTGCTTTACCCTGCTGTCTCTCTGTTTTGCCTCTGTGATAGATCTAGATTGGTATCGAAAATCTTTTTTTAGGAACCAAATGCAGAGCCAATATTGATTCAGCCCTATGTGTTGCCCTATTAATAATAAATACTCTCCCAATCTCAAACACACTTATCCATGGAGATCACAGCAGATTCTTCTTTCCCTCTGAAATTCTTTATTTTTTATTATAGAGACTCAGAAATACACCAGGCATTTAAGAGCACAGTCAAGCCAAAAGTTCAACTTTGATCAGTAAAAATATCATCTCATCCACCATCATATTTCTTTATTCAGTTTATATGGCTGGCCATATCAAGTTCATGACTGTAGGCAGCTAATGCTGTTAAAAATATAAAAGCATTAAAAAAACCCAAACAAACAAAAACAAGACATCTAAAACAGCAGCCAGAGGAAAAAAAAAACCATACACACACACACACACACACACACACACCCATCATCTCAAATTAAAACCGTGTACAGGCTGTCCCATGACTGACATGAATTTTTTCAATTAACTCCTGGAACAAAGACCGCTTAGACAAGCTAGCTCTTCCTATTTATTCTTGTAAGCTGTGACATATCAAACTTCCAGCTCTACCACAATCTTATATCCTCATTAATATCTAATCTTTCTTTGCTGATGATACCTAAACTGAGCAAGTGTAGGGGTTGAAGGGGAAACAGAGGTTGCAGGCTATTAAAATTGTCCAACAATAGCAACCCTTTTCTGAGTCAAATTCCAGAGACCAACTTTGCCACTTAGGCTCATCATGGCCGATGAAGAAGGGGCCCCTGGTGCTGTAATTTATGGGGACAATTTAAATAAACACGATACTGTGTATTTAACAGTCCTGGCACCTCTTGTAATGTCCTCCTGCTTCTGTCCTACAAATTCTAAATTACTCAACAATACAAGGATTTTAGAAAACACAGGCTCCACCCTATCTTCTGACCTCCAGGCCAGTGACAGAACCGAGATCTTAAGGCCTTATGAAAGGCCAATGGGGTTGAAGCCCATTTGATTTCTAGGGGGATGATATTCAAAAAAGTGGGTGCTGTGATAGAAAAGGCTGTCTTCCTGAGCCCTGCCAGATGGCACTCCTTAGCAAACAGAGCATGCCTCTTCTGCTGAATCTAGTAGGACAGGTACACATAATCAGGGAGAGGCAGTCCCCAAATAACCTGCCCCCCTGGCCTTGAAGAGCTTTATAGATTAGCAATAGCAATAGCACTTAGACTTATATACCGCTTCATAGTGCTTTACAGCCCTCTCTAAGCGGTTTACAGAGTCAGCATATTGCCCCCAACAATCTGGGTCCTCATTTTACCGATCTTGGAAGGATGGAAGGCTGAGTCAACCTTGAGCTGGTGAGATTCGATCTGCCAAACTGCTGGCAGCCAGTGATCAGCAGAAGTAGCCTGCAGTTCTGCACTCTAACCACTGCGCCACCACGGCTCATAATTAGAATCAGCACCTTGAATGGTACACCCAGAAACAAACTGCCAACCAGTGCAGTTTGTGGAGAAGAGGTGTAGCATGTGCTACATTGTAGTAGTCCATTCAGGAGGTGCCTAAAATATGAGTGACCATAAGCAAGGCCTTTGGTCAAGGAAAGGGCACAACTAAAGCACAACACAAAGCTGTGCAAACACCCTCCTAACTATGGTTGCCACCTGTTCCTTGAAAAAGAGTCATAAGTGTAGGAAAACCCCCAAATTAGAGCTGGTTCTGTTTGAGAAATGCAACTCCATCCAGAAATAAAGATTAAAAATCCCTGGAACTAGGGGACCCTAATACTTCAAGCCACTAAATCTATCTTGATAAACTTGAACTGAAGCCTCTTGTTCTATCCAGATCTCAACAGCCTGCATATACTGACACAAAACCTCCATGGCATCACTTGGCTGGCGATTTAAAACTGGGAATCATCAGTGTATAGAGAAGACCTCACCCCATCCCATTAGATAACCTCAGATAACTACTGAAACTCAATAATTTCATATAGAAGTTAAACAGGAAAGGAAGGAGAGCCTAGCCTTGTGGGACCCTATGGAGCAGTGTCTGTGGGCTGGGCCTTTGCTCCCTATCAGTGCCAACTGGAACTGGCTGCAGAGAAAGGAAACAACCAGTACAATACAGTACTACCCACTTCCTGGAACCAATTGAGAAAAAGATGTCATAATCAATAGTATTGAAAGCCACCACGAAGTCAAGAAGATCAAGGATGGATGCACAATCCCTGTCCCACTCCCATCAGAAGTCATCCACAAGCATAATCAATGCCATTTCAATCACATAACAAGATCTGAATCCTGACCAAAAAATTTCCAGATAATGCATTTCTTCAAGGATTCTCTGGAGCCACTAGCATGGCCACCTTCTCTACAACCTTACCCAGGAAGGGAAACTTGGAAACTGGATAAGAATTGTCCAATACTCTTAATATAAAGCATGTGGAACCTCTCTCCTTACTGAAAAATAAAAACTAATAAAATGATATTACGATGTTCTAGAACTAGAGTTATAGAAAATGTCCACAAGCATTTGTTCCTATCCTGCGGAATAGGATAGATTTCCGAGTTTGCATTAGAGAGAAATAGCACACAAAACTGCTTGGTTAACCCCTAACTGGGTGTGTATTCCATAAACTTAATTGGGCTTAGTATTGAAATGGATCTGTAGAGAATGACAGTGAATAAATGTAATTTCTCTTCGCTAAATAATTGTAAAGATATTGTTTCAATAGTATCCCTCAATAAGTCCGTGTGGTATTCATATCTCTCACAAATTTTTTACATGTGCCACTAGCTTAAAATATGTTAGCCTACCAGATTTCTACATTTATTTCTGAAATTACAAAAGCTAGACATTTTATTGTTACAATTGAAAAGTGGTTTCTTTTACATTTTGCATCATTAACCTATATAACCCTATAACCGCTATAGGACAGTTTCTTGGATAAATTTATTCTGCAGGTTTAGCACAACACTGCAAACCTTTAGATGTGTATATGTATCTTTACCTTCATTTCCCTGAAGAAATCAAATTTGTGAACAATGACCCTATGATTAAACATAAGTAACCATATAGCTGCAATATAGTTTTGTGATTTAATCTTAATATGTGCTGATTTTTCCCTCTGTCCTTAACACCATTCATTCTTCTCTTGTTCTCTTCTCTTTGCTTATGTTTCTAAGAAATTCAGTGTAACATTCAGTTATGCAACTAATCTAACCATTAACATTTTAAATATGTAACACTGAGAGGTGCAAAACTCCCATTTTATATGATATAAATGATTCCTCTCTCATTCTATCATGGTATATCCAGTCTGATGCTAGATTATTTGTTGTTAAGACATAAAAGTTTTGGAACTGATATACCACTGTAGATTGATAAGTTTATTAAAGTCCTTTAAGTCCTTTTAAAGAGCCGAGGTGGCGCAGTGGTTAGAGTGCAGTACTGCAGGCTACTTCAGCTGACTGTTCAGCAGTTCAGCGGTTCAAATCTCACCGGCTCAAGGTTGACTCAGCCTTCCATCCTTCCGAGGTGGGTAAAATGAGGACCCAGATTGTTGGGGGCAATATGCTGACTCTGTGAACCGCTTAGAGAGTGCTGTAAAGCACTGTAAAGCGGTATATAAGTCTAAGTGCTATTGCTATTGCTATTGCTAAATGTGGTTTAAAATGATGCTTTTACAGATATTGGAGAAATGATAACTTTTATTTGAATATGTCACTTTCTATGTTTCCTTGGGTTTCGTTGTTAACCTTACTTTATCAATAAAGTTAAGTAGTTAAGAGCGATGAATCTACCTGCCATGTTCAAGAAACACAACCTTTCTTAAGTATTTTATTAACTATATAACAGCATTTCTTTGGAAAAATAAAAGATACAACAACATTTAAATTTTATTTCAAAACATACTTTAGAGATTTTATAGCTTTAAAAAAAAAAGCCACGGTGTTATTTGACAAATGTTTGTATTTTAGTGGAAAAGGCATCTTGACAGTACCATTTAAATTTTGTAGCCACACTATAAGTTACGGTATATATGCAAAATTTTAAAGTCAGTGCCCTAACACCACCACCACCCAAAAATCAGGAGCTTTTTAAGATCAGCCAAGGTTATCTAGTTACCATTTATCTAGTAAGGTAAGTACATAAGATATATAGGAGAAAATACAAAGAATTAAATATGTGTTAGCTAGACTCATCATCATCATTCTAGCCATTGTCTATCCACTCTAGAATGAAGGCCTCTTCTGCATGTTTCCAATCAATACAGTCCTCAGCTTTCTTTTGCCAATTGGGCCCACAATATTTGCTGATGTTGTTGCTCCATCTTCTTTTAGGTCTCTTTCGTGGACTCTTTTTATCAAGTGGGATCCATTCTATGACTGCCTTGGTCCACCTGCCATCAGTTCTTCTTGCTATGTGACCAGCCCATTTCCATTTCAATTCTTTTATTCTCTTGATGGTGTCGTATATTTTCATTTGTTCTCTAATCCATGCGCAGGTCTTTCTATCTTGTCTTGTGATGCTGAGTATGTATCTTTCCATGGTTCTTTGCGCCACTCATAGCTTTTGTATTGATTGTGAGGTTAGTGTCCATGTTTTGCTTCGTTAGCTTGACTATTTTTATATTTACTTATGGGTAGTTTTTATTGATTCTAATAAATATGCATAGAACTGCTGCTGAAATATTTTGAGATAATATGTAATTCCATAAGTCAGATACCTTATTCCCAAGCTGCATCAAGTTCCTAACATTTTAAAAAAAACTCAATAAAACTTGAATTTTACAAGCATCCTATAGCATAATACCTGAATAAAGATTATGTTCCTTAATACTTTTGTGTTTTCAAAAATTTTCAGGACTATTAATCTGCTGTAGTACTTTACTTTTAGTAAATTATTTTTATTTATTTATTTACCAATTTTTTTTGTTTTGTTAAAGCATGTCAATAATGTTTTCTTTAGAAAGTACCGGTACTTAGTATTGCCTGAACCACACCTTATCTTATTAACATCCAGTTTGATAATTCAATTCTCAATGCTGTGGAGTTTTTTTTAGTAGTGAAGCTAATAAGAACTACACATACACCCAAATGCATATATACACATATATATCCATAGACACCTATACATAGATACACATGCACATATATGTGTGTATGTATGCGTGTGACTAAAATTATTTAATAAAAACGTCTATAAATTCTCAACATGTGAAAAGTGGGTATAATTAATCACATTTGAAGGGACAGATTCAAAATGTTTACCAAGGTATATTTGGGAAAAGAACATTAAAATCACTTGTACACATTTTAGTAAGCCAAATTTATTTATTTTGGATAAAGCTAAAGCATGAAACACATGTCAAAAGATTTCCACAACCTTTATTAATAATTTTATGTAATTGGTATTATACAAATGCAATGAAACCAAATAGTATTGATTTTTTTAAAAAAAAAAGCTCAATAAAACTCTTTTATTTTAGCATTTTTATTTTATTAAAAAGTCAGTGTTGTCATTCTGTTAAAAATTCCCTCTTGTGTTGACCTCCTGTTTATGTTTATTATGAAAACAATTCCATTCTCTCCATTCTAAAAATGTCATTCTATTGAAGACTATACCATAGAACAATGTGAACTATCAAGAAGTAGATAATCAATATGCAAGTGAAAATAATTAATACCTACTTGTTCTGACATTAATTCTATTAGAATTTTGTCTGGAGTAAATTATATTAGTTTTCAGTGTATAGAATATGAATGGGATGTTGCAGAAATTCCAACAGCTAATGTTAAAGAAAGCTAAGAACTGTATTTCAAAAATCAATTCTACACTTCTCTTATAGCGTAATTCTTTGGGCACCCACAGGCCAAAATATTTTAAATATTATCTAATGGAGACATTTACCTAATGGAAGTGTGTGTGTGTGTGTGTCCCACCGCCAGCCTTCTAACTGCCTCTCATTATTTACTTTGGGTTTCCATTCCATTCCATTATATTTTGGAAGATTCCAGTATTCTCTGGAGTTTGTTAAAATGAGGTGTTATGTTTGGATGACTAAAAAACAACAACCTGGAAGACTTTGCTTTTTACTGAGTTAAAGCCAGCACTTGATAAATTTAAGGTCAGCAATTCAATTGGGATTTCAAGTTACATCTATGGTGGACTACAGAAGTGTGCGCAGTGCATTTAAACGGGATAGTATGCAACCTCTTCTCAAACTCTTAAAGTTGTCATGTCTTCTAGAAGAATCAGCATGGCTGCTATGTAGGCTTTTCTGGCTGGTTGCATCGGTATGTGTATCAGTAACATTAAACAGCATTACTCCTTGGAGTGCCATGAAATTAAACAGTTGTACAGGCATGTAAATGCACAGACATATGAGAAAGACTCTGAAGCATCTAAACAAATTTCCCAGAAGACGTGGTTGCTTAAATGAGAATACTTAACTTGCAACAAGAATGCTTTGGCATCCTTACTGATTATATCCACTACATTGTTCTGTAGAAAAGTGGTATTTTATTTCTTAAAAGAATGTAGTAGGAAGCCTGTGACAGTTCTTCTAACGTGCTCTCAGTTTGGCAGTGCCATCTGAATTTGAATAAATGTGTAAAGTTTAGCAGGATTTTCTTTTCTCATGAACACTATTGTTTGTATAAAAATAAAACAGAATTGATTGCTCTTGCTGCTAAGCTATTGTTACCAGACCACCAACTAAAATCTTATCCACACTGCCTAGTTGCCAACAGCTATTTTTGGAGGGTAGGAATGGATGACATGACTCCGTGTTTACTGCGCGCTCTTGTCACAGATGTGACCTCCAGGCATATTTTCCTGCTGCAGTTTTAAAGAACTTTTCCCTCTCCTTATATTGTGTCAAGTACTTCTGTCCATTTTGGCTTGGTATGCTTTACTTCATTATAGGCTAACTATAGCATGCCACTGACTAATTTGCAGAGACAGAAACACCCCTTCAATTGAGTCAGTGTTTTCCCTGGTCTTTAATTTGCACCACTGGACTTACTACCCCCCCCCCAAAAAAAAAAAAAAGGCAGAGGAAAGAGACTAGCTCATGGAAAGAAAAATAGCTATTAAAAAGAAGGAAAAAAATCTATCAGGTTTCAAACCAGCAAGCTTCTATTTATAAGGCAAGTATTAACCATGATTATGCTGTAAGAGCCTTACTGGTAGCTCTAGGAGACATTGCAGACAATAAAACATTAAAAGAAGAAAATTTATTTTAAAGCTAGATGCTGCTTGTATGTATACTTATTTGATATTTTAACTTGGAATATATACATTAAGTTTATATTGTGTATGTGCATGCATTTGTGTATGTATGTGTACATGCACATGCAAACAAGAAAAAATCTATAAATGTCTATAAGAGACATGCTCACAGGAAAGAAAATGATTGGTCATTGCTTTCCTGGGAAAGAAAGGTGGGAGGGACAGCAACAAGAGAAAGGCCCAATGGGAGAATGTAGCAGCCTGCTATGCAGATTACATAACCTTGTAGCTGTTGCTGAAACACCTGAGTCCAAAAGAGATTTTCTTAAAATGGCTTAGAATTAAGATGGCATGAGCATAGGATAGGGACAATGTATGGATGTATTGCAGATATTCCCTAATATAGGTTATTTTCAAGGTTATTTTCAATGTCAAAGCTTGTCATTCATAAATTTCCTCTAATATTTTGTAATCGGTCTTAGTTCCATGTGGGGAACTAAATTCCAAAAGTGGGTGTTACTTTTTCATAAAAATAAATGCTACTATTTATTTAAGAATATGAGCTAAGCTAGATGCAAATACATTATTAGACTCTAAATCCAAAATCTTATTGTTTTTCTTTTTAATAGTAGACAAAAGAATTTTCATTGGGGCTTTACATGTAGAGAGGGAGAGTTTAGTTTGTCCTTCCTTAGCTGTGGTCATTAAAATCTGTATATATAAATAGTTTTAATTTTAGTTTTAACTGCTCAGTCATGTCCGACTCTTGGCGACTTTGTAGGCAAGTGCTCTCCATAATACCGTGTCAAGCACAGCTTCTTTAGTTGTTGGATGTTCATCTTTGTACCAGCTTTGATGGCATCAAGACAGCGAGTTCTTTGCTTGCCCCTTCTTCTGATTCCACTAACCATTCCTAGCATCATTGACTTCTCCTTTATGGACAAAATTGTAATAAAGTAAGTTTTAGCATTAGACATAATGGACTTTTAATTTTGTTTTCTTAAGGGGTTAAAATATTAGTATATGCAGAATATTTGGCTATTGTTTCTGTCTAAAATGAATTGTTGAATGGTATCTTAGAATATTTATGGAAAATCTTTTTAGGTCAAATTGGAATGACAAATCCTGGATAGGAATCCTTAACTTTTTATTTCCTCCCCCAAGTTTTTATGTTTTATGTGATTCTTCCAAGCAGAGTTCTTTATTATTTCACACCTATAGCCAAATCTGAGCGCTCTACTATTTGCATTTATAATACACTCTTCACAGAACTCTAAGGGAGGGCCTGTCTTTATCCTCTTTCATTCACACATAGTGTAAGATCTGGGTTGAGTTGCCTTTTATCCTCTGGAATGTAGCCTCTCCCTCCAGGGAATCCACCTCCTTACATTGCATTGCATCATATAAATACCTACACAGCACATAATTTACATGCATGAAATACTCATTTCATGTAGGTCTTAACCGCATTTGCATTGAATAGATAGAGCTTAGAATTGTCTTATACTTCAAGGACCCTAAGTAAGGCGAAAATGTTAACAATCTTTCTAGGAATTAAATTGTTAAAATTAAGCTACAGGAGTTATTTCAGTCCTTTATAATATCAAATGAGTTTTTTTAGAATTCTTCTTCTTCTTCTTCTTCTTCTTCTTCTTCTTCTTCTTCTTCTTCTTCTTCTTCTTCTTCTTCTTCTTCTTCTTCTTCTTCTTCTTCTTCTTCTTCTTCTTCTTCTTCCTCTTCTTTGTATTATTATTAGTATTATTATTAGTATCATCATTATTATTATTATTAAAATTTGTATGCCGCCCGACTCCCGAAGGCCTCTGGGCGGCTGAGNTTCTTCTTCTTCCTCTTCTTTGTATTATTATTAGTATTATTATTAGTATCATCATCATCATCTCTTTTATTCATTAAACATGAAACTCAGTCAACTGAACATTTAAAAATGTGTCACAAATACCATTGACTGGTGCTAATGGTTCATACGGGTTGCTACCAGCGTCCTAGGTATCAACCAAGTATCTTCTTAAAATATATGATGTTCCGAGTAGCGCAGTTTTTTGCAGTTCCGCTGGTGTTATTGCAGGAAGCTGCAATTTCTTGATGTGTTTTGGGTGAATTC